>OX422222.1:215272613-215872613 GCA_949130495.1 Sambucus nigra | reverse complement strand
TTAGAAATTATGCTCTCTATGCTTGCTTTGTTTCTCTCTTGGAACCAAAGAATGTAAATGAGGCATTGAATGACTCTCACTGGATTTCTGCTATGCAGGATGAACTTTTACAATTTGTCATTCATGATGTTTGGTTTCTTGTTCCACGTCCTGATCACAAAAAGGTTATTGGTACTCGTTGGATTTTCAAAAATAAAACTGATGAAAATGGGATGATAATTAGAAATAAAGCTAGACTAGTTGCTCAAGGTTACTCCCAAATAGAAGGACTTGATTTTAATGAGACGTTTGCTCCTGTTACTCGTTTAGAATCAGTTCGTCTGCTTCTTGCTATAGCTTGTCACATGCATTTTACATTATATCAAATGGATGTTAAATCTGCGTTCCTTAATGGAATACTTGCCGAGGAAACCTATGTAGAACAACCTAAAGGGTTCATTGACCCTAATTATCCTACTCATGTATTTCGGTTGAAAAAGGCTTTATATGGTCTTAAGCAAGCTCCTAGAGCTTGGTATGAGCGACTGTCCAGTTTTCTGCTGGACAAAGGTTTCAAAAGAGGTGGAAATGACCAAACCTTATTTGTCAAACAGTTTGGCAAACACATTACTATCGCTCAAGTCTATGTAGACGATATCATATTTGGATCCACTTCTACCTCAGAAGTAAAATCTTTTGCTGAAATTATGAGTAAGGAATTTCAGATGTCCCTTATGGGGGAGTTACAGTTCTTCCTAGGTCTCCAAGTCAAACAACAACCAGATGGCTTGTTTCTTTCGCAGACTAAGTACGCATTAGAGATAGTTAAGAAATTTGGCCTCGAGAGTGCTAAGAGTGCTAAAACGCCTATGAGTACTACAGAGAAATTATCTAAAGATGAAAATGGAAAATCTGTAGACTCTACCTTATATCGTAGTATGATTGGCACATTACTCTATCTGACTGCCTCGCGTCCTGATATCATGTATGCTGTTTGTGTTTGTGCGCGTTATCAAAACAACCCCAAGGAGAGCCATTTAAACGCTGTTAAACGCATAATTAAATATGTTAAAGGCACTCTAAATTTAGGAATTTGGTACACGAATGACACACCTAGCACTATTATTGGGTACACTGATGCTGACTGGGCTGGGTGTACTGATGATAGTAAAAGCACTTCAGGCGCATGTTGTTATATTGGTAATAACTTGGTAGGATGGAGTAGTAAAAAATAGAACTGCACATCTCTCTCGACTGCTGAATCTGAATACATAGCCGCCGGTAGCTGTTGTGCCCAATTGTTATGGCTTAAACAAATGCTAAGTGATTATGGTATTCTAGAACCCACACTTCATCTCTATTGTGATAATCAAAGTGCGATTAACATTTCTAAGAACCCAGTTCAACACTCGCGAACTAAGCACATTAAAATAAGACATCATTTTATTCGTGAATTAGTTGAAACCAAGGAATTAGAAATCAATTATCTTTCTACTGATCTACAACTTGCAGATTTATTTACCAAACCTCTTGATTATAATAGATTCATTTCTTTACGAAAATCTATTGGTATGATTTGTGTTGAGTAAATACCTGTTATATTTGCCAAGTTCCTTCCCTTTGTCCATTTGAGACAAAATGGGGGAGAAATTTGAGTCTACTGCATATACTAAAAAGCTTGATCTTAGTAATTTTTTGCAGGTATTCTTCTTGTACAGTCATTCTTCATTGTAATAATAGGATGTTAAACTGTATATAGTTGAGTTATGTAATTTTTGCTTTCTAGGATTTCGGTAGATAGAACCTTTATAGGTATAAGTTTTTCTTTTTGTTGTCGCCCTACGAGTTGAGATGACTCAAAGGAGATTTTGTCTCATATTTCCAAAGGGGGAGATTGAAGCCCTTATACTTTTGACTCATTTGAGTCTAGACTGTATAAGAGCTCATCTAGTTTGGAAATTGTGACAAAATAAAGTCTATCCTAGAAACCAAAGAGCTTCAGAGATTGGGTTGCTTCTTCTTCTATCTATCATGTAATGATCCTAAGACTATAGCCATCACTCACACACTTAGAATTTGATTCTTGCATATCATATTGCACCCCTATGTGTTTTAATGTTGTGAGTGTGTTTAAATCCCTCCATTTGATTTTTAATAATTTTTTGGGAATTTAAAACATATTTTAAACAAGGTTTTATTTAATTAAAATTTGATTTAAAAAGTCTTGGGGTTATTATATAAATATGGATTGTTGTGTTTATTGGCCTAAAGTTACTCTGGGTAGAAACCGAAAGCGCTAGAGACTTAAGGGTTGGCTTTGTAATTATTTTGGGACGCGCGTTTACCTTCGTTCACAGGCCAACACCTGCTGTCTTCTGATTGGACCAAACTGTGTTTCTTTACTGAGACAAACCATCGCACGCTTACAGCCCTTGGATCTATCCTTATCGATGGCCTGCATGTCTTTTGAGTGGATCCCCGTGTAATCCCTTAAGCCAATCATAGCCTGTTTAATCCACCGCCTGTTGTGAGCCCTTGGATTGCAGTCAATGGAGCTTGACTCAATCTCAGCCATTGTTTTTGAACGAGGCTCTGGAATCTTCTCCTCTCCCTATTTAAAGACTCTTCATCTCAGCCTTCGAAAGCTTTTGCCATTTTGCAAAGTCTCAGAGAATAGAGAGAGAGAGAGAGAAGAGAGAGAAGAGAGAAGAGAGAGGTTAGAGAGAGAAACCAAACCCTAGTTAGAAACCCTAACTTCGTCCAAACACTTCTCAAGCCCAAACTACTTACCTCTCCAGAAAATCCACCATAACCAAAAACACCATCCTTAGTGTTTTCTTAGGTTTATGAGAGTTCTGGTTAAGAGATCTTGGGTTGCTGAAATCCTTGTGTTCATAAATCTTATTTCCAACTTAGACATAGACTCAGATCTTGTTTCTTTTTCAATAGAAATCATAGATCTGAAGTTTTTCATGTCACAGAACACTTAGTTGCATTTATTTCTCATCTTGAGAATTTCGTTGTTGATTATTTTCTGTTAAAACATTTTTCTTATTCAAAGATCAACAATAGATGTTTTTCTATTTCTGTTTTTACAAAACCTAACCTGACCTAGTGGGATTCGCACTTGGAGGGTTCTCAATCTTCATAATATTTTCAAAACTGATTGAGAAAGGTCTTGACCGATTTCTTAAGCAAGATCTCCGTGGAATCTGGGTTATTTTGAAAGGTCGAAAAGGTTCTTGGTTTTGTAAGAAAGAAAAATAACAAATACACTGCATATAGACTTTATATGTGATTTGTTAGGATCGTCTGTAACTAATAAGTGTGTGTGTGTGCATGCATGTGTTTTAGAACACCATTCACAAACATCTTCACACTACGAACACTGAAAGTGTTGGCTATAAGATTTGGTGAACAATAAGTCGACGTAAAGTGCTAGAACAAAGAAGAGTTGACAAACTGAGACAACTACATCAACAAACAAGATCTGCAGAAAAGTTAAGGACGCCAGAGGGTACAATCCTGAACTTGTATAGATTTGTTTTTGTGTGCATGTTAGTTAAATAGGTTGTAACTCATATATTTGTTTTAGTGATTGTTTTTGTTTTACTCCGTAGAGGGAGTCGTGGATGTTTCCTCAAGGTTGAGGTTTTACCACGTTAAAAATCTGAGTATCAATATTTCTACATCTTCTCATCCCTTTCTAATAGTGTGCTGAGTTTAAAACATTTTAAACTGTTTACTAAAACTTGTTATCAAATCTTGTCCATATCTCGTACATAATTTTGTTAACACATCTTGTGTTCAAAATCGTTTTGATTTAAGTAAAGAGTTTCTTCAACAAACTTTCGGAGTTGCTTAAATAGTTTATTTTCATAAACGGCCTTGGCAACGCTATTTCAATTGGTATCAGAGCTTTTGGTGAACTTTTTTCAAAAAGATCCTGAGTTTCTGAAACTGTTTTCTCAAAATCATTATGGACGAGAAAAACGAAAGATATGGTAACTTGACCAGACCTCCAGTATTTGATGGAACCAATTTCTCTTACTGGAAAGTAAGAATGATTGCTTTTATTCAAGGAACACTGGGAGATGATGTCTGGGATATCATTGAAAACGGATACTTTTATCCAACTAAACCAGCCACTGATGGAAGCAATGAAAGGATTAAGAAAATACCGAGTGAGTTTACTCAAGAAGAGAAACAAGTTTCTCGAAATAATAACAAAGGCAAGAACGCTATATTTATGTCTATTAACGAACATGAGTTCAAGAGAATCTCATCTTGTACCACTTCCAAGGAAGCATGGGATACCTTGATTACTGCACATGAAGGAGACTCTAGGGTAAAAGCTGCTAAGACTCAGATGCTAATCCAACAGTATAATACCTTAATCATGTCTGAATCTGAGTCTTTCGATGATTTCTATATGAACCTTACTGATATTGTCACTAAACTTCATGCCAATGGTATAACTTATGATAGACAGGAAATTGTCTCTAAAATTCTGAGATCATTGCCACAGAAATTTGACAATAAAAGATATGCTATTGAGGAGATGTGTGATGAAAATCTCACTCCTGAATTACTCAGTAGTAAATTAAGAACTGTGGAAATGGAATTGGAGTTTAAGAAACAATTGACCCACACTAATAGGAAACATACCAATTCCAATCTTAGCTTTACCTCTAAGATGATTAAGCCTGAGTTAAACACCTCTAGTAATGATTCTGATGAGGACTGTGACTTAGAAAGTCTAGATAATCAGATTGCCCTAATGACAAAACAATTTAAGAAAATTGTTAAATTTAGAAACAGTGTTGCAAATAGACAGGGCAAGTCTAATTATACCACTCCTTCAAATCACAAACCTCATGAGAAACCTCATGACAAACAGAACAAGGACAACACAAGACCTCACAGAGACCTCAAGAAGACTGAATGCTATAGATGTGGTAAACTAGGACACATTGCTCAAGACTGTAGAGTTAATTTAAATGCCCAAAACAAACACTCTAGAGCCAATATCTGCAAAACCTGGGATGACTCAAGTGATTCTGAAAATGAGGAACTTGAGACATCTGATGGTTTTGATCCTTGTTTAGCCTTCTTTGCCAAAATCATATACAATGATGATATGCCTATGCTTGATAGTGAGGATGAGTTTAGTAATTCTAGTTCTGTTGCTTTGAATCATACTTTAACTGGTTTAGATGCTTTACTTACTGAGAACATTAATACCTCTTCCTCGGGGTGTGTGAGTCAAAGGGAAATCGATACTGCTGATGTCAATGGGTGCGTGAGTTTAAGAAATGAAACCTTAGGGGTCACTTCACACACTTCACTTAGTGACTCTGATAATGATGATCTCCCAGACATTCACACTCTATATACTAAAACTCTAAAGAAAAGCACTAGACTAGAAAAGATTGTTAAAGATCTTACCAAAAAGTTAGAGGATCTAAGCCTAATGGTAAAACTGAATGCTGAAGAGTATACTACACAATGCATGTCTCATGACAGTGAAGTTAAAGTGTTTGATGAAAAACTGAAAACTTTGACTGAAGCTAATGAAATTCTGGAGAAAAAATACAAAGGGACATTATTAGAATTGGAACAAACAAAAGAAAAGACAGCAACTGTTTTCAAAAAATTTACCAAATTTGAAAACAACTCTAAATGTTTTGAGGAATTCGTTGCTGAATCCAAAACCAATTCTGATGATAGAACTGGAATAGGGTTTTGCCCCAATTTGAAGACACAAACTAAACATGTTGAACCTATCAAGTTTGTGTCAGGAGGCAAAAGACCTATTGAAACATGTCCAGACTTTCATTCTCTAAAAACTAAGTTTGACCATCAAAACACCAACACTGAAGATGCAAGTTGCTCTAAGCTTGAAAGTATACCAAAGGGAAAATATGTCTGCCCCCCTATTAGGAAAAGTGAACCTGCTTTCAAATCTGTGTTACCTAGGAATAAAATTCAGCCTCAAAATTTCTCAAAACCTTTGTTTAGAGACTTTCCTAAGGAAAACCCTATTCTGAGCAATCTTTATTGCTCCTATTGTGATATATATGGTCACTCTTTCGATAATTGCTATGCTAGGAGACTGATTAAACCTATCTACAACACTCCTATGTATCATAACTTTAACTATTCTAGGAGGAGTCGTAACAATTATGTCCTTCCCAGGCCACCAGACAAAAACTCTAACTATAGGAATAGAAGGACTAAACCTAAAAGGACATTTACTAGAAGGATTACCAGAACCTTTTCTAAATCAAATGCTCAGGAATTCAAATTTACTCAAAATCATGCGCAAAATGTTTTTCAACAAAAATCTAATGCTCGCAAATTTTATCAAATAAGAGCAAACAAGCGCAAACTAAAAACCAGGGCAATTTGGGTTAGAAAAGATGATCTAGCACCGCAGATGAAGTGTAACATTGTTGTTTCTGCTCTAAAAGCTGAACTTACATCTTCTGGATGGTACTTGGATTCTGGATGTTCCAAGCATATGACAGCTGATGATACAAAACTTTTAAATAAAACCCATTTTGATGGTGGAAAAGTTGTTTTTGGTGATGGTATATCATCCTAGATCATAGGCAAAGGAACCCTTAAAGAAAAAGGACTTCCTCTTCTTGAAAATGTTCTCTTAGTTAAAGGTCTTAAGGCTAATTTACTTAGCATTTCACAATTCTGTGACTCAAACTACACTGTTACCTTTTCAAAGAACAATTGCAAGATTTTAAATGAAAAGGGAGAATGTTTAATTGATAGGTTTACTAGTTTACAACATGTAAAAATGTTTTCAAGTGATCAAAGCTACTCAGAGTATGTGTCTATTGAGCGTCTGTATTTTTTTCCTTTTGGAATTAGGATTGAGTCTTTTTAGAGAGCTTGATGGCCCATAGGATTTTTTTGGGTTTTGTCTCAGAATAGCCTAAGGGGGAGATTTGTAAGGTCAAATTTCCAATCGAGTCAATTTGTTTGTAATTGGCTTAATTCCAGAAAAAATATTTTGAGTCACAGGTTAGGGTTGGTGTTTTCCCTTTAGGCCGTTGACGTGTTTCGATGAAATCATAGCGGCAAAGCTTCATATATTATTTCATCATGTAGTGTTTCTTACTCATTTTCATCTTCAAGTTCCAAGGGTCTCTCAGGTATTAATTCTTATGTTTTTTTAGCCTTGGATATTTTATTATTAGCTATTAGAACTTTATAAAATGTTTTGTAAAGAAATGTTTTAAAAAATTTGTTATTTCGTTATAACAACGTGAAATGTTATTCGAATGACTTTTCGTAGGTCGTTAAAATGATATTCCTACTTTTGAATGAGATCTGGAATGTCTCCTTTTGGGTATTATCTAGAATATCATTCGATGTTTTGTGGGAAGTTGTTCGAACGAGAATGGGTACTTCATTCTAATGAGAAGTCGATTCATTCGAGTGATTACACATGTTTTTATTTTTAAAATCACATCTTTTAAAATCTTAAATCCCTATCCATTTGCAACAACTTTCCTTATAAATAGAGATGCGGGATTGGACCATTAGAAGAGCCTTTTGAGAGTTCTTATTATGATAAAATTCTTTCAAAAAGTTTCAAGAACTCTAGTTTTCACCCAATAAGTTTAGGATCCAAGTTTCATCTTACGTATGCTTTAAGGATCATGTTTTAGGGCACTAAAGTTTTTTTCTCTACATCCTGTCTTGAGAACTTGTTTTGTGGCATAGGCTATATACCTCGTTTGCATTGTTGGGGTGAAGAAGAAGTGGATTCCATGATCCAATCCATACACAATTTTTATGCCTGGATCGATGGATATCGAGGCATGCGTAGACTCATGCATTGTGACAGTATGCATGCGTGTATTCCTGTGTTGTCACTGTGGAGGAGCGGTTGAAGATTGAAGATGTGTCAAGGTTAGAGGAAATGATACTCAGTCATATATCAACTCATGTAATTCCGTATCATAGTGAAGTGCATGGTTGGCCCTCCTATGGGTTTTCCTGTTTTGGATTTTCCTCGTGCATCGGCGTGTTGTGCGATTGGTTTGTTTATTTTATCAACTATCACCTAGATGGATGTTATAGGTTAAATGGATAAAATTTGATAAATCGATTTATTGTTATAACTTCAATTAAGATTGGTGATAAAGTTTTATTGGGTTAATTTATTTGATGTTTTAATCTTAAAAAATTCGAAAATTATAAAAATTGAATTTTTATTTGCATTACCATCCTTATCGTGTGGGAGTGCATTTACACTCTCTTTTCCCCTACCTCATCGTCACACACATCGACCAAGTATCCCTCTCTCTCTCTCTCTCTCTCTCTATCACACACACACACACACACACACACACACACACACATGCGCCCGCGCGCTCACTCATGCATGCACTGTTGTACACACACGCGCGCATAGTTGTACACACACAAATACAGATGTACACAGACACACACACACATACACACGATGTTCTACACTATGTACAATCCCTATATGCCTATATTCTAATTATTTCATTTTTCTACCGATACAAATAATGTTATAATTTTTTGTACTTGGTTTGGAGCCTGCAATTACGTAAGAAGTTGAATAATTGTATATATTGCAGTTCGATTACTTTTTACTTTTTATTATTTGTTCCATCGTTGGTGTGGTTCAATTTTAACGTTTCACATCACAATATACAAATTTTCATTTGGCTATCTTTAGTGATCAAATTTCTTTTTTCCTTTTTTACTTTTTGGGTAACTTTTAGTTTTATTATTAAATATACTTAATATGTGATGTTATAGATTCGTAGATCAGTTAACATTTGGTACATTTAAATTGGATTCACATGGAATCCCTCAAAGGTATATTATTCTTTTTTTCATGAATGATAATTTAATAAGCGGATGAGAATAGAGTGATGTTATTTTTTAATATTGTTCAAGATGTGTTGTCCTAGTTTGATTGTGTCATCTATAAGGACAATTAAAGGGCCTCCACCATCATAGATATTTGATATCAAGATTGACAATATGAGTATTTTATATGTTGATGTTCTAAATAGGTTTGGCAGGGGTTGCAAGCTAGGATGGATAAATTACCTACAAGACCGATTGGCATTCTTTACTTGGATAATTAGGCTTCCTTTTGCATTAGATTTGTCTCCTTTTATTGTGATTATTGATTTATTGTATTCTTCTCATTGCTTTCGATTATCACTTGCAGTGTTATAGATTAAATGGGCACATGTATTTTATAATATTATATAAATTTCGATTTATGTTTTCATTTTCAAGTACAAATGGAACTGTCTAGCTAATTTTCTACTATGTTTTAGGAGATCAATCTTATTTAACTTTACATGTGATTTTATGCAATTTAACATATTAAGTTTCAAATTTCAAAGTTAATATTTTATTTGTTAAATTTTAAATTTCTAATGTTGCTCATCTATCACATAACAAAGTAAAATTTTGCAATCACTTCCTCACATCTTATCATTCAAACCTTTTAGTTGCTCACGATCTATTCTTTGTCTTAATTCACTATAATCTATTCTTTGTGTCTATGGACTATATTCTATTCTTTTTGGTCGTGCACTATAATCTTTTAGTATTTCACGATCTATCTCATCACACGATAGAATGGATGTTGCTATAAGTTTTGTTCAATTTTATTTGGATAAACCCCTAATGAAGATCGTCGATGTAGTTGGCACAAACCTAAAATATGTATGATTTGTTCTAATTTATATTTTCAGAATTTTCTTTTTTCCTTGTTTGGATCTCTCGCGGAAGTGAGAAACTATCATTTGTTTATTTTAATTGTTCTTTTTATGTGAATAATAAGATATATTTCATTTTATTATGTTTGGCTTTTCAAACACTTTCCCCTCTTAAAAATATTTAAAATCTTTCTCTAAGTGGTGGTGTGTGAATCTAGAAATGTGTGGTGTTGTAGATTCCCCCCCCCCCCCCCCCCCCACACACACAAAGAGTGTGTGTGGAACAAATTATATTGAATGAAAAAATAATATAAAACTAAAACTGCTGAGATTCTAGAAAACTTAAAAGAATGGTTTTGGTGTTGGTTTTGTGAAAGTGACTATTCCTATTGTCCAAGCCAAATTGTGATTTATTTGTTATATACACGTTCTAGACCTGTATACACACAAAATCAGAATATTTCAGCCATATACAATTCTCCATCTAAAGACCCTTTATGTTTGATTTCAGCGAAGGTAGGCCCACACTAACATCATCTTTTTCGTTTTCTTTTGTACAAAGCATTTATTTTTACCAGATATCTCCCTTTTTCAATTGCTTTAAGGTTAATGTGTCTTTCTGTTTGCGTGTATATATATATATATATATATATATATATATATATATATATATATATATATATATAGAGAGAGAGAGAGAGAGAGAGAGATTGTTGTGTTTCAATCTCTAATGGGATATGCACACGAGCCCAATTTGAACCTAATTTAGAGTCATGGGCAGATTGATATGGAGAAAATCGAGCATCGTGTACATACGCTTGTTGTTGTCAACAGTCTTTCACCTTAATGAAAAAAACCTAAACTGTATCCACAGAGAATATCGCTTCAAATTTAATTGATTTATTACTCTGAAAAGAAAGTGTAAAAGATGATTTTATGTTTTTAAATATTTTAATATTACAACTAATCTAGGCAAGTATTTAAACAAAATTAATTGACAAATAAGAAAACTATAGGTTGAGAATTAAATCCCTCACTTCGGAATATGTAGCATAAATAGTTACATTGTTAAATGCATTTAAAATGCGATTAATACTCGTTTAAGAAATTATTTAAATCCGCATTTTAACTCCCCAAATTTCTATAAAAATCCAAATAGGAGTTTAAAATCAACAATAATCCAAAACTTACACACGCAATGTCGCAAATATGGTTCATATGTTATATACACCATTAAGGTCCCTAGGTGAAATTTCGAAAATAATCAACTCGTTAAAACTAATCTATTCCATCATACCATAGTGAAACAACTACACACTCAAGATAAGTTCATTAATCCCAAGCTAATCAGCATTACCTAGAAATCATTTTTAATGAAATAAATGAAGTTGTGTGTGTGCATAAATATTTTTGAAAGGGAGAAAAAATTATTTTAATGTGAGCAACTAATAAAGAAATCATTAAACTAATTAGAGAAAATGAAATAAATAAGAGAATAATTTATTAATGTGTAGAATGATAAATTAAAAAACTAAAAATAAGTAAGACTATACTAATCTAAAAATATGAACTAAGATGATATATGAGACTCCCTAAATAATGAAACCCAATGACCCTTTTATATGTAAAAATAAATAGCTTGGGGACAGCGTCAGAATTTCACAAAATGATGGGTGAGTTAATTAAATAACAAAAAGTGTTTAGGGGCAACGGGGTGTTTAATTAAACGTATAGGATGTTCATCTTCTTGGTATGGGAGAAAAAAAATAAAGAATTTGGTTCTTTTTTAAAAGAATACAAATGGGATAAATTAGTATGGGGGAAGAATGAAAAATAAAATTAAGAAAGAATTTTATGGGGTAAATATTATTAAAAGAACAAAAGAGGAATATAATCTCGATGGAGAGGACATATGCGTGATCTGGGTTTGATCTTGCGACTGTGGTGCTACCACGTGGACAACCAGGATGGCACCACGTGGCGCACAATAAAATTTTAACAAAACCAACTTGATTCCTTTTTTTGTGGGTAGGGGGGGAATTGAGACTCGAACCGGAGTCACACCTATTCTCAAATACGCAAACAATCCCAACTAACGAGGTTCTCAATTATTATATGTCGTAAATAATATATAACACCTAAACTGAGTCCAATTTTTTAAATTTGCAATTAAAGCCTTGAACTTCCTAACTTTCAGATACGACCTCTGAAGTCGCACACTATAAGAACCGACGTGACAACATTTTGGGGCCAACAATATTTCAATAGTGTCCAAGTCATGGGGTCTGACTTCAGGCTTGACGGAAGACTTCATTTTTTTATTTCAAACCATTCTTGATCATAATTTCTTCGTTTCAGACCCGATTGACACACGTTTTGAACCTAGAAGTTCCTTGATTCGAGGCCAGTAATTTTCGTGTATAGTCGGAGTCCAAAGTTGGTCATCTGAATTTATCATTTGGCCCCTGAAGGTGCATAAGTGATTGTTTCTTTCTCCAATTATTTCTAGACTTCCCCATTAGTACTGTGAACACTATAAATACTCAAATTTACATTTCAGAAGAGATTAACGATTAATATTTAAGGTTATACAGTAAATGAATACAAAATGTGAGTTTAATGAGCATGGGATTGCATTAGTGCACAGTAAAAAGGGTAATAAAATGCAATATTTCACATGAATCACACCCCCAACTAATGCGTTGCTAGTCCTTAGCGACATAGTGAAAGATTTGTTCATGTCCAATTCGCTATTTTATTAAAAAAAATCTATAAAAAAGGATAGAGATCCACTATCGCGGGATGCACGGTTATATTTAGCTTATACAACAAGTTGTTAAACCCCTAGGTAACCCTGATGGATGAGTTTTTCTCGTGAGAATTAAAGTGATGATACCAACATATATCATGTTTTTCTGAAAAGAGTTTTCCATTTTTCTAATAAAAAAGCCTTTAACAATCTTAGATTTTAACGCATAAATAGCAATTACTAGCAGATTTGTTAAATAGTTTATTTACTATAACTAGTATGTTAAAACAATTCATGAGATTTATATGTAATTACTGAGTGCGTGATGTGTGTCACAAAATTATAACAACTGATATTATTTTCAGCATATACTAAAGTGCAGTAGTTCAATTCTCAGGGCATGTAGGCATAAAGAGTAAATATAATAGAAAATAAAGAAGCCTTGCACATGTCAGTGATGGAAGACGCTTTCATAAAATGATAAAACGTAATCTCATTAAATGATATTATTTTCTAAATGATGTGAAAATATAATCTTTTTAATGTTTAATAAAATCTTATTAACCCCATGATCTTTTAAGGACTTTTCAGGATGAAAATATGAATATTGATGATAATGATCAACACCTCAAAATGATTTTGTATTTTTGAAGAAAATGATAAATTTTTGAAGAGTAATTTATTTTTTCTTTTCTTTTCTTTTCTTTGTAATTCTTTACTCTTTTTTAATTCATTTATTTATATTTTTCTTTTCTTTTCTCTTTTTTATGCTCTTCCTTTATTTATGTTCAGTTCTTATTTCACTTTGCATTTCTTTTTGAGTCAATTTTCAAAATGTTGATGAAATGACGAAACAAACTACCTTTGATCAAAAGTGAGGTTAAAACATGATTTTTTTTTTGTTTTGGAAAAAAATCATATTACCATTATCTAGTCGACAGTCAAAACAGTGATATTGAGATGAACAAAGACTTTCATCCGATTCTTATGGTAGTTCTAATGGTTCGATAGTGGTAGGAAAAATGGTGATGAAATAAATTAAATTTCTAAAAAATCTTTAATGCGGGTTGAATTTCGCAAGAATTAGAGTAACTTTTAATAAATTGATCTTCCAACAATATTTGAGATGGAATAGAGATTTCTAACTCCATAATACTTTCACAAAAATAGTTAAATTCATTTAAAAGTACTTCTAATTCAACGACGTCATCATTTTTTAATATTTCTAAAATTAGAAGCAACTCCGTGAGAGAAGCGTCCATTTCGTTTAAGCTTTGGGTCATTAGGGACATGTCTTGCTCCAAATATGTTAGTCATTGGTCAAAATCCTTCGATTCTTCATATGGTTCCAAATATTCAATATTTAAAGTTTTGCAAGAATGTTGTTCAATTCTTGTATTTTAATTAATTTGTAAATAATATCCAAACGACATTTTTTGGACAAATTCTTTATTATCAAGAGTTGGAATGATATTATTATAATTATTAATAAAATTTTCATTATAAAAATCTTGAAAAGTATTATTATATTAGTTTAGAGAACTATTAATATAATAATTTTCACTACCGTTGCTGTGAAAATTTTGTGACCCATTATTATTATAAATATATTCCTAAGTTCTTGTACATTGATTTTTATAATTTTATAAATAGTCACCGAAAGACATCGACCGTGGAGAACTTTAAAAATTATTATTATAATAATATTTAGAACCATTATTGATACTAATCAAACTAGTGAAAGAATTAAATAAAGACATAGTTACAAAAAGTTCACTTTCCAAGAATTTCAAAGCACGTGCCATTCAATTTTTCTTTTGCGTTTCTTGAATCTCAAGTGGTCACAATACCTACAAACAAATTCAAAAAAATTATATATATAAATATGTACAAAGAGATAAATAATTTAAATTTTAAATGAAAACACTCCCTGACAACGGTGTCATTTTGACAAGTGCATTATCGTGATCAAAGAAATAAATCAATTAAGTTTTTAAGCAAATGATTCCTTGACAACGACACCATTTTCAAAAAGAAAAAACTGAGGGTCGTGTAAATACGCTTGTCATTGTCATTGATTTTGCACTTCAACACAAAAAACTAAACTTTAACTACACATGTTTTATATGTATAGCATCGAGTTAGGGTATCTGTGACACCCCGCTTATTAAAGTAAAAGGTGGCCAGCCTGATACTGCAATAGTAACAGGAATCATAGATGGACCATTCTTAGCATCTCAACAATATAATAAGTATACGAGATAACCACCCAATATTTTTTAAAATGGATTGTCAAAAATTTTATTTTGTAAGTTAATGACAAACATTTAAAAAATCCAATTGAAGAGGAGGTGGATAAACGTAAAGATAGAAATGAATCAGTAACCATATTCAACAAAATAACCGAATAAGTTGTCGGTTAACAGACACATACAATTTGAGTTACACCGAGTATTACAGTACAATATCACATAATATAATACAAGTGCAAAACATGGGCAACACGCCCGAACGTGTAACCGATCATAACTAGAATACAAAAGATGGAAGCGTCTATATCAAAATATGTCGTAACATCCGCAAGGTGTTACAGCTCCAAGACACTGGGATGAAAAAGTCAATATGTGCATCCTTGCAGTGGAGCACCTGGTCGTATATAAGATTCATGCAAAACAAAGAGATATAAACGGGTCAGGGCCCATTTTGATAAGATCATCGTGCGAATAAAATGTATGACAGTCATGAACTATTTAATCATCATGAATATGCTCGTCTCGTTCACCATAAATAATGATAAGGAATCTAATTTCTCAATATAAAGCATAATCTAATTCAATAGTAATGATAATGATCACAATTCAATTTTTCTAGAGAATATGAAAATATCATACTTATTAAAATTATGTTTCAATTTTTACACAATTTCATTTCACCTTTCTTTATCTCATTAGGAAACGTATTCAAGGAAATTTATTTCATAAGTGTCATATAATCAATAGGATCCCACTTTAATAAAAATCGTCATATTACACAACATATAACGATTCTAAGACCGTCCTTCCGAGTTTCCCTAATGGACGCGCCCCTAAATAGCTATCATCTTCCAGGGCCTATCACACAAGACAACCCGGGCATCCTATATCGCATGACGTCGGGAAGCATCCATATACCTATGACAGTGAGTCATAATCATGCTATGAATTAGCTCACTTCGCATAATAATCATAGGCCATATACCTACGATAGTGAGTCATAACCATACTCGGAATTACCTCAGTTCGCATAATAATCACACAATATATAATAATCGGTCCTATGGCCGAGGACTATATTCACCGGGCATTCACTAGCCAGGGGACTTCACCTGATACGTGTAACTTCACCTATGATAGCATTTAGAGAGGTGTGTATATACAAATTCTCATTCAAAATTTAATTACTTTATCAAGTATGCATTTCATTATATCCAGATCTATAAGCATTTAATATCTTCATTATAAGTCTCAATGTATAATTTCTCTCAATAAAAATCTCCATGAATACAATACCTTCTATAACCCATTATGAAATGGTATTCTTCCCTCCAAGCATAGAAATCTACACTAACTCATTCTAATCCTCCCTAGGTCTAAACTATTTCATTCTATAAGAGAATCATTTATCTCCCTCTAAATTAACTAACCAAATTATCCCCAACTTAAACCCCAACTCTTATTCTAACTTAGGTTTCTAAATACACCATTGCTAGACTCTAATACTGAAGACCCCCAATTTTAATTTTCTCAATTAAAATATTATTTCCTTTTATATATAAGCGTAAAGATGTGTAAACTCATTTTCACTTAAACCAAGTTAATTCATTCAAGTCCTAGAATTTGCCTAAGTCATATTTTGCAATTTTATCAAATTAGGCCAAACCAATTTTAACGATTAAATTAAATGACTTGAGTTAATTAACTACACATTACCCAAATTAAACACGTAGAGATTAAATTAAACCAATTTTTATATTTTTACCTAAGCATGTGTTCTAGATGATTTTGCAAAATATAAAATAAACAATTAATCCACTACGCCGGATGTACGAGGAAAAACCCAAGACGGGAAACAACCTCGGACGACCCTAGCCTCAAATCCACTAAGTACGAAATTTATAGATACAAGACAGAAAGGCTTACAACACACGACTCGATCCCTCTCAATCCCCGACGCTTCTTCTTGTAGATACCTCTTCCTAGCGGATAACCACGGAGCTCCACCGCAGTCTCGGAGTCCACCGATCGGACTTTGTATGGTCACCGTCACCCGAACAAGGAGCCTTTTCTCCAAGTGGGTAATGTCGCAACAAACAACTTCTTCTTTCTTTGATGGATGTAGAAACAAACCCAAAACTTCTCTTTGAACAGAAGAGATGAACCCGGTGTCAATCTCCAAGCAAGATATATGAATATGGGACCTACGAAGAAACTAATTTGGGTGTAAACAAGAGTGGTGTATATTTTTCTCTTTGATAAAAAAACTCACTCAAAACATGTTTTTTTCCCTCTTTGATTTTACTCTCAAAACACTCTCTAGGAGTT
Organism: Sambucus nigra; assembly: GCA_949130495.1. NCBI lineage: Eukaryota > Viridiplantae > Streptophyta > Magnoliopsida > Dipsacales > Adoxaceae > Sambucus > Sambucus nigra. The sequence continues at coordinate 215,855,568 of OX422222.1, read as the reverse complement.
AATAAGATATGAAAAATATAGATTAGAAAAATGGTTTCCCGCACATTGATATTTAGCAAAAAGTAGTGGGGTAAAATCAAGTGGCAAAGTGGGCAAAACTGCTTAAAACTGCCAAAAACTTGTTCCCGCCAAATCTCGTTCGAACGACCTTTCGTTCGAACGGAATTCTCGTTCGAACGAGTCTTCTAACAAAGTTCCAGTATGAACTCGTTAGAAGCTCGTTAGAAATCTCATTAGAACGACCATCTCGTTCGAACGACATTTCGAACGAAGTTCCAGTATGCCATAATGGGAAGTCGTTGGCAATCTCGTTCGAATGACTTGTGGTTCGAACGACAATCTCGTTTGAACGACACTTAGAACGAACTCATAGATTGTTCAAAAAAAAAATCTTTTTAACCCAGCAACATTATATACTTTATATATAAGTTTTAATAGATAACATCTGAAAATATAACATAGTTTTAAAAACCTAACACCCAATAAACAAGTTCCAAGCTCCTATATATATATAATTTCATTCATACCTTGGGAGCATGGAACTATGGTTGACGACATATAAATGAGGAACGAAACTGGCATGATGATGAAGCTTTATACTCTTTGCCGCTACGTCTTCAATAAACTTTTCATAGGCTTGAGAATATTATAATTAAATACAATCCTATGAATAAATGTTTTTGTTCGGAATTGAGCCAAAAATATATATTGACTCAATTGGAAATTTGTGTCCTTACAAATCTCCCCCTTTGGCTATTCCGGGACAAAAACCGAACAAAAATCCTAAAGGGCCGTCAAGCTCACTAGACTCAAAACATAACCCACCCAAACTTGACTCAACCCAAGGATCAAACGCTTTGCCATTGAAAGATGCCTCTATAGAAGAATTCTTGCACACTTAAGCAAACTCATCAAATGCATTGGGAACATCAAAGTATTTAAAGCAACGAAAATAAATACTCCCCCAAAATTAATTCTCCCCTTTATAAAAAAGATCAACCCAAGAAATTAGCTACTCCCCCTAAGTTAAATCTCCTAAACGTAGATAAGATTATAAGAGGATAAGATACCATTTCTCCCCCTATCATTCTCCCCCTTTTTGTTCAGGAATAGGCAAGGATAAAGAACAAATATAAAAGCATGTTGAAGCTTAAAGTGATACCAAAACTAAAGTATAAGCATAGAAGGACTAGAAAGCAAGGCAAAGGCAAAACAAAATATCATATATATATGTACTAGAAATATATCAATAATGCACACGCACATATATATAGATATAACAAGGTTCTAAAAGGCACGAGGCGTGGTCGAGGCGTAGAGGTCAAGCCTCAAGCCTTAGGAGCCTAGGCGCCCCTAGGCGTAAAAAGGCGTTTTTCCTTTTTTTATTATTTTAATTATTCCAAGGCTAGTAATATAATAAAATACTACATACCTTGAATTTTGAAAATATATCAATATGTTTGGTAGCCATCTTTCTCATATTCATGCTCCATAACCAATATTTGTCAACTAATCCTTTGTTTTTTTTTAAAAGTGTGCCTTAAGCCTTTTATCAAGAATAAGGCGTAATAAAGCGTAGGCGATGCGTTTCTCTCAAGCCTCAAGCCTAGGCGGGTCTAGGCGGAGCATAAGCGGGCCTTTTAGAATAGAGATATAAACACACACATCACACAAAATACAATAAGTTTGCACACTCGTATGGCAAAAATGTGATATATGGAAACGGAAGTGTTGGGGTGTGTACTAGTAACGATTAAATTTAGACCCAATCACTTAAAACATGTTCACGGAGTTCTCAATTGATTGCAAACTTCATCACAATTGAATATAACCTCATGTGACAATATAAATTGAACTCAATGAACAAACATACACAATGCATACAAGCCTAGCATATTGATGATTCTACAACCCAATAGAGTCATGACATGAAATACGCAACTAGGATAAATGGACATTGTGCAAACCGTTGATATACCATCCAATCTCCCTCAATAAGCATATATTAATTTTGAATGAATATATCAATCAAGCATAGGCCTTGGCAATTATTTTTCTTTTAATGCCATATTTTCTGTTTTTAGGCCTTTGGATCACTTATTTCTTTTAGGTCCATTCAAAATGGTGGCTTACAATCGCAAAGGATCACTTCGTCCTTTCGGATCCCTTCCCCATGCACATTTATATTTATCAGGTTTTCATTTTTCACACAAATCTCACGTGGAACGGATTTTGACAGGCATTAGTCCTCCTGACTCACACATATGTAGATGACAATATTGGAAGGAGAACACCTCACATAGTTCAAATATACATTTGAAGTTACAATTTCAAAAGATCTCGTGCATGTGTGAATAGAGGCATATAAAAATAGAATCCGTTTAAAGGAACACAAAATCCAACTACTCCATATAAGCATGGTAAAGAACATAATAAGGATTGGTAATCTACACCAAAAGTTCTAGCCACATGAGATCGTTAAAGGAGGGATTCAAACACAAGTATATGCCACATAAAGTGTGTCAAACCAAAATATACACAAAATAAAATCTTTTTGAGTTTTTGACATTTATAACAAAAAATAAAATATATACTCAAAAGACAAACCAAAATCATTTGAATTTTTCTTTAAGCTTAAATTATCAAGAGATAAAAACTTCAAATGATAAACAAAAAATCATTATTCTAGAATGTGATATGATATAAAGTAAGGACTAGAAATTGATTAAACAGGCATACATTTAGCATGTGAATATAGAATAAAGTACAAAAGCTAAAGTATGCAAGCACTAACACATTCATCCTTTAGATTTAGTAAGGGAGGAAGCATGTGAAAGTAAATGATAATCAAAAACCCTATTTTGCAAGGCAACCAAGTCGGATTTCCTAACCCAAATTAATGAAGAATGACTATCTTGGGGTGTAGGAATTTGAAATAAATTGGTTGCATTACGTTGGGATTTTCTAGGAATTCCCTAAGATGACCTTTTCGACCACAATGTGTACAAGTGAAGACATGCCGAAAATATTTACTTACGGAGTGATCTCTAAAAATTTTCCTAGTAGATTCTCCAAAAACGTTGGTTTTGGCTTTATGAGTAGATTCATTACAAGTATTGAAGCCTAAACCACAAGTGTCATTTTTAATTTAGACCGTTCCTAATATTTTATCTAATTTTTCCAAACGACACTCCAAATCAAATTTGACATTACTAGAGTCTTTTAATTTATTTTGCAATTCTAAAATGTTAGACTCTAATAAAACATTTCGCTCTTCAAAAGCAAGAAGCTCCTTTTTTAAGGATTCCATTAAACCCCTAAGGCTATCTCTCCCGCCTTCTACATATTCAAGCTTCTCTTGAAGAGTCCTCTCACGTGTCTTAAGGTCTTCTACCAACATCCTATCATCAATGACCTTGACACTCTCTTTTCAATTTAATAGATTCTTTATAAAGTTCTTGAAAAGCATTTTGAAGTTCCCTCACATTAACCTCTTCTTCATTTTCACTCTCTCTTTCTTCTCCACTCTCACTATCATAAAAAACAAGAGAATCATAAACAATGACCTTGGAAGTGTCATGTGTTGACGTTTCATCAATCGATGAGTTCTCACTATCACTCACATGACTAGCCATAAAAGCCATAAAATTAGTCTTAGTGGGGGAATTGGGTCCCTCTTCCTTATCACTATCACTAAGGGTCGCATTATATTCAATGGGTCGTTTACCCACTTTCCTTAGTTTAGTGGGGATCTCAGAAGCCCTATGGCCATAACCCTCACAACCAAAACACTTATTAGACTCGTCCCTATTTAAATTTTCAATAATAGGTTTAGGGATCTTCTCGGCTTTAGGGACCTTCTCGGCTTTGTCATGCTTAGAAGTTTTAAAATTCTTAAAATCATTTTTAAATTTATCTTTGTTAAATTTAAGAAATTTTCTAAATTTACGAGCGAACAAAGCCATATCTTCCGAGACACTATCATTCTCGCTCTCTACTACTTGTTTAACCTCTTTTCGGGCTTTTAAAGAAACACCCTTTTCAATTTTCTTTTCAGTTTTAGAGGGAAACATATCTAGTTCATAGGTTTGTAAATGTTTAGGCACATATTCTTCACATTTATCCCCTTAATTTCGATAATTTTATGATCTCGTGCAGTGTAAATATCTTGAATTTGTCTTGTATTTATTCTACTAACCCCTTTTGGAAAGTATTTCTTGTTTTGTGTATTTCTCATGTGTTTTACAGGTATTTCACGCAAGTTAGTGCAAAGGAGAACTCAAAACAGTGAAAGAAACCAAGAAATGGAGAGTTGAAGGGCATTTTTGTAATTTTTCAGCCTTAGTCCGGAGGTGGGGCCAACTATAAAGTTGAAGAGCTCTAAATTACAAGAACACTGGAAAAAACGGCACCTCAATCCGAGCTACGGTGAAGAAGTTACGAGGTTTTGAAGTTGCGCGATAATGAAGAGAAATGAACCAGAAAAACAGGATGGATCCGGATGGGACCAAACCGATCCGGTGGTGACAGGACCGGTCCGGTCAGAAAAAAATAACCGATCCGGTACCAAACTGATCCGGGTGGAAACCGGACCGGTCCGGTTGTACAGATATCCGGCATTAATTCTGCAGATTTTTGGCGTGTGCAGCTGGAAAAACTTGTTCCACAAGCACTATTGGCTGTCTAATTCGTGTTAAATTCGTGCTATAAAAGCCCAAGACCTAATTCATTCAAAGGGGGAGTTGTTTTATCAAGTTTTAGGAGGCTAGGTTAAGAGTTCTAGAGAGAGTTTTTAGGTCAAAGTTCTAGGTTAAATTTCCAATTTCCTCAAGAGTTGTATGAACCCTTGTTTGTATTCTGAATCTCAATTCCTTGTTGCTGAATTCAAGTAAACTCTTTCCATTCTCTTATTTTATTACTTTCAAATTATTTACCATGTTTTGTAGATCCATAATTTTGTGTATGAATTTGTTCTTTAATCAAATCATGTTTAGCTAAATTCCCAAGGGTTGGGGTACATGAACTCAATCCTAATACAAATTATTTGTATGGAAAATTAGAAAATAAATTAAAATATTGATTGAATCGTGAAAGCACCGCTTTATATTTACCTTTGATTTCGTATGGTGCGGTCTTGACGCGACTTAATATTTGTCTCAAAAGTGCGTATTTATCTAGGCTCAAGTGCAAGCCTTGTCGCTCAAGTAATAACCCGGTAAGTCGGGATCGTCTCCACAGGGATCAAAATTGCCAAACAATAACAAGAAAAATTACCAAACCTTGAAATGATTTCTTGAAAGAAATAAAAAGATGATTGATTTTTGAGAAAATTTCTAAAACTTTACTTATGAAAAACAAATGGAAATTAACAGCAAAATTTGGGTTTACCAATTTAGATACAATTAGGGTAGGGTACATTCCCTCAATCCTTAACAAATTATCCTTTAGAATACTAGAATTATAAATCAAAATTCTTGATTAAATCCAGTCCTTATCATCACTAAGCATTACATATATGAGGGTCAAGCCCGCATCATATGAAATCAAAGATCAATATAAAGCGGTGAACGACAAATTATACATACAAAACATTCTTAAACATTCCAAGTACCTAGGGCAAGAGAGATTAAAAGATATGACAATGCATATATGATTTTCATTCACGATTCAACCAACATTTTCATTTATTTTCTAATTTTCCATACAAATAATTTGCCTTGGATTGAGTTCATGTACCCAACCCTTGAGAAATTAGCTACTCATGATTTGGTTGAAAAACAACTTCACATATGAAATTATGAAACTGCAGAACATTGTAAGATCCTTGCAAAAATTAAAGCAAAAGAGAATAGAATGATATTACTTGAATTCAACACAAAAATAGAATTGAGATTCAGAATACAAACTAGGGTTCCAGCAAATCTTGAAGGAAATGGAAATTTGACCTAAAAATCTGATCTAAAAACTCTCTCTAAAATTCTTAACCTTAGCCTTCTAAAACTTGATAAAACAACTCCCCCTTTGAATGAATTAGGTCTTGGGCTTTTATAGCACGAATTTAACACGAATTAGACAACCAATAGTGCTTGTGGAACAAGTTTTTCCAGCTGCACACGCCAAAAATCTGCAGAATTAATGCCGGAAATCTGTACAGCCGGGGCAGTTGTTTTATCAAGTTTTAGGAGGCTAGGTTAAGAGTTCTAGAGAGAGTTTTTAGGTCAAAGTTCTAGGTTAAATTTTCAATTTCCTCAAGAGTTGTATGAACCCTAGTTTGTATTATGAATCTCAATTCCTTGTTGCTGAATTCAAGTAAACTCTTTCCATTCTCTTATTTTATTACTTGCAAATTATTTGCCATGTTTTGTAGATCCATAATTTTGTGTATGAATTTGTTCTTTAATCAAATCATGTTTAGCTAAATTCCCAAGGGTTGGGGTACATGAACTCAATCCTAATACAAATTATTTGTATGGAAAATTAGAAAATAAATTAAAATATTGATTGAATCGTGAAAGCACCGCTTTATATTTACCTTCGATTTCGTATGGTGCGGTCTTGAACCTCATATACGTAATGCTTACAATATATAAAGATTGGATTCATTCACCGCTTTATATCTATCTTTGATTTCATATGATGCGGGCTTGAACCTCATATATGTAATGCTTAGAATGTATAAAGACCGGATCTAGTCAATAATTTTAATTTACAATTCTAGTATTCTATACGGTAATTTGTTAAGGATTGAGGGATTGTACCCTACCCTATTTTCTCCCATTTGTCAGATCTAATTTCTTTTGCACTTTTCAGTTTGTTTTTAATAGATATTTTCCCAATCATCATCTTTTTCATTTTTATTTTAGAAGTAATAAATCAATTAAATTATATAAAACATTCCCTGTGGATTCGATACCCAGACTTACTACTATACTCCATAAAAGTGTAGTTAAAAGTTTAGGTTTTTTTTGTATTGAGGTTGGAAGGCGATAAGAACGACTAGCGTATTACACGGACGCTCGGTTTTTCCACTCGACCAGTAAATCACCTACAAGCTCTTCTAATTTCGTAGAGGCTAAAGTTGGTAAAGAATTTAAAACGGACACTTTTGGAATAAATCTATCGGGTAGGAACCTTAAAATTTTCTTTACAACTCGATTTTCGGGTATTTTCTCTCACAAATTAAAAGATGAATTGATAATATCGGAAAGTCTAGCATAAAATTCATCAAAAGTTTCATTTCGTTCATTTTGATAGTTTCAAATTGAGTGGTGAGGTTTTGATGTTTCGAAGCTTTAACGACACTAGTTCCTTCATGAGTTAGTTGTAAAATATTCCAAGCTTTTTTAGCGGTTTCACACGTCATAATATGTCGGAATTCATCCGATGTGACAGCGCTAAACAAGGCACTCAAACCACGGGAATTAAAATTAGAAAGTTTAAACTTATTTCCAGTCCATCTATCGGCCGGTTTGGGAACACGTTCATTTTCAACTAAATGAGTTGGTGGAGACCACCCGTTAACTACAGACATCCAAACCCTCTCATCGATAGATTTTAGTGCCGATTTTTTTCGCGCTTTCCAATACGCGTAGTTAGAACCATCGAAAATAGAAAATTTTGAAAATGGAGAAAATTCCATTTTAGCCAAAAATTATTTAAAGGATCTTTAACGAAATAATTTATCGCTTTGGCTCTGATACCAATTTGAAGACCTCCGATTTTAATTTTCTCAATTAAAATATTATTTCCTTTTATATATATTCAAGACGCGGAAGCGTAAAGATGTGTAAACTCATTTTCACTTAAACCAAGTTAATTCATTGAAGTCCTAGAATTTGCGTAAGTCATATTTTGCAATTTTATCAAATTAGGCCAAACCAATTTTAACGATTAAATTAAATGACTTGAGTTAATTAACAACACATTACCCAAATTAAACACGTAGAGATTAAATTAAACCAATTTTTATCTTTTTACCTAAGCATGTGTTCTAGATGATTTTGTAAAAGATAAAATAAACAATTAATCCACTACGTCGGATGTACGAGGAAAAACCCAAGATGGGAAACAACCTCGGACGGACCTAGCCTCAAATCCACTAAGTACGAAATTTACAGGTACAAGACAGAAAGGCTTACAACACACGACTCGATCCCTCTCAAGCCTCGACGCTTCTTCTTGTAGATACCTCTTCCTAGAGGATAACCACGGAGCCCCACCGCGGTCTCAGAGTCCACCGATCGGACTTTGTATGGTCACCATCACCCGCACAAGGAGCCTTTTCTCCAAGTGGGTAATGTCGCAACAAACAACTTCTTCTTTCTTTGATAGATGTAGAAGCAAACCCAAAACTTCTCTTTGAACGGAAGAGATGAACCCGGTGCCAATATCCAAGCAAGATATATGAATATGGGAACTTGGAAGAAACTAATTTGGGTGTAAACAAGAGTGGTGTATATTTTTCTCTTTGATAAAAAAATTCACTCAAAACATGATCTTTTTCCCTCTTTGATTTTACTCTCAAAACACTCTGTAGGAGTTACTAAGATATGAAATAGATAGATTAGAAAAATGGTTTTCCGCACATTGATATTCAGCAAAAAGTAGTGGGGTAAAACCAAGTGGGAAAGTGGGCAAAACTGCTTAAAACTGCCAAAAACCTGTTCCCGCCAAATCTCGTTCGAACGACATTTCGTTCGAACGACATTCTCGTTAGAACGAGTCGTCTAACGAAGTTTCAGTATGAACTCATTAGAAGCTCGTTAGAAATCTCGTTAGAACGACCATCTCATTCGAACGACATTTCGAACGAAGTTCCAGTATGCCATAATGGGAAGTCGTTGGCAATCTCGTTCGAACGACTTGTGGTTCGAACGACAATCTCGTTCGAACGACACTTCGAAAGAACTCACAGATTGTTCAAAAAAAATTCTTTTTAAGCCCAGCAACATTATATACTTTATATATAAGTTTTAATAGAGAACATCTGAAAACAGAACATAGTTTTAAAAACCTAACACCCAATAAACAAGTTCCAAGCTCCTCTATATATATAACTGCATTCATACCTTGGGAGCATGGAACTATAGTTGATGACGTATAAACGAGGCACGAAACCAGCATGATGATGAAGCTTTATACTCTATGCCTCTACGTCTTCAACAATCTTTTCATAGGCTTCAGAATATTACAATTAAATACAATCCTATGAATAAATGTTTTTGTCCCGAATTGAGCCAAAACTATATATGGACTCAATTGGAAATTGGTGTCCTTACAAATACTCTAGTTTTACTTCAATTAATAATGTCCCTAAGTCCCTATCTTAAGAGAAAAAAGAGTGAAAAATAGGGGACCGGTCGACCGGTCATAGGACCGCGGTCGACCGCGTCTCATGGATTTTTCCTAGGAAGAAATGCAGAAAGCTCATTTCAGAACGCCCGGTCGACCGGTCCTGGGACCGCGGTCGACAGCGCTCAAATTTTATACTTATATGGGAAAGAAGTAGGATCTCCCACGAAGGCCCAGTCAATCGATCCTGGGACCGCGGTCAACCGCGCTTAGCAGACCCAAGAATATCTCTTCTTATACAATGCTAAAACCCAAAACGTAAACTCTTTATTTTTACATCTCTTTCATTATCATCAACCTACAACATAACTACAACATTTCTTCACCACAACAAACCAACATAACCAACTTAAATCATTCAAATAAAAAGATCCAAGGGTTAAACATCAATATCAAAACCTAACATTTGCTCAATTCTTCCAAATACACAACTATCATTACAATTTATCCACATGAAATCATATATTTGCAGGTAAAAACTTTCCTTAGGGTTGTAGTCTCGAATTTCCTTCCTGTAGCAACAAATCCAAAGCCCAAATCTTCAATTTTCTTCCTTTTTCTCTCTTTTTCCACACTTGTCTTTCTATCTCTTTCTCTTTAGGGTTTGGAATGTGTAAGGGAGAAATAAAAAGGGTTGGAAGACTTTAAACATGCCTTAGCATTTGTTTCCATCTTTTAATTGTTAATACACCCTTAAAATGACTCGTAACTACAGAATTAAGTTATAACTTGTCAAAAGTTCCCGGAACCTAAAAATACAATATGGCACCTATTTTGACTATCTTGACCATTTTGGGACTAATCGTGCCCTCTAAATTGGCATCCGAAATAATGTAAATCATTTTAAGTTCCAACTTCATTTAAACCATTAATGTCGTTTAAAGCACAACGACATCATGAATCGTAACACAATGCTATTTACATTCACATAACAGTAAATATGCAAAATTTGGTAAATATTATCTTTTAATTCACTATGAACAATAATTATCCCATCATACAATGTCTCATATAATTTCCTCTCATGGAAAATTAATATAAAATCAATTTCTCAAAAGTAAGGGTTATTACAGTATCAAATCCACCGGGAATGTCGATTAAAATTTAATTGATTTATTACTTTTAAAAGAAAGTGTAAAAGAATTTTTTTATTTTTTAAATATTTTTTACTACAATTTACCTAGGCTAATGTTAAACTAAATTAATTTACAATTATAAAAAGCATAGGTTAAGAATTAAATACCTCACTTCGGAATATGTAGCATAAATAGTTACATGGTTAGAGTTGTTTAAAATGCCATTAATACCCGTTTGAACAATTATTTAAATATAGAGTGTCACTACCCAAATTTTTATAAAAGTCCAAATAAGACTTTGGCATCAATAATAAATCCAAAATTTCACACCTAGTGTCACAAAATGGTGCATACGTGATATACCCCATTAAGGTCCCAGGGTTAAATTTTGGAAATAATTAACCTGTTAAAACCAGTCTATTCGATCATACCATAGAGAAACAGCTACACACCCGAGATGAGTTCATCAATCTGAACCTAATTAATTTTACTTTCAAAGAATTTTTAATTAAATAAATAAAATAGTATGCATGAATGTGTAATTTTAAAAGGAAGAAAAATGATTTTAATGTGCACAACTAATTATGCAAGCATTAAACTATTTATAGAAAACAAAATAAATAAGAGAACACTTTATTAACGTCTAGACTTACAACTTACAAAAATAAAAATAAATAAAACTATACTACTCTAAAAAATCAAACTAAGATGATATATGACATGCCCTTAACAATGAAATCTAATGGCCTTATTATATGTAAAAATAAAAAGCTTGGGGGCACCATTGGAATTTCATAAAATGATGGGTGAATTAATTAAACACCAAAAATTGTTTATGGGCAAGGGTGTATATAATTAAACATGGGAGATGTTGATCATCTAGGAATGGGAGAAAAAAATAAAGAAATTGGTTCCTTTATGAAAGAAAAACAAAAGGAATAAATATATATGTGGGAAGATATGAGTCCAAAATTGATCCTCTGAATGTTTCATTTTACCCTTAAAAGTGCGTAAGTGACTATTTCTTTTTCGATTGTTTCCATACTTCCCCATTAGTATCGTAAACCCTATAAATACTCAAATAAACCCTGCACAAGCGATTAACAACGAATATTTAAGGTTATATAATAAGTGAGTACAAAACGTGAGTTTAACGAGCACGTGACTGCATTAATAAATAGTAAAAAAGGTAATAAAATGAAATGTTTGACACGAATCACAAATCTATTTTGGGAAATAATTACTTAGAATTTTTTTAGGGATGCTATGTGTAATGGTTTAAATTGAAAGGTTTCATACATAAAAGTTTTTGAAGTTGGAGTTAACAACATACATTAACTTGTTCTGTACTACCCGCCCAAGCTATTTCAATGCCCCCTCAATTTATAAACTTTCGCCCAAAATAACAATACCCAATCAATATTAGTGCTTCAATGTTATATTCTAAAGAAATTTAGGGATCTTTTAAAAGAATATTTTTGGGATTGAATTTAATTCGACATCAAAAATATTGATTGGGTATTATTATTTTGCAGCTTGAAATCAATTTGCACTATTAATTTTTAATGTTATATGGGTATTTTTAGGTAGGGTTATAATTTTCTAAGTATTGTTATTATTGATCTGGTATAGTTACTATTTATTGAATGACATTGTTTAAATCTTGAAATTAACAAGAAAATGTCCCAGAGAGAGGTCTGAATACTGCACAAAGGACTAATGTAACTTGTCGATAAAACATGTGCAATCCTCAGAATCCCGAGTTGTCAAATTTGTCTAAATTTAAAAATTATAAGCTTCTAACTTGAAAATTGGGCATTATGTGGGGATGGGGGTTGAAAATGTAAAATAAGAAGAAAACGACTCTAAGAGAGGCTTTAACACCTCAAACGAGACTAATGTATAACTTGTAGAAATAACACATGCAGTCATGTGACTCTCGAGTTATGAAGTTGATCTAAATTTAAAAATTCTAAGCCTTTAGCTTGAATAGTGGACGATGGGGGTGAAAGCATAAAATAATAAGAAAATGACCTGAAGAAAGTCCATAACCCCACACACGAGTACATTGTAACTTGTAGAAATAACCCCTACAGTCATGTGACTCCTAAGTTGTGTAATTGATCAAAATTTGAAAATTCTGGGCTTTTATCTTCAAAATTGAGGTTTGGGGAGTGGAAATCTTAATTAATAAGAGAACATCCCTAAAATAGGTTCGACCACCTCATACATGACTAATATAACTTATTGAAACAACTGATACAATCATGTGAGTCATGGGTCGGTAATTTAATCTAAATTTAAAAATTCTAAGCTTTTAACTTGAAAATTGGGCGTTCGGGATGAAAATGTAAAATAACGTGGGAACAACCTAGAAAGAGGTGAGGGTACCTCACACGGGTCTCATATAACTTGTAAAAATAACTCATAAAATCACGGGACTCACGAATTGAGACTTTAATCCAAATTTGAGAATTCTAAGATTTTGGCATAAAAATTGGGTGTTGGGGGGGCTAGCGTAAAATAACAAGAGAACCGCTGAAAAAGAGGAGTGAGCACCTCTTACAAGACTAATGTAAGTTGTCTAAACAACCTGTGTAGTCATGTGAATCTAGGGCCGAGAAACGATATAAATTTGAATCTTTTAGCTTAAAAATAAGGCGTTCGTGGGTGAAAATGTAAAATAACTACAGAATGTCTCGAAAAAGGGCACGTGAACTTCACAAGAGACTAATGTAACGTGTAGAAACAACTTATGCAACCACGTGACTTTCAGGTCAAATTGAACTAAATTTTAAAATTCTAGGATTTTAGGTTAAAATTAAGCATTGGAGGGTGAAAATCTATATTAACAAGAGAACAACCCAGAAAGAGGCCCGAACACCTCACATGGGATTAATGTAAATTGTATAAAATAACTCATAAAATCATGGAACACACAGGTTGACACTTTGATCCAAATTTGAAAATTCGAATGTTTTAGCTTAAAAATTGGCATTGGGGGTGAAAATATAAAATAATAATAGAACAACCCAGAAAGAGGCCTTAACACCTCACACGAGACAATGCAACTTATAGAAATAACCCATGCACTAATGTAACTCCAGAGCTATGAAATTGATCTAAATTTTAAAAATAAGCATTCAAATAGAAAATTGTGCATTGGGTGGTAAATCAACCTAAAAAGAGACCCGAGCACCTCATACGGGACTAATGTAACATTTAGATACGACCGACGTAGTCATGAAACTCACGGATGCTAAATTAAACCAAATTTAAAACCCTAATCTATTATCGTAAAAATTGTAACCTGGAGAAGGGGAGGGGTGAAAGCATTAAATTACAAGAGAATAACCCAAAAAGATGCCCAATAACACAGGAGTAACGTAATTTGTAGAAATAACCCGAGTAGTCACATGACTCCATGTCTGTGAAATTGATCTAAATTTTAAAATTAGCTTAAGAATGGGGATTTTGAGGGTGAAGCCTAAAATAATAAGAGAACAACCCGAAAACAGGAGTGAGCACCTTATACGGGTCTAATGTAAATTGTAGAAATATTTTGTCCTGTCATGGGACTCACATTTTGAGAAATTGATCTAATCTGAAAATTATAAGCTTTCAGTTAGAAATTGGGCAGTGGGTGGTAAAAACCAAAATTAATAAGAGAACAATCCAGGAAAAGGCCAAATACCTCGTATGGGACTAATGTAACTTTTAGAAACAACTAGTCCAGTCATGGAACTCACGAGTTGAGAAATTTATCAGAAATTAAAAATTCTAAGGTTTTTCTTAAAATTGGACATTGGGGGTGAATATATAAAATAACAAGAAAATGAGCCATGGAGAGACCCGAACACCTCACACGGGACTAATATAACTTGAAAAAATAGATCGTGCAGTCATTGGACTCATGAAGTGAGAAATTGATCTATATTTGGAAATTGTATGTTATTATCTTGAAAATTTTGCATGGGGGGACCTACCTTAATAAGAGAACATCCCGTAATAAGTCCCAAGAACCTCACACATGACCAATTTAACTTGTAGAAACAACCCGTGCAGTTATGGGACTCAGGGGTTGAGAAATTGATATAGATTTGAAAATTCTAAGCTGTTAGATTGGCATTGGGCGCTAGAGAGTGAAAACATAGTATAGAAAGAAAATAGTCCGGGGAGAGGTCACACGAGACTAATGTAGATTATAGAAATAACCTATGCAGGCAAGTGACTCATTGGCTTTAAAAACTAATCTAAATTTCAAAATTTTAACTTTTAGCTTGAAAATTAGGGCGGTAGGGCATGAAATCATAAAATAACAAGATAACAACTAGGATCAATGTGTGAGAAATTCACTCGGGACTAATGTAACTTTTAGAAACAACCTATGCAGTCACGGGACTCGCGGTTTAAGACTTGATCCTAACTTGAAAATTCTAAGCTTTTCACGTATAAAGTGGACGTTGGGGAGTGAAAAACTTAATCAACAAGAGAAAAATAAAGAAAGAGTCCATAGGACCTCCCACGAGACTAATATAACTTTTAGAAACAACTCTTACAGTAATGTGAATCCTGATTTATGAAATTCATCTTAATTTGAAAATTATAAGCTTTCAACTTCAAAATTGGGCATTGGGTGGTGAAAACCTAAACTAATAAGCGAACAATCCATAAAGAGGCCCAAGAAGATCACATGAGTATAATGTAAGTTGTAAAAATAATCCATATAATAATAGGACTCACGGGTTGATAAAATGATCAAAATTTGAAAATTCTAAGCTTTTAGCGTGAAAATTGGCCGTTGGGGGGGTGAAAACCAAAATTCTCAAGAGAACTACCCGAAAAGAGGCCCAAGCACATCATACGAGATTAGTGTAACTTATTGAAACAATCGGTGCGGTCATCTGACTCATATGTTGAGAAAATGATCTAAAGTTTAAAAGTCTAAGCTTTTCGCTTGAATTTTGGGCGTTGGGGGTGAAATTGTAGAATAATAGGAGAACAACCCAGAAAGATGCATGAGCACCTCACACATGACCAATATAACATATAGAAACAATCTATGCAATTATGTGACTCAAGGGTTGAGAAATTGATCTAAATTTGAAAGTTTTAAGCTTCTTTCTTAAAAATTGGGCATTGTAGTATGTAAACATAAATTAATAAGAGAACAAACCAAAAAGAGGCTAGAACTCCTCCCACGAGACTAATGTAACTTGTAAAAACCAGTGCATTAATGTGACTCAAGAATTGAGAAATTGATCTAAATTTGAAAATTCAAAGCTTTTAGCTTGTAAATTTGGCATTAGGCCGTGAAAACCTAAAATAACAAGCGACTAACCTAGAAAGAGGTGTGACCACCCTTCAAACTATACTAATGTAACTTATAGAGCCTATGTAGTAATGGGACTCACAGGTTTAGACTCTGCTCCAAATTTAAAAATTCTAAGCTTTTAGCGTAAATATTGGGTCTTAGGGGGTGAAAATGTAAAATAATAATATAATCATCCGAAAAGAGGTGCAAGCACCTCTCACACGACTAACATAACTTGTAAAAACAAGTCATGCAGTCATGCCACTCAAGGGTTGAGAAATTTATCAAAATTTAAAAATTGTAAATTTTCGGCTTAAAAACTGGTCCTCGGGGGGTAAAATCGCAACACGGATTGTGAAATTGATCTAACCTTGAAAATTGTACTTTAGGAGGTAAAAACTTAAAATAAGAGGGGAATTTATAGGAAAGAGGCCCGAGCGCCTCATACGAGAATAATGTAACTTGTAGAACCCGTGCAGTCATTGGACTTACGGTTGATCCTTAGATCTTCATTTTAAAATTCTTAGATTTTTGCATAATAACGAACCAAAGAGATTCTCAAAACCCTCATACAAGGCTTATGTAAGTTATAGAAATAACCCATCGAGTTACGTGTTTCACGGGTTGATAAACTGATCTAAATTTGAGAATTCTAAGCTTTTAGCTTGAAATTTGGGCATTAAGGGGTGAGAAACTAAATTAACAAGAGAAAAGTCCTAAAAGAGGTTTGAGCACCTCACACAAGACTAATTTAACTTATGGAAACAAGCGATGGAGTCATGTGATTCACGGGTTGAGAAATTAATCTAAACATGGAAATTCTAAGCTTTTAGTATCTTTAAAATTGGGCATTGGGAGTGAAAACGTAAACTAACATGAGAACAACCCCGAAAGAGGTGTGATCAGGTCACACGGGACTCACAAGTTGATACTTTGATTGAAAATTCTAAGATTTTAGTGTAAAATTGGGTGTTGAGGGATGAAAACCTAAAATAGTAAGGAACAACTCGTAAAGACACATGGGCACCTCACGGGACTGGTATAAGTTGTATAAACAAGTTGTGCGGTCTTGTGACTCTTGGGTTGAGGCATTAATGCAAGTTTCCAAAGTCTAAGATTTTAACATAAAAATTGGGTGATGGGGGTGAAAACGTAAAATAACAATAAAACGCCTGAAGAGAAGCACGCACACCTCACATGGGGTTAATGCAACTTGTAAAAATAACATGTACAATTATATGAATTACATTTTATTAATGATTTATTCTTTACTTTATATGTATTACATTTGATTATTGATATTTTTTTTACATATTTTACATTTGAACTTTGCAGCTAGATACAATGTCTTATCTCGCATATGAAGTATTCAGAGGCTGAAATCGATATATAAGTATTTTCTAATAGGAAACACATGGACAATTCAGTGGATATGGAGGATCCAGATATGTAGCTACTCTAATACTTCATTGATTTTATGTCATGATAGTCAGTTTTTACTTTGACGTCTCGAATGGACTTATTAGATGATCTTGTAAACTCTGGAGTATATTTTTATACTTATATGATGTTTATGGTCGGGCGGGATCGTGTATATTATTTTTAGATGTTAAATTTAAGTGTAAACAGGTTTCATAGTAGCAAGTGTTTTTTAAATGTTCAAAAAACTATAGGAGACTCTACCGATTTTTTAGGTATTAAGACTTACAAAATTCTTTAGTTACTTAGTTGCGGTGGACATAATTTTTGAGCTTATATACGTTAAGTCGGTGGAACGGATTTATTTCTGGTTTAATTGTGGCTTTTGTTGACGTCGATGAGTTTATATTAATGTCAAAACAAGTTTGATTTCATGAATAAATAAATGAAACTGTGCCAATTATTTGTAAATAAATAAGTATTCTAAATTGATTAGGTCGACTATACACATAATTGAAAATTTGGCATTGGTGGACAAAAACGTAAAACAACTAATTAACATACCCAAAAGAGGCACAAACACCTCACATATGATCAAGGTAACTTGTACAAATAACTCGTGTAGTCATACAACTAATGGATTCAGATGTTGTTCTAAATTTCAAACTTCTAATTATAAATCTTTATAATTAGGGCTTGGAGCGTGAAAACTTAAGATAAGAACAAAACAACTCGAACTATTTTCATTTTCCTTTAAAGAAAACTAATAAAAAGAAAAGTACAAAAAAGAAATATAGGGTGTGGGGGTTAGGGAGTAGGGTGAAATTGTCTTTTCAGTTGATCGTTTTTACGGAGGGATAAGGGAATATATATATATATATATATATATAGGCAGGCTAAGGTACATCATGCTCTATACATCACACCTAATTCTACGCCCTAGAAAACTTTTTTTTTCAAATTTTATATTTTTCCCTTGAAATTAACCTTTCAATGAACCCATATGCAAAAAATTAGGTCAAAATACATTTTTTAGCTATTTTTACAAAATCCACAAAAAACTGCTCAAAATACCTTATTTATAAGGGTCTGCGCCAACAGTTTTTTGTGAATTTTTTAAAAATAGCTACAAAATGTATTTTGATCTAATTTTTTGCATATGGGTTCATTGAAAGGTTATTTCCAAGGGAAAAATATAAAATTTGAAAAAAAAGTTTTCTAGGGCCTAGAATTAGGTGTGATGCACTGTGTGATGTATAGAGCATGATGTACCATAGCCTGCCTATATATATATATATATTTTTTTTAATTAATTTTGTTTTTTATTTTTATACTATTTCTTTGGAAGGTTTTTGGTGTCCTTTATGTAGATTCTCTCATATTCGTTGATACTAGCATGTAGCCCGCGCTATGCGCGGGCGTATTATAATATTACTTATAAACTGTAATTTGAAAAGACAGAACAAAATAAAAAAAAAATAATTATAAAAGAAATGCGTCGAAATAAAAATTTTTAGAGGAGGATCAATAAACCGTAAATACAAAAGTCACAATGAAAATTTTAAACCCATATAATGATATAATTAAGTTTGAATAAAAAAAACAGAAAAGGAATCTCACACCTTGTTAAGCAAGTTGTATACGCATATACGTATACATATTGAATGTATATCATGAATCCATAAACAAGTTACTACTTGGTATTCAATAAAGATTGAACTTCACAAACTCTTGTAACAAATGATGTTGATACTCGAAATTACAAAATAAGTACCATTAAAAATTAAATTTGTTAGCAACTTAACTACATACAATATATAGGTTATGTAGTTTTCCATTAGGACCCACCCTGTATACAATTATTTGTTGATTAACTTGGACCTCATAGTTTTGGTGTGAATAATAAACATAGTCATAATATAATATTCAATTAAAAAATTAATAGGTCTTGACATCAAATGCATAGTCCTTTAATAAAAGGTTCTTTATGATTTACATTTTCAATATGCATTCCCAAGCAAAGAAATAAAAATACAACACACAAAAATACAAAATAGGTTATACATCTCTCTCCCCTCCCCTCCCCCCCCCCCCCCCCCCCCCCAAGTAAACAAAAGAGAGTCACTTACTCACTATGAGAGATCTTTTGTTTATATTCATCATGTAGCGAACCTAGTAAATAGGCCAAGCACCTAGTAGTTTTAAAATAATAAAAAAAGAGAACATTAGAAAATAGTATCCAGCAGTACAACTTGTAGAAAAACATATTAGCTACATATAACTGAATAAACAAAAATCATAATCTGCTATGAGGAAATTACTTTAACCGAGAATGGACTTGAGTTCTCTCCCTCTAATCATCCTCTGTATGATCTATTAGGTTTGATTATGTTGATTCAGATAGTATCCTCTATATATATTGAGTTCTTTTCAACAACAAAATGAAAAATACATGTGTAAGAAATCCAACTTCTTATAAAAAATAAAGAAAGAAGTGCTTCAAAACAGAAGAATAAATTAAAAAAAATGAAAACCAAACCTCGTACAAACAGTGAGATACTTATGTGAACCATGAATGGATTTCTGACAATGTGAGAGTAAGAGTGTGATAACCTGGAAAGACACATCACATGGCTATATTTTAAGCTAACTCCTAGCTACCTAGAGTGGCGTGTGTGAGTTCCAATGAGAGGTGGAGAGATGAAAAATTCAAAATACATCTCCTTATTTTCTGTTATTCCTAAGAACCTATCCATCTTCTTCTTCGTCATTTACACTCTTGAAACCTTATGAACCCATGAAAGCCTCTTATACTCTATAGAATGCATATTCAAATTCGCCATGCAGAACCTTTTACAGGACTAACCCTCTGAGTTTCTTATTATAAGTTCTACAATTATCTAATTAGAAAATAGAAGCCTTCATTGGAAATGCAGATCTGTGCGGGAAACTGCTTAAGAAGATATGCACAATACCATAAACTCCATCTAATCCTCCTAATGTCACTACAAATACCACTTCTCCATCCATTGCAGTTGTTCCTATAAACATGGGCCCAACCCCCTTGACAAATTCACAGAATACGCTTAATCTAAGAACAATTGTTGGAATCTCTATCGGAGGTTTAGATGGAATCGGAGTTCTCGTCATGATATCTCTGTTAGTCTACCAATCAAAAAATAAAAAGAGAAGTCTTGTTTCCCTTCCCATTTCCAATGCATGTTCAGTAAACAAAGAATATGAAATACAACCAACCCAGTAATGTAAGGAGAGAATGTATGGTAATGTAAGGAGAGAATGTATTTTAGTTTTCAAAAATACAACCCCCGTTTACCTCCTTATAAAGTCTTCATAAAGAGTGATATATGAAAGTGTGAAGTTCATGCATCAGTTTTGTGGGATATGAAAGGGTGGGGTTAGAATACAAACAGAGTCACTCAATAGATATGATTAAAAGAATTAAATGCTATTTATACCTCTAATACTATCATATTATAAGTATATAATAGATTTCCATTTTCTATAAAAAAGATTCATATACTATCTAACCAATTAACGACCATATGTTTCTAATTATATCACAAACTATGTCCGAAAATCTAAATTTACTAAGATACAATTATACCATGAATCACGTAGAATATATAATTCCCTTTATCTTAAATTAAGCGCCCATTTTCCTCTTTCGGTTGTCCAATATAAGAGACCATCTTGAAAGTACTTGAATCAAATTTCAAGATATTAAATTAGGTTTTAGTTTGGGGTGTTGACTACGTTAAACTGTTAAAGGCCCATTTGTTCTATGTGATGTGGGTAACCAAATAGTATAGTTTCACAATATTTAAATTTTAGTATATATTGAAGACTACTTGAATGGCCCTTCATTCTATTGTTTTAATATTTATTTTTGATCACTTTGGGGATAATATGGGCTTTTGGTGTGTTTGGGTAAATCAATTTACTTACCTTTACCTTATGCTCTTTTAGACATATGAGGGAACCCCCTGCTCTCTTCTATATTTGATATATTTAATAGATTTTATTTCTCCTTATGAAAAAAAATCATGTAATAGATATGTGTACTATGTGAGAATTCGATACACCATGTTGGACCCATTAACCCTTTACATTCGGTTGCCCCTTCTACATGTGCTCTCTTGAACCCGATTATGTTATCATTTATGTAAATTTTATAGGAAATTTTGTCTTGTGCGTTTTCCAATAACGATGGTGTTCCACGTGAGTGGGAATGTGAGATCATATTGATTCCATGTTCACATGATCTCGACAACTGATATTCTAACATACTTCCCTACCACCCCACCCCACCCACACCATCCCCCACAAATGAAAAAACAAGAAAAAGGGATAAATTATAACATACTAAAACATTAAAAATGCTTGACCGATAGTGTTAGGCAAGGATGGTCTTAAAAACAACAAAAGTTTGTTTTTAAATTTTTAAATTTTAAACAATAAAACTTTAAATAGATTAATCCAATAAAACTTGTGCACTAATTTAAACCGTTTGTTGTGAAAAACTGATTCATCCAATTTTATTTTTTTAACTTAAAACATGCATCTAGGTGATAAGCAAATAAAATAAATAAATCATCCAGAGCACAATAATGTACGAGGAAAATCACAATGGAAAAAACCTTGGACTACCCAGCTAAAAAGATCACTATGATAAGGTTTTACAATGACTAGACAGTAGTCTTACTCAACGAATAATATATCTCGTAAAACTTGACGTTATTTTGTATTCTACCTGTCCTCCACAATGCAACGTAGGATTCCACACACGTAATCTTCCACAACACGTGAATCCAAGATCAACTCGGTATCCACCTTTGAGGGTCGTATACAAAATTGGAACACGAAACACCTCTTCTTCACCTCAACTAAGCAAACTAGTATGGAGTCCACCTAATGAAAGAAGTTATCTACTCGATGACGAGAAACAAACTTCGGTTCCTAACACAAAGATCTCAAAGCATAAGAATTGTGAAATTTGGATCATTAAACTCTTTGGGTGAAACAATTTGAAACTTTTGTTAACATATAGGAATTTGATTTTCGCCAAAAGTTTTTGAAAAATCTCAGTCCAACACGCCTTAAATTAAAAACCAAAAATTTCTAGGCGGTGAGTTTATTTGAATGAAATTCTTATTTCGTTCTAAAAAAATCAAGGTTCGTTCGAACGAGAAGGAATTCTCGCTCAAACAAACTTATAACGAGCGTCCTACGGGTGCACATCTATTTGACTGAGAGTGCCTTTTTGAGGTTTGTTAGATGTACATTCTAACAAAGTATTAAAGTGCGTTCGAATGAGAATTCACCTTCGTTCTAATAAGTTAAGTTTCTCATTCGAACAAGATATAAACTCTGTTTTAACGAAGTACATAAAATCGTTCTAACGATCTTCAAACCAAAAAAATATTTTCTTGAAAAACAATTTTAAAAAAATAGTGGCAAATGATTTGGTTTAAAAACGAACACCAAAAAACTAAATATCTAAGGATTATATTCAATGCATTCATGCATGTGACATCCTAGGTAAATGTAAAGACCAACTTGGCATGAAAACATTACACAATGCATATCCATCTTTAAAGCGTTGCCGCTACATCTTTATCAAACGTATCATAGGCTTATGAGACCGATAATAAAAAGCGTATATGATCATATAACATGCCAAATAAAATTCGATATGCATTGTGTATATGATCCTATACGCTTTTATATGCCAAATAAAATCCGCATATACGCTTTTATATCCTAAATAAAATTCGATGAATTTGGTATCATACCTCATTACTTATTTATATTGGTATCATTTCCATCGATACTATGCTACATCTTTATCAAACATATTCGCATCTCTATAAACCATGTTTTTTGTCCAGAATTAAGCGAATTAAAAACAAATTGAGTCGATTGGAAATTTTTCCTTACAGATATCTTTATTTGGATATTCTGGGACAAAACCAAAGTAAAAATACTATGGATCGTCAAGCTTTATAAAAATACTCAATCCCCAAATCCAAAAGAAAAAAGAATACAGACGCTCGACAGACACATATGTTGCGTAACTTTGAACGCTTGTAAACTTTGTGGCATGTTGCAAACCTGCAAACTTAAACACACCTTCATATGTAAAGAGAATATGGAAAGTATAAAACCTTCATAAGAATAAAATTATAACTTTGTCTAAACAATCTAAACGTAGGTAGGACGTCTCCATTTAAGATAAAGATATCCTAATCATGAAAATAAATATACCATTTGTCCCCCTTTTTTCTTAGGAATAGACAAAGTAATAACGCATAAATGATTTCGCTCCCATAAAACAAGGCTCCCTTAAATATGTGAACATATAATAATAAGTATAGTTTTCAATCCCAACCATGGTGCACGTAAGCTTAGAAAAGCTGGACAAAGCCCTTCGAATTGTCCCCTTGTGATCAATGGAATAATAATAATAATAATAATAATAATAATAATAATAATAATAATAATAATAATAATAATAATAATAATAATAATATAAATTATACAAGAATAAATAATATCATGCAATTGTGTTAAGTGAAACAAACATACAACATGGAGACACAAAAACAAATAATCCAAACACTGATCAACAAATATCAATATCGATGCAAATGATACCTATATGAATAAGTAATGAGGTATGATACCAATTTTAAATTTGAAATTTGAAATTTCAATGCACAAAATTAGAGATGCGAATACGATCATATAACATGCCAAATAAAATTCAAAGATAATGCATATGCAAAACATGGATTAAATGAAAAATGCAAAGACTAAAAAAAAATGATACCTTATATATCAATATTCAAAAGATATACCAAAGAATAACCAAAACATATATAGGTATAAACAACCATAAAAATACGACACACACATAAGCTTTACACATTAGCATAGTATCGATGTGTTTAGACATGTGGTATGGAACAAATGCATGTGAATTAGATACGAATGAATTATAACCCAAACATTTAAATATGTTCAATGAGCACTATTTGACCGCAAAACTTTATCAAACTAAGATTTAGTCTCAAGTGATAAGATAAAGTGAACTCCATGAACAAATAAGCACAATGCACACAAGTCTATAAGATTGATGATTCTACAAATCAATAGCATCATGATAAAATAAGCATAACTAGGATTCATTGTGAACCCCTGTTGATCTTAAACTATAACTCCCTTAAAAGGTAAATAAGTATCATATTTTCTTTTATTCAATTATTTTGAAGCTATCACTTTTGAAAATCAAACAAACAAACAATCTAAGTTGGCCTTGGCAATTTTTCAATTTTTATATCCTTTAATCATTTCATTAAGCTTGCCAACTATGGCTTGCCCGCAAGGGAGATTTCCTCCTTTCGTAGCCCTTTTTCACACACCGTCATATTTTCAATAAAAATCAAACAATCCTACTACAATGGTTGTTATATGCATAAATCCCCCATGGTCATAAAGTATGTAGATGACAAGATTGATGGGAGAGCATCTCACATAGCTCAAATATGGCATCTGAAGTAAAAGTCCAAAAAGCTCATGCATGTGTGTGAAGTGGAATATAAAAAATGAATCTATTAAGCGAATCATAATAGAAATAACTCCATGCAAGCATGATTAAGAAAAGTCTAAGTGTTTACAATCATAAACAAATGTCCTAGTCAAATGGATAACGTGGAATGAATTTGATTTAAATAAACCAATATGTCACACATAATGTGTAAAACTAAAAAACACAAAACCAAAAATCTTTGTAAGTTTTTGTATAATTTTTCTAAAGAAAAATATCAATTTGAAAACAAAACTAACTCAAAATATGAAAAAAATCTTTTTGTATTTTGTTTTTATGCGACTCAAAAAATGAAAAATAAAAATAATAAAGATTGAATCAATATAAACTTAAAAACACATATATTAAGAAATGCAAAAGCTAGTGTATGTAAACATGCAAACATAATCAATCAGTAGATATAGCTTGGGAAGTATCATGTACAAGAAAATGAGAATCAACAAGTTTAATCTGTAAAGCCTCCAAATCTAATTTCCTAACCCATGTAGGTGTAACATGACACTATCAGGTCTTGGGAAACTTAGTGACTCTATTCTTTGACTTTCTAGGATCATTTCTAAGATCATTGCAAAAATGCCTGAGGTGACATTTCCTACCGTAATGTGTGTAAATGTAAACACGACAAAAGGGTGTTACCCTAGGGTTGACCTTTACTAAAGTTATTAGTGAATCTTTCAAATGCATGGTCTTTGCTTTAATAGGGGAGGCATATTGATGATCGAAGCCAATTTCACACTTGTCATATTTAATTTGGACAGTGACTAAAAGTTTTTCCCACTTTTTCGATCTAGATTCCAAATCAAATTTGACATGACTCGAGTCTCTCAATCTCTCTTTAAGATCAACCATCATTTACTCGAGTAAATTCCTAGACTCCTAAAACTAAATTAGCTCATTATTTGTAGCATTTATCAAACTATGGAGGCTATCTCTCTCGCCCTCAACATACTCTAGCTTCTCTGAAAGAGTCATCTCATGTGCCCTAAGATCCTTAATCAAAACACTATTATCATTTTTATGGAACGTTCCTTCAACTTAGATTCTAACTTCAAGTTAGACTTATTCACTCTCAATCTTTCGTCATACAACTCACATAACGAAACTTGGAAGATGATGGACTTTCCCCCTTTTCTTCCTCCTAACTCTATTATCCTCTCGCACCACTATCACTCACTGAGGGATCACAAATGATGGTCTTAGAAGTATTATGCTTAGCATTATCTTCATGGGAAAACTCTTCATCAAGGATAACATGACTAGTGATGAATGCGGTGAAGTGGCACTCAATAGAGGAGCTGAGTCCCTCTTCCGGATCACTATCACTAAGGGTGACATTATATGCCTTTGGTTTCTTTCCTTCCTTCCTTAGTTTATTGGGGAACTTAGCTATATTATGTACATAACCCTCACAACCAAAACATCTTTCCTACTCATCCCTCTTAGAGTTTCATTATGATTTTAGGGAAGTTATCGGCCTTATTATACATGTTTTTCTATAAAAAATATAAAAATTCTACTTTCGATTTTTTTGTAATTTGATACTTTTCTTGAAATTATTTGCTGACATGGCAATATAGTCCGACACGGTGTCAGACTCATAATTTGAAATAGGTGTTTCCTTCTTTTGGATTTTCAAAAAAATATGCGTGTCCTCTTTCTTCTCGGTTTTAGAGGAAAACATATGAATCTCATAAGTTTGTAAGTCACGTACAATGTCTTCATTTTTTGTAGAGTCCAAAGTACCCAAAGAATTTAAAACTGTAACTTTTGAATTAAATCTTTCAGGCAGCGACCTTAAGATTTTTTTTATTACTAAGTTTTTGGGTATCTTCTCTCTTAAGTTAAATGACGAGTTAACTATGTCCGATAGTCTAGCGTAAAACTCATCATAGGTCTTACTCTCCAACATCTTAATGGTTTCAAATTTATTGGTGAGGTTTTAGAGTTTGGAAGCCTTAATAGCACTAGTTCTATCATGGGCGAGTTGGACTATATCCCAAGACTCTTTAGACGTGTAAAAACTCATAATATGTCAGAACTCCTCTAATGTGATAGAAAAAATAAATCACTTAAACCTCGATAATAATAGTATAATAACCTATGCTCAACCTCGCTCCATGCTTCTACGAGTTTTGGTGTCCTCTTAGTTGGAGTCCAACTATTTAAAACCGTTTTTCATACCCGCTCATCTATAGCCTTAAGTTCTTATTTCATACGCATTTTTCAGTATACCTAATTTGACCCATGAAACATCGGGGATTTAAAAATATCAAAGTCAGTAAAATTCATGCCTAGCAACAAAGTATCTAAACGCGTCAACTTATTGTTCTAGCTTTGATACCAATTTGTAAGTGCCCGACCGATTGTTCTTAGGAAAGGATGGTCTTGAAAATAATAAAAAGTCTTTTTTTACATTTTTCAACTTTAAAGAATAAAACTTTAAAACGATTGACCCAATAAAAACTTATGTGCTAATATAAGCACTTTGTCGTGAAAAAATGATTTGCCTAATTTTAGCTTTTTAACCTAAAATATGCATCTAAGTGATAAGAAGATAAAATAAATAAATCATCCACGAAGCATCGATGTACAAGGAAAATCACAAAGAGAAAAACCTCGGAGGCAAACAGATCATTATGATAAGGTTTACAAAGACTAGACAGTATATTTACTCAATGAACCTTCTCCCGTACAAGCCTTGCCGCTCTTCTATCTTCTACCTCTCCCCCACAGTGCAACATAGGAGTCCACCCACGAAAGATGCCACAACACGTGAATCCACATGTGTTGCGGTATCCACCGACGAGGCTCAATAACCTTCTACCAAATCGGAACACTAAACACCGCTCCTTCACCATAACACACAAAACCAGCAATGCACGAAATAAGTTCTCAACTCAAGATGATGAGAAACAAACTTTGCTGCTCAACATAAAGATATCAAAGCATAAGAATTTTGAAACATGGATCTTTAAACTCCTTGGGTAAAACTAGAATATTGGAACTTTTAGTAAACATATAGGAATTTTATTTTTGCCAAATGTTTTTGAAAAATCTTAGTCCAGCACTCCTCAACGTTGAAAAAAAGAATTTTTGGGTGGAGGGTTCGTTGGAATGAAATGCCTCTTAAGTTCAAATTAGACTAAGGTTCGTTTGAATGAGAAGGGATTCTCATTCAAATGGACTTCCAACAAGCTTCCAACGAGTTCCCATCTATTTAATAGAGAGTGCCCGGTTGATGTTCGTTACATGCACGTTCTAACGAGGTATTAAAGTTTATTCGAATGAGATTTGACCTTCGTTATAACGAATTCTATTTCTCATTTTAATGAGATCTAGACTTCGTTCTACCGAAGTACATAACATCATACTAACTACCTTCGAACAAACAAACAAACAAAAATCTTTTAAAAAATTTAAATAAATTGTTCCACCGATTTTATTTTAAAAAACACCGAAAAATAAATATTCAAGGATCATATTCAGTGCATCCACACCTGCGAAATCCTCGATAAACGTGAGGACAAACTTGGCACGAAAACACGACTCGATGCATATTCATCTTTGAAGCTTTGCCGCTACATTTTCATTTAACATGTCATAGTCTTACAAGATTGACAATACAAAGCCTAAACTATGACTCAAATATTTTGTCCAAAATTAAGCTAATTACAAACAAATGGACTCGATTAAAATTTTTTCCTTACAAACTATTTTGTCATAAAATGCTCAATCTCACCAATTTTTCATGGTCTCTTATGGTTATCCTATATACAATTTTGGATACTGCAATAGGAGTTTTGTGTGATACAAAATCAGTTGTTACTGGTCTACGACAAGCTAATACAGTGTGGATAGTGATGTTGAATTAATAAGGCATTGTAGACATGTTGCTGCTGATGTTGGTGACTTAAGATTTATCAATGATGGTCTACGTGGAGGTAATATCTAAAGAGATACTACTAATTTTGAACGTTTCACTTTATTTTTAGATTTATAATTTAAGCTGTTATACTTTTAAAAAATATTTAAAAGCCCCTTAAACTAGTAAGATACTTGTTGGTCTCATTCATCCTTCGTACGCTCTTGATTCTCTCATGTAGCAAACTGAGCATTTGAACTTTATTTATACATATATGAATCATGTTTCAATTGGAGAAAAATGGGCATTTGATCGCAAATATGCATTAGTTAAGTTGGTGTTTAATATGCAACAATAGTAGCACATGATTTTCAAGAGTATCTAAGGTAAACACAGTTAGGTGTCTCGGGCCTGACTTGATGGTACGAGTGGACCATAAGAACTTAAACACGGACATATTAGGTTCGTAGTTCCATAATTTAGTGATAGTAATGTTTAGAATTCCTAAATATACAATTAAATGCGCGATGAGACTGAACCATGAGACTGAAACATATGTTAAAACTAATCCAAACTCATTTCCTTTTATTATCTTTATTATTTACACGAATATTTACATACAGGAACATTCTAAGTTAGCACAAGAAGTTATTCATGCTTCCATTTTATATTTTAGTAAATTGGAGTACCACCAAATAGTTTCATTAATAAAATGATTTATAAGGATGAAAACAATGGAAGAGAGATCAAAATTAAAATATTTCAAACAAACAAGGGAAAAGTAATGTAAATATATTGCGTTTCTTGAGTTTATCTTATTTTTAAATCCATAATTGAACCAATTCAATTCTTTAACCAAACCCAAACACATGATTGTGTTGGTCTTTACGTATACCGAACCAAATCAATGCAAATATAGCTGATTGGTTCTGGTTTTAGTTTACTCTAAACCTAATGCACAGCTATGAGAATGTTACTAGGACCTAATCTTTTTGGTAGTAGGATATGTTATATCTAATATCTTGATTTTTTAGACTATTATAACACCCAATCACATAAATGGACATTAAGTAGATGGCCAAATGTACAATATCAATAGATTTTTATGCTCATTTTTTTTTGTCCGTTTGCCTTCTATTACTTTCATCCAATAATGGATGTTATGGAATGTTAAAATGTCATTTGTGTAGTCTATTAAATTCTTTTACCAAAATAACTTGTCAGTTCAAGATATGTAATTCACTGAATAGTTTGTAAACCCGATGGACATACACTAAGCAATGTTCAAGTTCAAAAACACCTCTGCCTATTAATGACATTTTTATTGCCCAAAACTTTTCGTTTATTTCTTCTGCTCGTATTTCATTCATGTGGGGGATTGTTGTGTGTTTGTGTATATTTATTGGTGTGAATTATATACTCACAAGTACTTGTAGCCCAATGGTAACTTTTAAGTCTTCCTTATTGAGGTCATGGCTTCAAGTCCCACTAAGAGCATTTAGGTGGATTTGGGGTATTTATACCTAAATATATATAAAAATATTATATTCTATATTAAGACTTGGGAGTTGGGTCCAAAATCAGTTAATTTTTAAATTTGTGCTTAACAAATTTTATTTAATTTGTTAATTAATATTAAAACTCGTTATGTTTAATTAATTAAAAATTGTTTTATAATTAAAATTAAAACTCGTTTTATTTATAGCCGTTGAGAGTGGTTTAGTGGAAGAAGTGGTATCCATTTTTGGAGGAATGGGTGGTTTCTGCATCTCTTAAGTAAGGATTTTGCAGATCAGTTTCATAATCAATTTCTCTCTCTCTCTCTCTCTCTTTTCAAAATGTCTTCCTTCAAACTCCAATTTCTGAGCAACATTTGTGTGGTTCTAAAGTCATCCATTGAGTGCTTCAATTAGATGAACTATGTTGTTGAATCCTGAGGACAGTTATCTGAGGCTCGAGGCATCACCAGTTAAAGTGCGGATGATATTTTTGTCTTAGGACTGTGTGTCTAACACACACCTCGGCATCCAGATAAGTTGTTACAATTTATTATCTTTTTGGTTTTCCCTTATGCGCATATAACATGAAGTAGTTATAACGTAAATGATCTTTTCATCAAATGATGTACTTTCATGCATATATGGTATGAAATTAGCTGAGATATATAGAATTCTTCGCTCACATTCTAGCCCACTAGATTATATTTCGTATTATTACCCAATAATTGCAGAGTTCAAGTATCTGTAAGGAAATGTTTATAGTTCTTTTTCTGGTTGTTTATTTTAAACTACTTATCCCGTGAAACATTGAGTCGAACCACATCTCTTAATTGATAACAAAGAATAATAAATTTTATTTTTCCTTCCCATAGGGGTCTTTCTTGATGACCTACTAGTTGTTGAAGATCTAGCTACTGCTGATACGACATTCGCAATTTCACATATAGATGTCGCATCCAACATTCAGTTAGGGAGATCACTAAGAAGGTATAGTTTTATTGTTGAAAGAACAAGGCAAACGATTCCTCTAACAGTCCCTCATAAAAAATCACTCACCTGAGATTCTTTGTAGATTCATATAATAAAACACAATAGTTGGTGTTATAAAGGTGTTTTAAGGCGTGACAAGTACGAAACAGTTGGAAATTGGTAATTAAAGTGCGAAATTAATTTTTTAATTTCAATTATATTAAATCCCAAAATTATGAATTTTCCATTTATGTGGCTTTAGTAAATATCAAATAATTAATTAGGCACATGACAAACACAAGTATAAGGATTAGGTTGTTCGTATCTGTTAGTCACTTGAAGGTTAGTGGGATTAGTGGGAGACTTGAAATAGAGCCCTATTGACACAACCCAATCCAGTTACTTATAATTAAGTTTGAAAGTCAAAGTGAGTCAAATCATAATTACCTTAATCAAACCATAAACACGAGTATCCTTTTTCAATTATTAACATGAAGCAATAAAACTAGAACCTTTCACAAATTTTAAAGTAATTGTGCTTATTCAAACTTGCTTAAAGGATAAATATGATTAAATTACCCCTTTTTCATTTGATCAAAATTATGATTTTATGCATCCTTTGATAATCCAACCGGACCTCCTAGATTTGATAGTGACATCACGTTACCTGAAACACATAACCATAGTAACCGTGAGGAAAATAGCCCAGTGAATGCATCACTACTAAACTATTGCATATAATTAAATGCAATAAATCATATCCATGTGGTAATTTATGTATAATTATCCGACCCACTCATAATTATGTATTATTTATCCGGTTCATTCATAAAGAATTACCAATTATATACTTATCCGGCTCATTCATAACGAATGACCAATTATATACTTATCTGGATCATTCATAAAGAATGATCAATCATATACTTATTTGTCTCATTCATAAAGAATGATCAACTTATCTGAATCACGATTCACATATTTCTTATGCAATAGACAATTCTCCCCCATTCCTAATCGAGGAGTAACCCCTTGTCTTTAATAGACAAATCTCCCCCATTCTGGGTTGGGGAGTAACCTCCCATTTTGGTAAACCGAAATGATAAAATCCATAATCAATATTATTCTGACCATATCCATAACCATGTATAATACATCTTACTAGTGAGTGATATGCAAATCGTATCCATAACCATGTGTAATAAATCTTACTTGTGAGTGATATTCAGATTGTATCTATAACCATGGGTAATACATCTTACCCGTGAGTGATATTCAAATCGTATCCATAACCATGTGTAATACATCTTACTATAGTTACTACACTCTCCTTGGCCACTTTATGTGTTTTTCCCTTGCCTTTGTCTGGCACTTGTTCAATCGGTTCTTCTTCCCTTAGGGACTTTTTCATAATTTCCTACGAATTTTTCTTAATTTTTTCTCCTCACTTTCTACTTCCCGAGCTTCCCTATTCTCTTTCCTCAAGCCAAACTCTCTCATGCCTGATTTTCTTGGCTGAAGGAGGAGTTCATTTCAAGGTTTTAAATTCGGGATAAGTCACCTCCGCTTGGTCCAATCAAAATATGACCTGTGTCGCCATATAAACAAAATATCCTTTAAAGCTAAATGGCCACTTTACCCCCTATTCGTAATTTCAGCATAACTCCTTTCGCGGACCTTTGTTTTACATACCGTTTATTGTGTTACAAACTTAACACATATATCTACAATTATATAGTTTTCTCTCTAAGTCAATTATCATATTATAGTGGCCAAAACTAGTCCTGAACTTGAACATTCCTACTGAATACTTCACAAATTTGTGTTTGTGACTTCTTCAATATTTCATAAGTTATGAAGGTAGGATTAGACTAAACACAATAACTTAACATTATATATTCTAATAACACATTATCCCCATTCCATACGATAAGAATGATTTAAACATGGTTTATCATAATCATATCCGGTTCGTCACACCTATCTTGAATAGAATTTCGGCCCTCTTTACCTTACAAATAGACGAGCCCTACAACATCTAGGGTTATCTCATAACACACTATTTCTGAGGTGGGAGAGAAAATCCAAAATTCTCTTTATTCATATTTTCTCATAAAAATTCGGGGCACATTGGAAGACGATTTTAGGCTATTCATCAAGGAATTCTAAGGAGCAATTAATAGGAGCATTGAAGTCACGTTTTTGCAATAAACTGCAATGGGCAAAGTTTTTTTTTTTTATCATAGTTATATAGAATAATTAATTTTGTGATTGCAAGAAGATAAAAACATCGTGTGTTCATGACAAAATTGTTTTTAAACATGATGTAACATTATGGTTTATGTATGATTTTATGAGAACAAAACAGTCTTGATTAACATGTGGTATTAGAGTGTTCGGTTTATTATCTCATGTTGTCGATATACAAAATTTTCTTATAACAGTATTAATCTTTTGGATGTTAGAAATTTGGAATTTTGAAAATACAGAAATCTGGAAATCAAACAACTAATCTGAAATAAGTTTTTCAAAATATTGTATTCTCATATCTGTGTGGAATTAAGAATGAAATGGCAAAAAAATAGTCCTTAATTTTATGATCCTTGTCCCATTATTGTAAACCCTTTCTCATGACTATTAGAGCCCTAATCTTTCATAAGCATGATTCATATTTTTCAACCTTATTTAGTATTCTGAAAAACACTTATATTAATCTTGATAAGATAACAAATCCATTTTAGGGATTAATTGAATGAAAACCGTGATTTGAAGCAAAACAGATTTTGGGGTAGAAATGTCTTTGTCGTAGTAAGTAATGTTTTTCAAAAATTTTGATGTTCGATTGACTTGAAACTTGGTGGGTTGACTGAAAACATGCCAACGATCGATTTCCACTCCCGTTAGCTGTGATGCAACGTGTTTATCGACGATCCGAGACTGTTAAGGCCCTCAAAATTCCATTTTTTCCCATTTTGGGAAATAATCTTAGGGCTTATAACTCTCCACAGAAAATTAATTTCAACGTTCTGCAAAAAGATTTGATTCTCTAGCATGTTTTACTTCGATTCTATGGTGAAAGCCCATTTTTTTCATTTTTGGCAAAATTCATGTATTATGTGATTTTTCTATACCTGAAAAAATCCGTTTTAAGGCATTTAAGCTACTATTAGTATCTTGATGATTATTTGTAGATTACATATTATAGTTAAAATTAATGCATGATTAATGATATCTCTTCATTTGTGCTCCTTCGAATATGGATTTGGAATGTCGTTGCGGTCAAACTTCGAGTATCAAAATTCTTGGAATCACCTATAAAACTTGTTAAAAATTCAGTATCATGACAAATTCGGGTATCAATCCAATTTCAAGAGTTGAAACAGTTATCGTGAAAACTTGCAATTTCAATTTTTATTAAAAATATTTTTGTGTTTTTAAATTTTTATTTTTTTTTATTTTTATATTTAAAAAACAATTTTCAAGGGAGGAAACGAAAATTTATGCAACTAAAATGACTACGAAAATTTAAAAAGTAATCTAGTTTAGAATTTATGAGAAGAAACAAGAGGTTGGATTACACCGCCTAATTAATTTAATTTAATGCCTTAATTATTCAATTGAATAGTTCGAAATAATATTGAATTTAAAATTTAACTCTCGTTACAATCCTAAATTCAATTTTATCTTTTGCAACAATTAAATCGGGAATGGTCACAACATAAAAAAAATTAAGATTCACACTCATTTCAACAAAATATCTGCTAAGATTGATTCATGAAAATTTGTACGAATCTCTGAAATTCAAACACATAATTAATATTTAAATTAGGAATAATACTTATCTCTAAGTCAAATCCAAAAATCAAATATTAATTTTCAACATTAATTTATTAACTCTCGTTATATAAATTAATGTGTGATTTTTCCCAATTTAATTAGCCTAGAACACATCAATGAATAATTATTCAAATAAAACAACTCAACATATGCGTTTCATCCCACTCCTTGAATGGGGTGTTTAGCCAGAAATAATCAAAAATTTAGCACAAACACAATTAAGAACAAGAAATTAAAGAATTAGAGAAAGAAATACAATACGCAATAATTCCTTATGTCAATTGTGCATGAACACGAGTCCCAAACTTGTCACGAAAATTTGACCGGATTATAAAACTAACAGCAAAAACTGAACCTACAAATTTTTCTAAACCTAAAACTATATATTTTTCTCTCTTTCTTTCTTTCTTTTGGATGGGGAGATTTCTTTAAGATTTTTATTGGTTAAGTCCAAGAATTGAGAGGCACGTGGGTATTGTTGATAAAAGATGTTTCCTATTTTGATGGGATTTGTTTCAAGTTCAATCCGGGTACGAGGGTGAAGTGGGTTTATGTAGGCCAGAAATGGAGCTCGGGTTTGGGGTCACGAAGGATGGCGGGTCACGGGTTGGGGTTCAAGGGAGCAGTTTGGCAGACCCGCTTGAGGCAGGTCCTGGTTTGTGCCGAAAGAGGCGGCCGAACTCGTGGGTTTGGCTCCAGGCTAAACCTAGGTTGTGACTCAGTAGGTGGAGGTTAGGCATGGGTTTTGGTTTGGACCGAAATGGGTTGATGCGGGCAGGTGGGTCGCAGGTTTTTGGACAGGGGTTAGGGGGTCGGGCTCGACATACCCGGTTTGTTTGTTATTGGTTTAGAGATAAATGGGTGTGTGTGTTTTTGGTTATTAGAAGGAGATGGGTTAAGGTTGTGTTGATTATGGTGGATTGTGGAGAGAGAGTATTATTGGGAGGAAGATGATGGGTGAGGAGGATTGGGTGTGGTGATTGTATGGTGTTATGGTGTGTGGGGGGGTTTGTTTTAGGTGTAGGTTAGGTGTAGAGTTTTATAGTGTGTGTGTGTGTGTTTGGGGTTTGTGTGTGTTTAAGTTGTGACCCTAAAAATAACAAAACAAAAAAAAATAAAAATTAATAAATAAAAAACTAACAAAACTAAAAATCTAAAAATAAAATACTACTCTAAAAATAAAATAAAAACTCAAATAAAAAAAATGAATTTAAAAAGAAATAAAAATAAAAATCTATTAAACTAAAAACTAAAATCCTAAAAATGTAAAATCTAAAATAAATGAAATCCTAAAAACTAATCCTAATAAAATAAAATTAAATTAAAATAAAAAATAAAAATACACTAATAAAAATAAAATATGCAAA
This sequence comes from Sambucus nigra, assembly GCA_949130495.1. Taxonomy (NCBI): domain Eukaryota; kingdom Viridiplantae; phylum Streptophyta; class Magnoliopsida; order Dipsacales; family Adoxaceae; genus Sambucus; species Sambucus nigra. The sequence goes on along the minus strand of OX422222.1, from coordinate 215,819,247 downwards.
TAAATTCTAAAAATCATAAATAAATCCTAAAAATAAAATGACTACAAATAAAAATCTAGAAAATAATAAAGGTACAAACTCAACACACACCAAGCTCAGGGAATGGTCTTGGCTCATTGTAGGCTTACGTTAGGGTTATGGGAATGGTTCGAGACATCGAAACACATCGGGTAAGCTGAAATATGGACTCTGACTTCACTATCTCCTTGATTTCTTTGATGCATGCTTTTGACCGCTATTGTGTCGCAATTATCCTGATTTGGCATTATTTGTACTGTAACCGCGTATTGACCTGAGAAATAAATAAATACGAACATAAGGCCAATTTTAATTAAAATGAGTGACTAAAATGCCTCTATTCGGGGTATAAAATAGACATTTTTGGGAGCTTATCAATTAACTATATTTAAGTAGAGACATATAAGGAATTATTCATTTAAGTTAAAGTCATAGGCCAAACACAAACTGAGACTGTATGTACAAATATTACACTTACATTAATTAAAGATTATTATAATGTTCGTTATAAAATTGGATTGGGGCACAACACATGTTAATATTTAGATTAAATAATGTTAGAACTGTTTTTGTAAAAAATGAATAATCGACATTAAGTTCGTTTATCATGGTATAAAATGTTTAGGCAACAAAGTGTAATACCCTGTAATTTTAATAATTTTAATAATTTCTAATTGTCGGATTAATTAACCTAAATGGGAAATTTATTTATAATTAATCCGAATTTAATTAAATAATTACTATCATGACGAGAGTTAGTATTTATTGGTGATAATTATGTTGAATATTATTTAGTGGGTCAAGTAATATATAATTATGAAAATGTTAAAGTTGTCGTGAGTAAAAAATACGAGAGTTGTGGAAATTAACTCGGGACTCACGTGTTAGTCATGTCGGGACGAAATTAATGGAATACAAACTAATTCATTTAAAAGTCAACCGTGTGGTCATCTTAACAGCGCCAAAGTGTCCGGAAGGGTCAAGATAGTTAGAAAAGCCTACTCGTGAGTTTAGTTTGGGTTCCGGGGCATTTTTATGCCAAATCGGCACCGCGGGATGGTATTTTAGTCATTTTTATTTTGGGGGTAATTAAATCCACGAAATTTCTAAGTCTATATCAGCTGCTAGGGTTACACTCTATATGTATATCAATTTGGAGAAGTGTAAGGACAAATTTTGTGGTTAAAAATCTTGAAACATGTAGCTATTAAAGAAAATATGGGCAAATAATTGTTCTATCGATCGATCGACTCAAGAATGTCGATAGATCGAGAACGATCGACCGACCCATTTCATCGATCAATCAACTCCCCTGGGAAACGATCCTTATTTCCTTTTAATATTTGACTGAATCCCAACTTTTAGAAACCATTGGCGTGGATTAATTAATCATAATGAGACTTAGGAAAGGGCAGCAGGATATACTTAAGACCCAAAAAATATTCTTTATGCATGGGATTGAATGGAAAAATTATGAGTGTTAATCGAATGAGTTACAGTCAGAAATTATGTAAATTTGGGTTAAATTGGATAAATGATAATTTAAGGTTAATACCAGTAGTGGAGGTATATTTTAGTGACATAAATAATTGAAGGAAAAGAAGGAAACTTAATAACTTGTTTGGGATAAGGTACTTATAGTTATGCAACGTAAATTACCGCGTTAAATAAAATATTGCGTAGGATATTCGAGATATAAATATACTACGAATGAGACATGTAAAATAGGATGTGTGTATACTTACATAGATTTTGTATATATACTTAGGTTGTGTGATTGCCTATAGTATGGATTATTATTTTTAATGCATCATACCGCGCTACTTGCTATCACATAGGTTTTCGTTCTAGGATAACCTTATTTTAATCATCCCATCAGGGGAATACAGACTTGTACCTAGAACCATAAAACCTTGGTATAGCCTATCTGTGAGTAATAGTGCAGACGGTCATAAGGGTGAGTGCGTAGGTGCGTATCCCTTATGACTTGGAACTATGATTCGCCTCCATTATTTGTGATTTGTTCTTTATATGGTTCTCGAGTGATTATGAAGCTATAGTCCTTCATATATTATGTGATATACTTAGACTTGATAGTAGAGTATGCAGGCACTATAGCTAAGTCTCGGGGTGCTTTGAAAGTATATATGTATTATGGTAGTGCATACTATGTACGTACCGGTGATTATTCTACCATGTTGCCTAGTAGATGAGAAGGGGATAATATATAAAATATGTTAGAGTTGTGGGAACTTACATGAGTAATGAAATACTTGAATCGATTAATAATTATTGGAAATCTAATAATGTATTATTCGGTAATACGAGTGGACGGAATAACTTAGTCATCATAGTGAGAGACTTAAATCAAACCAGTTAGGAGTATACGTTAGGCGTGCACAATAGTTGAGAGGTGAGGATTTCAAGTGAAAGCACGTGAATAGCATGTATACAATATCTGGTATTTATGAAATTTAAATACTTGCTGTTTGAAAAATATTTTCAACTCGGGCTCTAACCCGTTTTCTGTCAAATATATTTTATTTTTACAAAAATATTTTAGGTAACCAGCCACAAAGATGCCAAGCATAGGATCTCAGTATTAGACGCCTCCACATTTATCCTTGATTCATTCAAAGACATTCATTTCAGTCAGGGCATGTTGCCCATTCTTGTTTAGAGATAGTATTTTACAAATAGTCATTTATTTTTCAGTTGTTGGATTTACTTCATTCAGATTATTGTATTTGGGATTTTGTACTGATGTGTTTACTCCAAACTCAATTTATTTCATTATTTCATTTTAATTCCTATGAGGTTTTATTGGATGTGAATGTTTAGTTAATCTTCTTATTGCTTACTTGTCTTAGTAAAATATATAAAATTTGGCAACTGTTTTTAAATGCTAGCTGGTTAGTAATCAATTAAAGTTTTCGTTAGTGATGCTAAGATTGATTCCAACTGGATATTCTAATTTAAATTTAATAAATGACTGATCATACGATATTTAATTAAGAGGAGTGTCACACAAACACATGTGCTAAAATTATTGGACCATGATAAATGAATTAAAGGGTAGTATATCTTTATAATCTGAATATTATGTGATGACTAATATAGATTCCGTGATATTTGGACTATTTAAGAAATTCGCCAAAAATTTTATTCAGTCAGCAATTCAATATTCGATTGTTGTAGTTATTATTGTATGTAAAATTTAATTTTTAAACATTATTATTAATTTGCAGTTCCCCTTAACCTGTATTCGAATGCTGAGTCATATTCCAAATTTGATGGAACTAATTTTTCTTAATGGAATAAGCAAATTGAGTTCAGCCTCGGTGTTCTTGACCTGGACATGAGAATTATGTGGGATGAACTCGCAGCTATTATTGATACCCACAGCGAGGATAACATTGTTTTCCATGAACCATGATCTCCATCCAATAGGCTGGCCCTTATGTTTATGCGAATGTGCCTTGTTGCTAACATTAAGACCTCCCTACCTGAAATTACTAAAGTGAAAGAGTATTTGAACAACATTAAGGAACACTTCTGCACTACTGATAAATCCCTTGTTGGGAAATTGATGACTGACCCGACCACTATGAGGTTCGATGGAACTCGAACCATGAACGAGCAGATTATAAAGATGACTTGTTTGGCCGCTAGACTTAGAGGTTTGGCCATGACAGTGGACGAGTTATTTCTCGTCCAATTCATCCTAAACTCCCTACCTCTTGAGTATGGGTCTTTCCAAGTCAATTACAACACTATTAAAGATAAGTGGAATGTAAATGATTTGTAAAGCTTGTTAGTATAGGAGGAAGGTGGACTCAAGCAACAAAATAGCCATAGGACTAAAGGACAGGTGGAAAATCTCACAGTCAAAGGAGCTGGTTTTTAGAAGAAGACTGGGAAGGGCATTAAGAAAGGTCCCTGATCTTCTGATCAAGGTGAACCATCATCTGCCATGAATAAGGAAAAGAACGATAAGTATCACTTCTGTAAAAAGAAGGGCCATTTCCAGAAAGATTATCATAAATGAAAGGCTTGGTTCGAGAAAAAAGGGTAAGCCTTTTATTTATGTTTTTTTCAAATTAAACCTTATTAATGTTCCTTCTAACACCTCGTGGATTGATTCTGGTTCTATGTGTCACGTTTATAATTCGACCCAGGGTTTCACTTCAATCCGCAAAATAAATCCAAACGATTATTTTCTTTACATGGGCAATAAAGATAAAGCTAAAAGAGAAGCTATTGGAGTCTTTCGCCTGATTTTAATTTTTATATTTATTTTAGATTTGCAAGAGACATTTTATGTTCCCTTAGTTTCTAGGAATTTAATTTCTGTTTCCAAACTTGCTTTAGACATTTTTTGCGATTGAATTTAAGGACAACAGTTTTGGTCTAATTAAAAATTCTATTAATGTTGGTTCTGGATTTTTGTTAGATAGTTTATATCAATTGAATATTGAAAAGAAATTTTCTAAAACCCTTGTTCGATTGAATTTAAGAGAAGCTACTGGATTTTTGTTAGATAGTTTATATCATAATGTTGGTACGAAATGTACACTTAATGATGAAAAATCTACTTATTTTTGGCATAAAAGTTTGGGGCATATATATAGGCCAAGAATTGTGTGACAACCCACTCACCAAATTATGGGGTGGCCAACCCGATACTCCAATATAACAGGAGTCATGGATGGAATCATTCTCAGCATCACCATAATATAATAGGTATACGGGATAACCACCTTATATTTAAGAAAACGGGTTGCCAAAAATTTTGTTTCATTTTAAGTTAAGGAAATAATTTAAATAACCCAATTTGAAAAGAAAGTGGAAATCCAAAAGAACTTTGTAACAACCCAGGTTTTTTGAGCGACTATTTTATTGTATTTTGCCTGATGGGTAGATTTTATAAAATAGGGGATGTTGGAGTAAATATTATTTCCCGTGAGATCTAGGGATAATATTTACTATGTTTTGTCTATTTACCGTTATGAGAAGGTAAATAGCATTATATTGGGTATTATTGCGTCGTTATATGTGAAATGACGGTTATGACCTATATATATAATCGGGTAAAATTAATAAATTAAAAGGAAGTTGGAACATAAAAATAGTTCACACTTTCCCGAATGCCAAAATAGGGGGTGCGGTTGTTTTTAGTATAGTCGAGATAGTCGAAATAAGTGCCCAGTTGTAATTTTTGGGATTCGGACATTTTTAAGGGGTTATGACTCAATTTGGTGGTTACGAGTCATTTTAGTGGTGTATTAACATTTTAAAGTGGGAAATTATATTCTGAGACCCGTATAAGTCCCCCCACCCCTTTTCTTTTTCTTCATTTGTGTGAGAGAAGCCAAAGGAGAGAGAGAGAGAGAGAGAGAGAGAGAAGAGAGAGTTGGGAGAAATAGAGAGAAAGAGAGAAAATGAAGATTTTTGGCCGGATTCCGTCGCTACCGGAGGTGTTCCGAGACTACGAACCTCGAGGCAAGTTTCTTACTTGCTAGATATTGATTTAATGTGATAAATTTGCATGTATAGTTAATTTTGGAGGTTTAAACCATAAATGGGTTTTTGGTTGATTTTGGTGCTAAAACCTTAAATCTTGTAGATTGTGTGGTTTAAGGTAATTATATGGGTTTCTTTTGGTGTATAATTGTTGGCGTAATGTTGTTGGTGGAGGGGAATGAAGGAAGTAGAGGATTATGTGTTTTAGGGTTCGGTTTTGGCTTTGCAGAAGAAGGGTTTTTCGTGGATCTGATAGGCGCGGTCGACCGCGGTCCCATGACCGGTCGACCGGCCATGCCAAAACTAGCTTACTGCTTTTGTTAGCAGACCAAACCTGTAAGGGCGGTCGACCGCGGTCCCTTGATCGGTTGACCGGTCCCCTGTTTTTCACCTTTAATTCTCCTTAGTTTTCTTTAGCCCTTTTCTTTTAGGTTTGAGGTAGGAACCTTCCTTTGGGAAGTAATGGGGAGTCCTAGAGGGTTGTATTGGGTAGACTAATGTCCTAGGCTAAGAGTGGATATTTGGGTTTACCCGAGGGCTAGTTTGTATAGGTTAATGTCCGAATGATATAGGAGGTTAACCTAAAGATAAATTGGAAGTTAAAAATATTAATGTTAAGCTTTTGGGAGACACTCCCTTATGAAGACTCACCTTGAGGGTTTATGAAATTATACGAACGCTTTGAGGCTAGTCTGAAGTTAGTGGCACTTTGGGTCTTAGGTCATTAATAAAATATGACTTAATAAGAATTAAATGCACATTCTAAAACTTGGTGCTAAATGGCTAAATGGATGGTTTTTTGGAAATGTAAAATATGATGTTTTTAAAAGGAAAAGTAAAGTTTTTCATAAATGTTAATTTATGGATACACACCTCCCTAAATCGCTATCATAAGGGAAGTTGCGCGCGTTGTGGTGAAGCCTTCCTGGCTATTGAACAGGTTGGATATAGTCCCTAGGCCATATGGGCGTTTATTTTTAATGCGCTGGTTAGGAGATTCCGGGTGTGGTCTTCACTATCCCGCAGGCATATGGCCGCTTCCCGACGTTTGGTAGGTTCCCAGGTTGTCTTGTATGATAGGCCCTGGAAGATGATAGCCATTTAGGGGCGCGTCCAGTGGGGAAACCCGGAGGGACGGTCTTAGATTTATTAAAGCAATTCATGATAATGGATTGACATTAATTACATTTCCTTGATGGAAGAAGGGAAATGGTATATGGTTTGGCTTCGTTAACACTCCCGTATGGAAGAAGGGATGTGGAAGCATATGGTATAGAAAAGTATTTTTATGCTAATAAAAATGACTTTTGATTACACTTCCTGGATGGAAGAAAGGAAGTGGGATTTTATGAAAGAAATGGGTAAAGCACTTTTTATGATAATAAAACCTGCTTTAAATTATGTATTCTTCCTGAATGGAAGAAAGGAAATAAAATTGGTAAATAAGTTTGACATGGTAAACATTTGATAAAATGTTGTACCATTTCTGTATATTCCTAAAGAAAGAAATTAGGAATTGTGCCATTAGATGATGGATGGGTTTTATTTTATATTTTCTTTGTGTAGCTATTGACGTGACCTCCCACACATATGCACACACATATATATTTATTGATTATTTCATGCTTAGGGTCTAATGGACCTCGACGATCAACCTTGCCTAAGTAGTAGTGTATCGGGGGGGGGGGGGGTTCCTTGTTTGGATTTCGCTTTGCGAGACACCCCACGCACGAATAGGGCATAGTGTTGAGACTGGGGAGAAGTTAGCCCTTAGTACTTAGGGTTAACTAAATCACCTCACGATATTGCGCTAGGTTACTTCTAGATCGAGAGGTGAGAAATATTACTGTTATATGCGAAAGAATTACGCACTTAACTGTCATGCATTTTAGTCACATAGTAATTATATCAAACCGGGTCCTGACCCGTATCTATATTTCTTTGTTTCTTCATATATTCCTTGTTGTACAGGTGCTCTTCCGCATGGACACCCGTATTTGAATATTCCATTCCAGTTGTCATGGAGCTACAGCATTTTGCGGATGTTGTAGGATACTTGTAGTAGACCCTCCTTTCTACTTTACTCTAGTTATGTTCAGTATATTTACTCGGGAGTGTTTGCCCAAGGTATTACACTCATTCATTATATTGTAAATATTGAATTGTAATACTTGATGTATTATTTGTATTGGTCTGTACACCGACAGCTTATTCGGTGATTATTTATTGTATTGTCATACTTCATTCATCGATTTTTGATACCCACCGTTTTTACAAATGGGATTGTCTAAGTGTTTTTCTTTTACTTTTAAATTTTTTTTTATTTGACAATCCGTTTTCTAAAATGATTGGTGGTTATCTCATACTATTATTTTAATCGACAGTGATGCTAAGAATGGACCATCTATGATTCCTGTGATTATTGGAGTATTGGGCTGGCCACCTATTATTTTAGTAGGCGTGTTGTCACAAACTTATATTACATCCACAACAAATATAAAATAAGGGACCGAATATGATGTCGATCAACAGATACATACAATGTTTTACAACAGTTTAATTACATTACATAATACATTACATTAGACAATTAAAAAAGCTTGGGCCTCACACCTGAGTAAAAGACCCGATCATAACTAGAGTATAAAAATGAAAGCATCTACACAAAATATACCGTAATATCTGCAAAGTATCACGGCTCCCCAAAAACACCGGAATGGGAAAGTCGATACGAGTGTCCTTACGGTGGAGCACCTGAGAGGATACAAGATTTAAGCACAACAAGAAATAGGAACGGGTCATGGCCCGATTTTATATGATCACCAGATGAATAAAAAGTATGACAGTTATGAACAGTTAATCATGAATGATAAAGATGAGAATCTATCAACATGATCTTAATGCATAAACTAAGACAATTTAAATGATTATAAATTCTATTTAGTTATGCAAGAGGATATGAACAATTATCATTAATTAAAAGCCTTCATTATTTACACCGACTCATTTCATAGTTCCGCTCCTTATCAGGAAATATAATCAGAATTATATGTCTTTGTGGAATTTCATTATACATCAAGTCCCACTTGATTAAGAATAGTTATAATCATATACATATAACGATTCTAAGACCGCCCGTCCGGGTTTCCCCACTGTGTGCTCCCCTAAATGACCATCATCTTCCAGTGCCTATATACTAAGACAACCTGGGCACCTACAATGCAAGACGTCGGGAAGCGGCCATATGCCTGCAGGAGAGTCATAACCACACACAGAATTATCTCTCCATCGCAGAAAGATATACAACAATGCTCATATGGCCTAGGACTATATCCACCCCTGCATTCACTAGCCAGGAGGCTTCACCTCACGTGCGAACTTCCCTTATGATGGCATTTAGAGAGGTGTGTTTAAGCAAAATTATTATTTACCATATCATGATTAAGTAAATTATCATTTACCATATCAATTTCGATTCCATTTAATAGATACGTCACATTTAATCCAGATCCATACTTAATACATCTCATCATTGTCACCTCAATGAATGAATAAACTCTCCATTTATTCTCCAAACATTTTAGGGTGTTATAATAAATCACCAAGACTAACATACCTCAAATGAGCCTCTAATGTCTCCCAAATATGACACTACCACTCCTAGTCTCATAATAATCAACTAAGGAAAAAATGATGCCCTAACATCTATTCATACACCCCGGAATAACCCCCACATAACCCATTTCTAATGTAGGGTAGTTAACTAACTCATCTAGAACACTAGGACTCTAATTTTACTTCATATAAGAAGGTTACTAGGCCCTAAGCCTAAAGAAAAAGGGTGAAAATTGAGTTAGAAAAATAACTCAAAACTGCAGCACTTCTGAATTGATTCGCCCTGGCCGAATCGATTTGGGCTGGTAAGCGAATCGATTCGGACCAGCCGAATCGATTCGAATAGGAAAACCTAACTTTCTGCAACTTACCGAATCGATTCGGACCAGCCAAATCGATTCCGACCCTTCAGACCTGAACACTGCCCCTATGGCGAATTGATTCGCCCTGGCCGAATCGATTTGCCCCTACGAATTTGCCAAGTGTGGGTTAAGGGTTATGAACCCTAATTTCCTCAAATCTCTTTTCTTCTCCAACCAACATCATTAATTCTACCCCTCCAACATTAAATGCATCTAACCACCATCAATTATACCAATAAACATATAAATTAACTTCTAAAGATTTAAGACCTATAAATCCCTCAAAATCCAAAAATTGTAAAACTATATTAACTACACAACAATCAATACCATTTATTCATCCAAAACCATATATTAGCAAGTAGAAAACTTACCTTGAGCTTAAAATCTCATATTTTCTCTTGGCAGCAATAATCCAAGCTTCTTTCTCTCTTTTCTTCTTTCTCTTCACAAGTTCTCTTCTTCTCTCTATCTCTCTAGGTTTAGTAAATACACTTAAGAAATGAAATGAAGTGCAAGACTTAAATCGTGGCTTAAGTCTAAATTCCCAACTTAAGCGCTTAATACCGCATTAAAATGACTCACAACTACACATTTAAGTTAAAACCCGTTGACGCGACTCAGAGTGTGTCTCTAATGTGCGTTCACTCTAGGCTCAAGTGTAAGCCTGTCGCGTTAGTAATAAAGTTGGTAAGTCGGGATCGTATCCACAGGGAAATAGGACACTGAAGTTGTAACGACGGGAAAAGACGAAGGAATCCTAACTTTGACTCTAAAAAGAAAGAAAAAATGATTTGGTTTTGAGAATTGACTACAACTAAGTGCAATTATGAAATTATCAAAAGGTGCAATTATATTAAATTACCTAGAATGCTAATGAAAACTGGTTTAAAACTTTAAACTATGTATGCGAAAAACAGGATGGGAATACAATCCCCCAACCCTAGTGTATTACATATATGATACTAATCGTAAATTTAAATGATTAATTTGACCCAGAATTTAATACTCCCAAGCATTACGTATACGAGGTTCAAGCCCGCGTCATACTTAATCTGAAGACGAGTAAATCGGTATCGCGATAGTGACACTCAAATTCCATTCTAAATCATCCCGGTTACCCAGAGGCAAACGAGATAAAAAGGTCTACAATTTTTGGGTTCCTACACAATACGGTTGTAATCAATCACTAAATTCAGAGGATTAATGTTATACACATGCAACTAACACATCAGGCTTTCATGTATCCCGACCTTTGAAAATCTAGCCTAACATGGTGAAATTAATGAAAACTACGTTATCAACGTTGCATGAAATCATAGTTGCTTGGAAAGAGAGATGAAATATGAGAAATAATAAATAAAAGTGCTGAAAATAAAATTTACCAAGATTGAAGAACAAGAACATGCAAGAAGAAATCAAAGATTGAAGAAAATCAAAAAAGCTCTTGAATTAATGGTGCAAAATATGTGAATCTTTCTCCTAGATGTTCCTACTTGTTATGGAGATTTTACATCAATGAAATCTGAATAAAAAGAGTCATAATGACTAAATATATAGGATAGAGGTCGTTTAGAAGAGTCTACAAAACATAAAACTCTTTTGGCTAAAAGATAAGCACAAAATAAAAATCCCGTATCTGCAAATTTGTCACACTTAGAAAGCGTGAATAATTTTGTAACAGATCTGGAGCGTGACTAATTTTGTAACGGATATTGTGCGTGACAAATGGGCGAACCGGTCTGGGTTCTGGGTGTACCAGTTCGGGTGAATTCGCTGGTTTTGGGCATCTTTCAACACTTAGAATATTTTCCAACTTTCTTCTTTTCTTCCTTGGATTTTTCCTCAACTTCAAGGGATCATAACTCTTTCACCGTAGCTCGGATTTGGGTGCCATTTTTTCTAGTGTTCTTGTAATTGAAAGATATTTAACTTTCTACTTGTCCCCACCTCCGGACTAAGGCTACAAAATTACGAAAATGCCCTTCAACTCCCCGCTTCTTGGTTTCTTTCACTATTTTGAGTTCTCTTTTCCATTTTTCTTGCATGAAATACCTCTAAAACACATAAGAGACACACAAAATACGAAACACTTGACAAAAAGGGTTAGTAGCATAAATATGAAACAAATTCAAGCTATTACACTGCACAAGATCATTAAAATACTGACATTATGGGGATAAATGTGAAGAATTTATGCCTAATCAAACCCCCCTAACTTAGAACTTTGCGCGTCCCGAGAAATATAAAAGATTGAGAGTATTATTTAAAGACCCTTCAAAAATTTTTATTGGGATAGAATACCTATTTTGCGGGCAAGCGATTACATTTAGCGTATGCAACAAGCCTTTATACCCCTAGGTTACCCTAGTTGGAGGAGTGGTGTCTCGTGAGGGTTTGCAGTGAATATACCCACAAAATTCATTATTGACTCAAAGAAATATCAAAATACTTAAAAATTGTATAAATCAAACTTTCCCAGAAAATAGTCATCATCAAGTCATGTTCAATAGTCTCAAATCATAGTGCGTGTGTGAGAAGCCGAAAATATAACCACCAATTTTCACCGATTGATCATTACGTTACTTACCCAAAAATTCATTTTGATTTTAAAATCTCACGGGATGCTCTCACAAACAAATCTCTCGGATTGTGGCTATTCTCTCGGTATGCGTGATGTACGAGTAAATGTAATGGACGCAAAGTCACGCATACAAGTAGAAAGACGGAATTTTTTTTATAGTGATAGGATCTCATCAACGGATTACGGTTTTAAAAACGGGAACATTGCCTCTTTTTCACGCATTCAATCTCTTTTATTATCTTTTGATGTATTAGCTCTCCACACGGTAACCAATTTTGCAATTTAGACTCGGTTAGGACTTTTTCGGGTTTTAAGGTATATTGGGTAAAATGACAATTATAGGGAGGTTGGAATTGGAAAAATTATTAGTGATGTCCATTTGTGCTTTTCTTGGGCTATTGCTCATTTTTTTTTCTTTATTTCACTTCTTTTCTTTTCTTGCTATTTTTGTTGAGCATTCTTCTATTTTTTCTTTCCCCTTTATATGCATTTTTCAGACTTAAATTTTGAATTTTTCCATTTTTCGCAATTCCGGCTACTTGGGTTTTTCGGGTTACCAAACGAAAAGGATAAATTTTATTCGGCTCAATTGGGTTATCAAATGGATAATTTTTCACATCTTTTTATGGCTAATATTTTTGGGGTAACAAACGATGGCCTACTTCATTGTCCAAAACACCAATTGCGTTACCATATGCGTTTCGAGATGAATAGAAGTTTATAGATCAATTTTGGCACGTTTTTCAAAGAAATATTACACATATTTTTCATAACCGATCAAAATAAAAGGATTGAGATCCTCGACGAATTTTTAGGCACTGAAAAGAACTTTGAGTTAACAATTAACTCGGATTGATTTAAAAACTCGTAAAAAGTGATAGGCTCGAATCTCACTGGGTTTGTTAATCTCCACACTTATTCGTTAAGTCATCAATTTTCGCTCAATTTCCATCTTTAGTCAATTTTGGCTTTGTGTATGTTGAATTTTTACAACTTGAGACTTTAAACCGACTCTTAATGATATTTTTGAAAAATTTGAGTTCCAATTTTTATTTATTTTCAAGAAAAATATTTTTGGATTTTTCAAAGTTTTATGATTTTTATGAGATTTTTGGGCATTTTGAAAATTTGTGAAGGTTTAGAAATACACACTTGTGACCCCCCCCCCCCCCCCAGATTAGACTTTTGCATTGTGCTCAAGCAAAAATGACTAAAATCTAACTCAAGGCGAATGAAAAGTGCAGAAAAATAAAACAAACAAATATTAAAATGTAACAAGACACTATATGACACTCATGCATGACTCAAAAATACACTAACAATCACCCCATACGCGTCGGGGGTGCGACGACCTCTCATCTCTCCATGAACTCACCCGACCCCACTCACAGGGTTTGATGCTCTCCTTGTCACTCACGTCTTCCTATCATATACTAACAACCGGAATAAGTTGGGACCTCACCCATAGATAAAGGATAGACCGGGAGACTCATCGTGACTAATTGGAAAGGGATCCTCGTGATGCTTACTCAAAGCATAGCTTGCGTGCACCAACTCAGAGGGAACTCCTAATTTTTGTTCAATTTTTGGAATGCATGGGTCGGGCTCTAAGTCGAATGAAACACACCTTTTCTCCTCACTCTCCTTCGGGAACTATAGTGGTATGGTTGGATGGTCACAAAGAAGGAATTCATCGATTTTATCTTTCCATTCGCTTTCTTCTAGGTGACTAAATGAATCCAATAGAGTTTGGACTTCGTCGTTAAGGCTCTCATCCACCGGACCGAATTCTTTTTCAAATTCTTCCATGCTCATGTCCCCTAGCTCTCTTTCCCGAGTAGTGCCTACATTCTCTATTACTTGCTTGATCTCTAACTCCACCGTTTTTCTTTCTTTTAACCCCTCTCTCTCTCTCTTTCAATTTCGGTATAAGTTCCCTCGCTCTCATGACTAGACACTAAGCAATATTCCAAGGCGTCTCCACATAAATTTTCCTCAATGTGCTCTTCTACGATCTCATCAATTAGGCTCACCGCGTGAAGATCGTCTTCTTCCCCCGTATATTGAGCTATATGGAAGATGTTAGTCTCTAAGTTCATGTTCCCAAAGGTGAGTTGCATTCGCCCATTCCGAGTATTGATGATTGCGTTAGCCGTAGTTAAGAACGGGCGCTCAAGGATGATGGGAACATGGTTTCTCGAGGTGAAGGAGGGCTCCGTGTCCTAAATGACAAAGTCTACCGGGAAGTAGAAAGTGTCAACTTGGACGATCACGTCCTCAACTATGCCTCTTGGGATCTTTGTGGTTCGATCCGCTAATTGGAGAGTGACTTTTGTGGGCTTGAGATCACCCAAATCAAGTTGCCTATAAATGGAATAAGGGAGGATATTGAAAGTTGCTCCCAAATCAATTAAGTCTTTTCCGATTTTATTTTCCCCAATGATGCAGGAGATGGTGGGTGCACCGGGATCTTTAAATTTAGACGGGAGATTGTTAAGTAGAATGGAGCTCACGTTCTGTGCTATGAAGACATTTTTCTTTACCTTCATCTTTCTCTTTACTGTCAACAAATCCTTAATGACTTTTGCATAAGATGGAAGTTGCTTAATGGCATCGAGGAAAGGTAAGTTCAGCTTTACTTACTTTAGCATGTCTAGCACTTCATCACGTGGGTTTCCTTTATGTGAATGAATTAAAATTTGAGGAAATGGTGCCGTGGTGGATGGTTTCACTACTACCTCGGGCTCACCAGTGTCGTCTTTATCACTCTCATTCAAGGGGACATCTTCGGCCTCTTTCGTGTCGGGTAAAATCTCCTTTTCTTTAGGTACGTCTTGTGGTGGAGGTGACAAGTAAACTACTCTCCCACTACGTAGAGTGGTAATTGCACTACATTGCTCAGGAAGGTCATGGGGTGTCCAGCTAACACTAGTTTGACCTTGGAGAGGTCTTTGGCCCTGGGCAGGAAACTTGCCCTTCTCTTGTACGCTCAATGAGGATTGTATCTTTGACAGATTTTCATTTATGTCGTTGATCAGGCGATCATATTTAGCATTGGTTACAGTCTGTCTAGTGATAAATAGATTCATAGTATCCTCGAGAGTTCTCCGCGGTGGAGGGATATACGCTCCTTGAGGTGGTGGCGCTTCCACATGTCCTTGCATGCGTGGAGCTTGCTGAAAGTGTTGTGGTGGAAGAGGGACAACATGTGAAGGAGGGTTCATTGCGGCATGTTGTTGACCATAGCTAAAACCAGGATGGTTTTTCCATGAAGGGTTGTATGAATTTTCATGCAGTGCACCGAAATTACCCTTAAATCCTCCTATACGACTAACTTGCTCCTGAAGCATTACTTTGTAGGCGGGTATAGTCGGGAATTCCTTAGTTGAATGACCCGCCTCAAAAATCACACACACCTTCTCGATGGGGTTTGGTATGGATCCAGCTGGTCCTTTTCCATATATCTCGCATAGGTCTCGAAATCCTTTCTCAAGGGTATCCAATCGATTGTCCGTCATAGAATTCTTATCTACGTGAAATAGGCCGGACGCCGACGGAGTGGTGTTCACTTGATGATTTCAATTTTGAGAGTTAGGATCAGAAGTATCCCAGGATTGGGTAGTCTCGGTAAAATACCTCAGGTGAAGCTCAGCATCGTGGGCATCTAAATCGACAAACGGACCACTTCCTATGGTTTCAACAAGTTGCTTGGAGTTAACGTTAAGCCCATTATAGAGAAAAGAAATGATTTGTGCTGCATCAAATCCATGATGTGGGAATAAAGTAACCAACTCATTGAAATGCTCGTAACATCGATGAAATGGCTCATTTTCAGATTGTCTGAACTCCTGAATTTGAGCCTTTATAGAGATTGTTCGATGTGGAGGGAAGAATTTCTTGAGAAATCTTGATTGCAACTCGTTCCAAGATGGAATCGAGCTTGAAGGCAAAGACCATAGACAGGTCTTAGCTTTATCTTTGAGCGAGAAGGGGAAGAGTTTGAGGCAGATCACCTCTTGTGTGCAAGTTTGATCAATAAGAGTATCGCACACATCCTCAAATTCCCTAATGTGAAGATATGGTTTTTCAGAATCCGTAACATGGTAATGAGGCAACATCTGGGTCATCCCATTTTTGAAACGGAATTTCTCGGCATTATACAGGAGTATAATGCATCCCGAAGTGACAGTGCGCTCGAGATATAAGAATTCTCTTAGCAGGCAGTATGGGGCCTCTTCCTCACCGGCGGCTGCACTATCGTGTTACGACATCTCCCTCTCTCTTAATGACTTAGTGCTCTCACTTGGTGTGCTCGAAGTGTGCTCGGAGGTGTGTCTTAAGAAGGAAAACAGAGTGTTATTAGAGATTGAGTGTGACGGTGTGGGAGGTGGGATCCAGAACTGTGGGGCATTTGGAGTGTGAGGGCTATCGGGGTTGTACTCAACGATTGGATTTTCGTGAATGCTGGTTGGAGTATTATGAGGTGTGGGAGTGAGTTCATAATTTTGCATTAAAAGCTTATGAGAGATGGTGGTAAATCTTTTTTATGCTTTTTGAATTTTTTTTATGTTTTTGGATTTTTGGAAATTTTTGGTCAAAGTTTTAGATTAACTCGATCTAATCCTAAGTCTACCTAATTCCCCAGCAACGGCGCCAAAAACTTGACGCGACTCAGAATGTGTCTCTAATGTGCATTCACTCTGGGCTCAAGTGCAAGCCTGTCGCGTTAGTAATAAACCCGGTAAGTCGGGATCGTATCCACAGGGAAATAGGACAACGAAGTTGTAACGACGGGAAAAGACGAAGGAATCCTAACTTTGACTCTAAAAAGAAAGAAAAAATGATTTGGTGTCGAGAATTGACTACAACTAAGTGCAATTATGAAATTATGAAAAGGTGCAATTATATTAAATTACCTAGAATGCTAATGAAAACTGGTTTAAAACTTTAAACTATGTATGCGAAAAACAGGACGGGAATACAATCCCCCAACCCTAGTGTATTACATATATAATACTAATCGTAAATTTAAATGATTAATTTGACCCAGAATTTAATACTCCCAAGCATTATGTATACTAGGTTCAAGCCCGCGTCATACTTAATCTGAGGACGAGTAAATCGGTATCGCGATAGTGACACTCAAATTGCATTCTAAATCATCCCGGTTGCCCATAGGCAAACGAGATATAAAGGTCTACAATTTTTGGGTTCCTATGCAATACGGTCGTAATCAATCACTAAATTCAGAGGATTAATGTTATACACATGCAACTAACACATCAGGCTGGGTTCATGTATCCCGACCTTTGAAAATCTAGCCTAACATGGTGAAATTAATGAAAACTACGTTATCAACGTTGCATGAACTCATACTTTCTTGGAAAGAGAGATGAAATATGAGAAATAATAAATAAAAGTGCTGAAAATAAAAGTTACTAAGATTCAAGAACAAGAACATGCAAGAAGAAATCAAAGATTGAAGAAAAATCGGAAAAGCTCTTGAATTAATGGTGCAAAATATGTGAATCTTTCTCCTAGATGTTCCTACTTGTTATAGAGCTTTTACATCAATGAAATCTGAATAAAAAGATTCCTAATGACTAAATATATAAGCTAGAGGTCGTTTAGAAGAGTCCCCAAAACATAAAACTCTTTTGGCTAAAAGATAAGTACAAAATAAAAATCCCGTATCTGGAAATTTATCACACTTAGAAAGTGTGACTAATTTTGTAACGGATCTGGAGCTTGACTAATTTCATAACGGATCTGGTGCGTGGCAAATGGGCGAACCAGTTTGGGTTTTGGGTGTACCGGTTCGGGTGAATTCGCTGGTTTTGGGCCTCTTTCAACACTTAGAATATTTTCCAACTTTCTTCTTTTCTTCCTTGGATTTTTCCTCAACTTCAAGGGATCATACCTCTTTCACCGTAGCTCGAATTTGGGTGCCGTTTTTTCCAGTGTTCTTGTAATTAAAAGCTATTCAACTTTATACTTGTCCCCACCTCCGAACTAAGGCTACAAAATTATGAAAATGTCCTTCAACTCCCCGCTTCTTGATTTCTTTCACTATTTTGAGTTCTCTTTTCCATTTTTCTTGCATGAAATACTTGTAAAACACATAAGAGACACACAAAATACGAAACACTTGCCAAAAAGGGTTAGTAGCATAAATATGAGACAAATTAAAGATATTTACACCGCACGGGATCATAAAAATACTAAAGTTATGGGGATAAATGTGAAGAATTTATGCCTAATCACCCGTCAAAAGTGCCCGAAACATAAAAATACAATATGGCACTTATTTCGACTATCTCGCACATTTCAGGACTAACTACACCCTCTAAATTGGCATCCGAAAATTTTATAAATGATATCAAGTTTCGGTTTCATTTTAAACCATAAATGTCATTTAAATCTTATGACACCATAAAACATAACATGGTGATATTTACTTACACATACAGTAAATATGCAAGAATTTAGTAAATATTAACTTTTATCTCATTCAATTAATACTTACTCCATATTCCAACATTTTATATAATTACTTCACATAGTAAATAAATATAAAATAGGTTCTCAAAAGCGAGGGTTGTTACATACTCCCCCCTTATGACGGAATTTTGTCCCCAAAATTCAAGCGTACCTTGCAAGAAGAGATGCGGATACTTATCCCTCATATCATCCTCGCGTTCCCCAGTAGATTCCTCGGCGTTGTGATGTCTCCATTGAACTAGCACCAAGGGCACCACTCGAGACCTCAATCGTCGCTCTTCGTGCTCTAAGATAGCAACCGGTTGTTCTTCATATGAAATATCAGGTTGCAAATCGATGTCCTCGAAAGGAATATGCCAAAGGGCACCTTCACACCTCTTATACTTCTTCAAAGAGGAAACATGGAACACATCATGGATTTGCTGCAAGTGTTCCGGTAAGGCAAGTTGATACGCCACTGGACCCACCTTAGCAATAACGGGAAAAGCTCCAACAAAACGAAGCGCGAGCTTTCCTTTCTTTCCAAAGCGCTTTATACCTTTCATTGGTGATACTCGCACTAAAACATGATCCCCAATTTCCAACTCCATATGCCTTCTATTCGCGTCGTCATAACTCTTTTGTCGATCTTGAGCTACCCGAATGAGATTCCGATTGAGTTCAATCTTGGAAGAAGTATCCTGGATCATTTCAGGTTCAAGAAACTTATTATCGCCCACCTCCAACTAATAAGTGGGTGATCTACACAGCCTATAATACAAACCTTCATAGGGTGCATTCCAATAGTAAATTGGTACGAATTATTATAAGAAAATTTGACCAAAGGGAGATATTGTTCCCAACCACCCTTGAAATCAAGTCCACACATTCGAAGCATATCCTCCAACATTTGGTTGACTCTTTCAGTCTTCCCATCTATTTGAGGGTGATAAGAAGTACGTAACTTCAATTCGGTTCCCATAGCCTCTTGGAAACTTTGCCAAAAACGGTAAACAAAAATTTTATCTCAGTCGAAAACTATATTTAAGGGCACCCCATGGAGTCTAACAACCTCCGCAATAAATAACCGGGCATAACAAGCGGTATTATAATTGGTGCGTACCGGTAGAAAATGTGCCGACTTAGTCAAACGATCAATGATAACCCAAATATAATCGTGACCATTTTGCGACGTTGGCAAGCCTGTAATAAGTTCCATCGATATACTCTCCCACTTCCACACCGGAATCTCCAACGATTGCAACAAACATGTCGGTCGCGGATGATCTATCTTGACCAATTGACAAGTAGTGCATTGGGATACGAACTCAGAAATATCCTGCTTCATACCTGACCACCAATACTGACGGCGCATGTCTTGATACATCTTGTCCCCACCACGATGCACTCTAAATTTGGACCCATGAGATTCTGCCATCACGACCCGTCTCAAATCCCCTTTGTCCGGGACAATGAGTCTCCCGTGAAAACGTAATCCACCTTCTGAACTTATCGAGTAGGATTCCTCTCCTTCGGTCAACAATCGGCATATATGGTCCTGAAAACCTTGATCCCTTCCTTGATCTTCTACCACTCTTTCCACAATAGTAGGCGCAACAGTCATCACTGATATGAACGCCCTAGAAACCGCATCCTCCTGACTAAGCTCCTTCCATTTAGCTTTCCATACTTCCGCTAACTCCCCCTCGGGATTTCTACTCAAAGCATCTGTTACCAAATTCTTCTTGCCCAGGTGATAGTGGATGTCAAATTGATAGTCTTTCACAAACTCCAACCACTGGCATTATCGCATATTTAAATCTTTCTGTGAAAATAAATATTGCGGTGATTTATGGTCCGTGAAAAGACTAAATTTCTCCCTTAGGAGATAATGCCTCCAAATCTTCAAGGCAAAAACTACTGCGACAAGTTCCAATTCATGCATCGGATAATTCTTTTCGTGGGGTTTTAACTTGCGAGAACCATACGCAATAGCCCGTCGCTCTTGTTGAAGTACACCTCCCAATCCTTGTAGAGATGCGTCGGTAAAGACTAAATATTCCAATCTCGGCTTTGGCAATGCAAGGACTGGAGCAGAAGTCAATCTATCCTTGAGCTCGTCAAAAGATGACTGACAAGAATTATCCCAAACAAACCTCACCTCTTTCCGGGTTAAATTTAT
Organism: Sambucus nigra; assembly: GCA_949130495.1. Taxonomy (NCBI): domain Eukaryota; kingdom Viridiplantae; phylum Streptophyta; class Magnoliopsida; order Dipsacales; family Adoxaceae; genus Sambucus; species Sambucus nigra. The sequence continues at coordinate 215,798,483 of OX422222.1, read as the reverse complement.
CAAAGGGCTAGCAATTTTGGAAAAAACCTTAATAAATCGACGGCAATAACCCGCCAAGTCCAGAAAACTACAAATCTCGGTAAGTGTCGTGGGTTGACCCCACTCCCTCACTGGAACCAATTTACTTGGGTCAACCGAAATACCCTGGGTTGTCATAATGTGACCCATAAACTGTACCTCTTGCAACCAAAAACCGCACTTCTCGAACTTGTCATACAATTAGTGATCCCTCAATCTCTGCAGGACCAACCTCAGATGAGTAGCATGGTAAGCTTCTGTTCGAGAATAAACTAGAATGTCGTCAATGAACACGATAACAAACTAGTCTAGGAAATCTCAAAATACCCTATTTATGAGGTCCATAAACACGGCAAGAGCGTTGGTTAGGCAGAAAGGCATAACCAAAAATTCATAAGACCCATATCTCGTTAGGAACGCAGTCTTGGACACATCTTGATCTCGTATCCTCAACTGATGATACCCTGTCCTCAAGTCTATCTTAGATAAGTACGAGGCTCCCCTAAGTTAATCAAACAAATCATCAATTCGAGGCAATGGGTATTTGTTTCGGATGGTGACTTTATTCAACTCTCTATAGTCAACACATAACCGGAGAGAACCGTCCATTTTCTTCACAAATAACACCGGAGCGCCCCACGGTGACGTGCTTCGCGTAATAAACCCTTGCTCTAGCAAGTCTTGAATCTGATCCCTCAACTCCCTCATCTCAACAGGAGCCATATGATACAGAGCTCTCACAATTGGTTGAGTTCCTGGTGCTAAATTAGTTACGAACTCAATATCCCTACTAGGAGGCGAACCCGGTATTTCCCGGAAACACATCTTGGAAATATCTAACAACTGGAATAGAATCCAAGGGAACAACTGCATCCCTAGAAGTCTCCTCTGCGATACAATACAAGTAAGTGCTAGTACCTCCTTCTGAATGAGGCATAATCACTAAAAACATATCTTTCCTCGGAATGGCAAAAACTATACTCTTCCCATAGCAATTTACTATCGCATGATACTTCACTAGCCAATCCATACCCAAAATCAACTCATACCTGACAATGTCTAGGACGATTAAATCGGCCTCAAAGCACAAATTACCAAGATTTATTCCTATTTTTTTACAAACAAAGAAAATGAGTGAACCATCACCCATAGAAGACTCAACACTAGTGAAGGTACTCTCTGCAGATTTTATCAACTCTGTAGACTGAGAAAAACTTCTAAAAATGAACGAGTGTGTCGCACCCATATCAAACAAAACACGATCCATGTGTCCTTGAATAAGAAACTCACCCTCAATAACTGGCGGTGCCAGAGGAGCCGGAGGAAGCATAGCATCCTGAATATGATAAACTCGCCCATACTCTAGCTGACCCTGCTGCGGAGGGGCAACCAGATTAGGTACCTGTGGCGGTAGCTGAGCCTGTGGGTGCTGTGGGATCCTAGGAAGTTGTCCCCCAATTAGGTGAGGACACAACCTATTAATATGGCCCGGCTCTCCACACTGAAAGCATCGATTCATCAGATTCTCTTAGTTTTGGCCTCGATTGTTTCTAAACTGCCCGAAGCCTTGGCCCGAATGGCCTCTACCTGCTTATTGCTGTTGGGGGTACCTTGACCCTGCCTTTGGTTATTACCACCAACATTGAACCCATAAAAACGTTGTGGTTTAAACAAGTCCCCTTGCTGGGGATCCCTATCTCGTTGCTTATTACCCGAAGATTGGGATGAAGGAAATGCTCCTCCTCCAATCCCATTGCCTTCAGAATTTCCTGCCTGTCCCATCACTATAGACTTCTTGCTACCTTGAACAAACAACCAATGTTCTTGGCAATGAAGCAATTCCGCATTCATCACATCCCCAAAAGTCTGCAAAGCTGGATTACCCAGCAAATGTTGTCGTATCCTCCAGTGCAAACCTCCCATGAACTTTGATATTTTCCTATCTTCTGGAGTCACCTCATCCAGTATAAAACTTGCCAACCGGGTGAACTCCTCTTCATATTCTGCAACTAGTCGTTCTCCCTGTACCACATCCTGAATCTTCCTTCTCATCTCCCTTTGAACTGCGGGAGGTAAGTACTTTCGATCAAATAGAACCCAAAAATCAGTGATAGTCGTGACATCGCTCTGCTCTGGTGTAGTTATCGACTCCCACCAATGTAATGAGGCCCCAACGAGTTTAAAAGTAGCAAGGACTTGCTTCCTCTCATCGCAACACTCCACCATTCGCAGATGGCATTGCATATCCTTCTTCCACTGATTAGCTCTAATAACATCGGAGCCTCCATCGAATTTCGGGAGATGGCCCTTTAAAAATGACTCCCTAACTCTCTCCCACGGAGAAGGTCCAGTAGGAGCTTGTGCATCCTGAACTCGTTGTTTTTGAGCTTGTGGCAATTGCTTAGCCACAGTGGTCATAGCAGCATTAACCTCTTAGGCCACGATGTTTGCTACATCAGCAGCATTGATAGTTCCTTGTGGCAGCGGTGGAGGACCAACATCCTCTTCTACAACTTTATTCCTTCTAGCTGGGTGACCTCTCTTAGGCGGCATCTGAGATAAAGAAACAATAGAGTTAGAATACTATATAAAATAATCTATCTTACAGAAGATCGCAAACATAAGTAACAAAGCAGTCCTAACATTAGGTTGTATAATAAAGAACGCAACGATAGAACGTGACAAGTCCGCATAGATCCTAAAGACTCTAGAACCTGATGCTCTGATACCATCTATGACAACCCGCTCACCAAAATATGGGGTGTCCAACCCGATACTCCAATATAACAGGAATTATGGATGGAATCATTCTCAGCATCACCACAATATAATAGGTATACGGGATAACCACCTTATATTTAAGAAACCGGGTTGCCAAAATTTTTGTTTTATTTTAACTTAAGGAAATAATTTAAACAACCCAATTTGAAAAGAAAGTGTAAATCCAAAAGAACTTATATTACATCCACAAAAAATATACAATAAGGGACCGAATATGCTGTAGGTCAACAGGTACATACAACGTTTTACAACAGTTTAATTACATTACATTAGACAATTACAAAAGCTTGGACCTCATGCCCGAGTAAAAGACCCAATCATAACTAGAGTACAAAAATGAAAGCGTCTACACAAAATATCCCATAATATCCACAAAGTATCATGGCTCCTCAAAAACACCGGAATGGGAAAGTCAGTACGAGCGTCCTTGTGGCGGAGCACCTGAGCGGATACAAGATTTAAGCACAACAAGAAATAGGAACGGGTCAGGGCCCGATTTCATATGGTCACCAGATGAATAAAAAGTATGACAGTTATGAACAGTTAATCATGAATGATAAAGATGAGAATCTATCAACATGATCTTAATGCATAAACTAAGACAATTTAAATGATTATAAATTCTATTTAGTTATGCAATAGGATATGAACAATTATCATTAATTAAAAGCCTTCATTATTTACACCGACTCATTTCATAGTTCTGCTCCTTATCAGGAAACATAATCAAAATTATATGCTCTTTGTGGCATTTCATTATGCTCTTTGTGGCATTTCATTATACATCAAGTCCCACTTGATTAAGAATAGTTATAATCATATACATATAACGATTCTAAGACCGCCCGTCTGGGTTTTCCCACTGTCTGCTCTCCTAAATAACCATCATCTTCCAGGGCCTATATACCAAGACAACCTGAGCACCTACAACGCAAGGCATCGAAAAGTGGCCATATGCCTGCGGGAGAGTCATAACCACACCCGGAATTACCTGTCCATCACAGAAAAATATACATTAATGCTCATATGGCCTAGGACTATATCCACCCTGCATTCACTAGCAAGGGGGCTTCACCTCACGCGCGAACTTCCCTTATGATGGCATTTGGAGAGGTGTGTTTAAGCAAATTATCATTTACCATATCATGATTAAGTAAATTATCATTTACCATATCAATTCCTATTACATTTAATAGATACGTCACATTTAATCCGGAGCCATACTTAATACATCTCATCATTGTCACCTTAATGAATGAATAAACTCTCCATTTATTCTCCAAACATTTTAGGGTAATAAATCACCAATACTAACATACCTCAAATGAGCCTCTAAAGTCTCCCAAATATAACACTACCACTCCTAGTCTCATAATAATCAACTAAGGAAAAAATGATGCCCTAACATCTATTTGTACACCCCAGAATAACTGCCACATAACCTATTTATAATGTAGAGTAGTTAACTAACTCATCTAGAACACTAGGACTCTAAGTTTACTTCATACACGAAGGTTCCTAAGTCCTAAGCCTAAAGAAAAAGGGTGAAAATTTAGTTAGAAAAATAACTCAAAACTACAACACTTCCGAATCGATTCGCCCAGGCCGAATAGATTCGAGCTAGCAAGCGAATCGATTGTGACCAACCGAATCGATTCGGATAGGAAAACCTAACTTTCTGCAACTTATCATATTGATTTGGACCAGCCGAATCAATTTGGACCCTTCAGACCTGAACACTGCCCCTATGGCGAATCGATCCGCCCTGGCCGAATCGATTTGCCCCTGCGAATTTGCCAAGTGTGGGTTAAGGGTTATGAACCCTAATTTACCCAAATCTCTTTTCTTCTCCAACCAACATCATTAATTTAACCCCTCCAACATTAAATGCATCTAACCACCATCAATTATACCAATAAACATGTAAATTAACTTCTTAAGATTTAAAACCTATAAATCCCTCAAAATCCCAAAATTGTAAAACTATATTAACTACACAACAATCAATACCATTTATTCCTCTTAAACCATACATTAGCAAGTAGAAAACTTGCCTTGAGCCTCAAATCTCATATTTTCTCTTGGTAGCAACAATCCAAGCTTCAATCTCTCTCTTTTCTTCTTTCTCTCCACAAGTTCTCTTCTTCTCTCTATCTCTCTAGGTTTAGTAAATACACTAAAGAAATGAAATGAAGTGCAAGACTTAAATCGTGGCTTAAGTCTAAAATTACCAACTTAAGTTATTAATACCGCATTAAAATGACTCACAACTACACATTTAAGTTAAAACCAATCAAAAGTGCCCGAAACATAAAAATACAATATGACACTTATTTCGACTATCTTGCACATTTCGGGACTAACTACGCCCTCTAAATTGGCATCCAAAAATTTTATAAATCATATCAAGTTCCGGTTTCATTTTAAACCATAAATGTCATTTAAATCATATGACACCATAAAACACAACATGGTGATATTTACTTACACATACAGTAAATATGCAACAATTTAGTAAATATTAACTTTTATATCATTCAATTAATATTTACTCCATATTCCAACATTTTATATAATTACTTCACACAGTAAATAAATATAAAATAGGTTATCAAAAGCTAGGGTTGTTACAAATTGAAAGGCTTATTAAGGATGGAACACTCCATAACCTGGATTGGGCCTATTATGATATATGCGTGGAACCACAAGAAGCACCCACCTACTTAAAATAATACATACAGATATATGTGGACCGTTTGATATTCCATCCATTGGTGGAGAAAATATTTTATCACTTTTATAGATGATTTTTCACGTAATTGCATTTTATACTTGTTGCATGATAAATCTCAGTCTGTGAATGCTGCTAAAATATAAATAAATGAAGTTGAGAAGCAACTAGGCAAAAAGATGAAAACTATTTGGTCTAATAGGGGTGGTTAATATTATGATAGATATGATGAGTTAGGGTAACGCCTTGGCCCATTTGCTAAACTTATTGAAAAATTAGGTATTTGGACCCAATACACAATGCCAAGATTACCTTGGCAAAATGGCGTAGCTGAAAGGCATAATCATACCCTTATTGAAATAGTTAGAAGTATGATAAGTAGGACTCAATTGCCTACATTTTTTTCAACACGTGCTTTAATGACTGATGTACACATCTTAAATCAAGTTCCTAGTAAGTTAGTTTCAAAAACCCCCTTTGAACTTTGGAAAGGATGGAAATCCAATTTAAGGTATTTACGTGTGTGGGGCGGCTGCCCAGCGGAAGCTAGAATTTACAACCCGCAGGAAAAGAAATTGGATCCTAGGACATTATCTTGTCATTTCATTAGGTATCCAGAAAAGTTGAAGGGATATAAATTATATTGTCCTAATAATACTACTATAATTATAGAAACTAGAAATGCTAAATTCATTGAAGAAGGTGAAGTCAGTGGGGGTATGAAAGAAAGGGAGGTAATCATTCTAGAAGTCAGGGTACAAATTCCTATACCTCGAGTTCACAACATACCTCTTGTTCCTAATGTAGTTGTTGAGTCGGTTATTGACCCCAATCAATAACAATGAACAAAAAGTCAAAGATCAACCAACCGAACAACCACATCATGAGACTATAGCCAATGAACCTATTAAAGCACCACATGAAGTTCCATTAAGAAGATCTCAAAGGGAAAGGAGATCGGCAATTCCAGATAAATAAAACACGATAGTGTAAAATTTTAAGTTGTTTTAGTGCGTGGCAAATGGCAGACTATTGGAAAATGATAATTAAATTCTGAATCAAGTAATTTTTTAATTTCAATTATATTAAATTTGAAATTATGAATTTTCCATTTATGCGGTCTTAATAAATATCATATTATTAATTGGGCACGTGATAAATACAAATATTAAAGGATTGGGTTGCTCCTCTCTATTGGTCACTTGATGGTTAGTGGGATTAGTGGGAGACTTGAAATAGAGTCTTATCTTGACTAGGATTTCTGCGTTCTTCCCCTTATAAATAGAGGAGCCCTGCACCATCTAGGGTTATCTCATAATACACTATTTCTGAGGTGGGAGAGAAAATTTGAAATTCTCTTTATTTATATTTTCTCATAAAAATTCTGGGCACATAAGAAGACGATTTTGGGCTATTCTTTAAGGGATTCTAAGGAGCAATTAATTGGAGCATTCAGGTCACGTTTTTCCAATTAACTGTAATGGACAGAGGTTGGTTTTTCGATCATAGTTATATAGAAAAATTAATTATGTGATTGCATGACGATAAAAACATCCTGGATTCATGAGAAAAGTGTTTTAAACATGATGTAATATTATGGTTTATGTCTAATTTTATGATAACAAAATAGTCTTGATTAGCAGTAGAGGTTAAAAGTTAGGGATATAAAGATTTTGGGAGAAGAAAGTAAGAGATGAGATTTGATGAAGAGGTAGAATGGAAAATGTGTAACAAAGATACTAAATTGAGGTATTAGTATTTGTGGGGGAAAACATTTATTGATAGGTTGTGACCTGTTGTGTTGTTTTGAATTTCAAAAATCACTCCAAATTAGATATTGTTAAGAAGTCAAATGTAATGGCAGTGGCACTTTTTCTAACGGTGCAGATTAACTCAAACCCACCTATCAACCTATCTCTCAATCTCAATTTATTCTCCCTACCATTACTCCATCCATCATCATTTTTTGTTTCTCACACTATGGCACCACCAACATCTGGGTCTCCATTATGGAAATACAGTTAGAACACCACCCCAATGTTTAGATATGTCTCTATATTGCCACTATAGATCTTCAGGTCTTCTTAAGCTTTGGTTATTCCGGGGTGTATTTTTAATGATGTGGTGCATTGAGGACATGAGGCGGGCCATGGGAAGAGGTGCCCAATGTTTCTGTTTAAGACCCTTTTAATTTTTTTGGTTAACCCCTTTTTATTTAGGGGCGTATAACAAATCGGCCCTTTAAATATTTTTTTAATACATGTTTAGTCCAAGCCTTATTAAGAGAATATTAGTTAAATGGGTGATTTGAGTGTCTTTTTGGTATAAAATAAAATACTTGAAACAAATGTGTATTAAAAAATGTTTGAATGACTTTTTGGTATTTCATCATTTTATTTATAGTATTTCTTAAAAAAACTATTTTACATTGAAAAATAGTTTTTTGGTGCTTTAGTCACGTCTCCTTAGATTTGTTAGTTTCTCATCTCATGTATTTTTAAAATTTTAATATGTCCCATAATCACCAAAATCGTTTCATAACTACTTTATGCCCCCCTTTTTCCCTTTCAAAGAGAATAACAATTGTCCCATAGTGGTTAAAATCGGAACAATGACTGAGAAAATAAAAACAAAGAAATGGATACAAATAAATTTTACAAAAAGGACTAATGATGTGACAACAAAGGTAAACATAAAATGAAAACTAATATAATTTTAACATTTCCATTATCAACTACTTTTTCCCTTTGCAATGTGAATCCTCTTTGTTGAGTTGTTAAGAGCAATAAATTGAGATGTTTCAAGGCATCTATTGGTAGAGGTCATGTTTGATCGAACATGGCGCATCACCAATGGAAAATGGCTAATAGCTTGAAATCAACTAAGTTTTTATTGTAGCGCTTGATTATATTTCATGGGGATATTATGATCAAGTTTATTATGTTTTATTTCTATCATGTTTGTTTCTTTTAATTAATTTTTTTATTTGAGATCTCTAATATGACAATGAACTGTAACAATTTTACAAAAATCTAAAACAGGCTTAAAACATATTATCAGTTTCCTAATAACTATTATTCATTTCTTCTTTATTAGCATAATTATTGATGATCCATGAATCATGCACAAGTTTTTCCTAGGAAGAGAGTTATGCATAGTTGAATAAAATAAAGCTATGCAGGTAATATAGAAGAATATATGAGAGACAAAGAGATAAAATAAGGATTTAAGTGGTCCATTCATTGACCTACAAACATTGTGCAAGTTATGTGAGTATTTCAGTAAAATAAGGCATGAAAAATCGTGGTCGAGTACGAATACAAACTTTCTCTCACTGGAAAAATTGAGCAGAGTGACAGTAAATGTGTAGGAAATCGATCCCTCTTGAAGATAAATTATCTTTAATAGGTTGGGGTTACATAATGTCATCCCTAGCATGCATTCCATACCTAGTTGATGTTGTGGGACTATAAGAGAGTGACATGTATCCATTGTGATGGTGAGGTAATCATGATGTGAATCCCCTCACGTGGGTAAGTTATTCTTGAAAACGATTTTGTGTTAGAATGACTGAGATACCTCTGTCATGCATTCCATGCCTAGCCGAGCGTGTCTATATAAGGTCCTATTATTCGGGCCAACACTGAATATACCAATTCAGCAGAGAGTTTGTCTGATATTTGGTTATATGCTCGTGGTCGAGATGAGATAGAATGGTCTTCTGTGCCCTACACACCTATCCTTAACCCTTGAGTATTGTTCCTTAAAGCATGAGTGTCGTTGGAGGCCAATGCCTTGATGGTTATACTTCGTGAAATGGTTGGTCACGTCTTGGAGATGAAACTTAGGAGATTTTATGATCTATAGTGTCATCAAAACAAAACTATATTTGGTTATATCGATTCTCTCTCATGTATCAATTGGAGAATGGTGTTTAAACATGGTTCCCTTTGGCTTCAAGCTGACACTGCTTAATATCTCGTCTGATGAAAGGCTCGCAGGCCATGACTTTGGAGGATTAGTTACCTATTAGATATTAATTGAATCTTAGTGATGCAATGATCATGTCATCAGATGCAACGATCACATCACCCTCATGTTCTATTGAGTCACTCCCTTTATGAGAGAGTTGCCCACTATTAGTGATTTCATTGTCGTTTCAGAAGTAACGTGATTCTAGGAGGTTAGGTGCGATATCTAAGGAGAATTTGGACCATGCACACATCCCTTTACGTCAACTCATGTATTGGCATACAAAAATCATCATTACTAGCTTACTCAACTCGAAAAGTACCATAGACAGAACTGTCCCTTTATTTTTGTCATTTTTTTTATTAAACCTTCAAACTAGAGTTACTTCGTTTTTTTCTCTTTCTAGAACTTTGACTTTAACTATCCACTATGACTTCTTTGCAACACCATTTTTCTTCTCATGTCATCATTTACTATGATTCACTTTACTCTTATTGTTATTAAAAAACCTAAAACTTTTTTAGGCAACTATTGGTAAATGTACTGAATTCTGTACAAGACTTGGATTGAGCTTCGTCGCCCTTGAAATTGGGTTCGCCGAGAGAGAAAAGAGATCGAGACTCAATTTCTCTGGGAAAGGTCTCATCATGAGAGAGTTACTCCGACAAATCTCACTCTAACACCCTTAGCTATAGTACATCCCCCTATGTGTCTGACCAAATTTTCCCACCAAGACATTTCACCTAGGTTCATTCCCAAAGGGTTATCGTCATATGTAGCGACATAATGGCCGATAGTTCAAATTACTGTATTGATGAGAGTTCAAATTACACTGTTTAAGAGAACTCTAATCATTATTCGGACACTCTGAATGTTAATTCTTTTAATAATGTAATGAGAGTCACCATTATACGTCCCGGCCTTGTTAAGGCATTGATTTTGTTGAATCAAGTAATAAAGGTCATCTAAGATCCTCGTCTCCTCATCATGGGGATCTTAAGCCCCCAATTTATGATATCTATGATGATGAGATTGAAGATAACAATCCACTAAATGTGGTGCATGAGCTATTGACTGTAGTGTCTGAGCCAGTCCATCTAGGTCGAGACGACCGTGGTAAGGCACTTATTATTGATGACAATGAAGAAGAGGCCTTTGATTTTGAGACAAGTGTTGCTTCAAATTATAAGGGTATTATTTAATAAATTGATAATTATCTGGAGACACTTGTAAGAAATTGATCAAAAAGTTAGCATGAGAGTAACGATCGAGGACGAGGGGTCATATGACCTGAGACACAATAATTAGATTTTTATGTAGAAGCAGATGTTCAAAGTTGGCTTTCGATTTCCATTCAGGATGAGCATTAAAGTTGTTCCTGATGCTATCGGCCTTGCCCCGACACATTTATCCCCCTAACTCTTGAAGGACGATCATGGGGTCAATCATCCTTTGGATACTTTCCTATGAGGAATATTTACCCCCAAAACGTCTTTCGATCATGTTATTATACCATTGGCATAAAATTTAATCCATCTTATTATAATTTTATTGCATGAAAACCTAATCGAAAGCTCATTCACATGAACTAGAGTTCAATTCATGACTGGAAGTCTCTGTATTTCTTTATTTCGGGATTGTGGGAGTTCAGAGGCAACGAGTCACTGAAGCATAGCGAAGTTAAATTACCTAAAAAATGGGATATGATTTATCATTCAACTAAAGTCGATCCAGGGATGAGTATGATCAATAAAGAAAAGGTCGACCGACTAAGATGAGATAATGGTCTGATAATATTTAAGTAATTGCTCAATCCCGAAGTTCTCCAAGAAGTAGGAATGATATCATCCCCATTACAGTCTTTTCGTAAAATCTTTCCTTTTGAAAATTTATTAAATTTCCTTATCATCTCATTCTTTTATCGATACTATCAGTTTTTAATCTCTTCCATCTTGTAGATCGTTTAGAGAACACACCAGACCCTATGACAACCGTGATCACATGAAATCTTCTCTCCCAGTTGAAAGGCAAGTGACCGAACCATTAGGACCTTACAATCACAAATATAAAACTGCTGGCCCAAATGTCGAGGGCTCAAAGAAGAAGAGAAGTACTATTGGACCTGTGGTCGAGACTCAACAATAGAAGAAAGCTAAGGTTTTGAAAATTCCAACAACCCTTAGTGTTACAATTTCTGAGGATACATCGACGACAACTCTCCTATCTTAGCTTGTCCTCAACCCCAAGTCTCTTCTATATGGTTAGTCAAAAGACCGAGACGTCATCTCCTCTGTGATTCCCACGTGAGATAACTGATTTTTTGATGCTCAGAGTAGCGATAGGGCTGTCGGTTTTTATCTATATAAAGCCACTCATGTACAAATTTCTTTCAAAATTTTCCCAAAGTGAATAACTCTCGTATATGCCTTATTTCAGTATGTCCTTGCTCTCCAACACCTTTATCAGCGGGTTGAGGAAAATGAAAATAAAATCAAGATGGATTAGTAGGTTGAGCAAAAGATAGTCCATATGCAAAAGGAAATGAACGAGCATAAGGTCTCTCATAATGACGAGATGGCCAAACTTTGAGATGCCAAACTCTGAGATCGATACAAGATTCCATCACTGCTCTGAAGGATAACCATAAGGAAGTTATGAAGAAGAGGGTCTAGGCTGAGAATAAGATCCTAAATCTAGCTGCGAGGAAACTGTAGAAGAATTTAAAAAGTTCTAGGAGGTTAACAAGTATGCCATCCAATATCAACATAAGAGATCTAAGGAAACCATTAGGTGACTCGTCACCCAATTTACAGAACTCCCCACTAAACTTCCTAAAATGGTCAAGACTCTTAGTTAAATGACCTATTCTAACTCTGATACCATAGATTACCTTGAGGATATACAGGGTGAAATTGTTGTCAATGAGGATATTATTGTTGATGTCGAGCTTGTAGATACGCTATAGCTTAATGAAGAGGAGACCGATGGATGTAATCAGGATGCCACGAACATTAGGGAAGAGTTAACCATGCTTAATGACAACAATGCTGGTGACATTTCCTCCAAGACCTGAATTAGAATTTTTTTTATCTTTGATGCCATTTTGTCTTTATAATACAACATTAATCTCATCCCTTTATTAGGTATTTAACAATTCTGCTACATTTTACATTACTCATTTGTTGGGCCATATTTGTTCTATGATAGTTATGAATGAGATATATGTTGATATATTCTTCTATGTTTTCATCATCATGTCTATACCAGTGAAAAATTTTCTTCTCCATTTAACTCCTATTATACATAAAGTTTTCTTGATAGAAGGAATTTGGACTAGGAGACTTCTCTTATTTTCTTCCACTCATTTTGTATTTAGGTTATGGTTACCCAGAGTTATCGCAGTTAAGAGAAAATATAACCCTTTCCCTAGAGGGAATGGTGTCCTAGGACCGTGTCATCTTGCAAATGAGATAAGGGTTGTATCTTATTGAGGTCATGGTGTCCCCATCATCTCGGTAGGAGAAAAGATGAGACCTAATTTCCTAATTTTAATTTGTCGAGAATTTTCGTAAATGGCTTCTATTAATTTCACCATAAAATAATGATGTTTAAGTTTCACCATAAGATAATTATGTTATGTTTTTCCATAAAATAATGATGTGAAGTTTCATCAGAAGAATACTGATGTTAAGTTTCCCACCTTTCAAAGTTTATATAAGACATGTCGAGGAGATGAGACTCCAAATTTTCTAACACCAACGAGAGGGAGATTTCATAAAATTTTCACCATAAAATAGTGATGTTAAGTTTCACGATAAGAATAATAATGTTAAGTTTCCCACCTTTCAGGGTTTATATAGAACATGACTAGGATAAGAGACTCCAAGTGTTTTTACATTGCTATGAGTGTGTGTGTGTGTGTGTGTGTGTGTGTGTGTGTGTGTGTGTGAGAGAGAGAGAGAGAGAGAGAGAGAGAGAGAGAGAGAGAGAGAGAGATTTCATTTTATTTTCAACATAAAATAATGATGTTAAGTTTCACTATAAGAATAATGATGTTAAGTTTCATCACCAAAATAATGATGTTAAGTTTCTCACCTTTCAAGGTTTACATGCCTTAGAGACGAGACTCTAAGTATTTTCACACCTCCAAAAGAGATATTTCATTAAATTTTCATGATAAGATAATTATGATATGTTTCACCATAATAATGATGTTAATTTTAACCCTTTTTAGGGTTTATATAAGACATGCGTAAGAGACGAGACTTCAGTGTTCTCACACCACCGAGAGAGATATTTCATTAAATTTTCACCATAAGATAATGGTGCTAAATTTCTTATATTTCAAGGTTTATATGAGACATGCCTAGGAGATGAGACTCAAAGTGTTCTCAAATTGTTGAGAGAGAGAGAGAGAGAGAGAGAGAGATTGTATGAGTAAAATAAACAGGGATAAAATTTTCATAAGATGAGATAATATCGCATTTTCATTCCTTGATAACTTTGATTACTTACAATAGCATCTTAATTTATAATACCTACCTTTCTAAAAGATATTATAATTAGTCTCTAGTGTTAATATTTCTTCATTTTCTTGACGTTCCATTAGTTAGAAAATGCATTTCCTTCCACATTTTAAAGACGACATGTTCCCGAAAAGACTTATTCTATGATTTTATAGGGAACATGCCAACTTTGATAAAGTTTGTTAACCTTTTGGATGAGGTTTTTTTTATTACTATATCACCAACTTTCAACGGATGAGCTTTAACCCTTTTGTTGTAAATGTTTGCGGTACTCTATTGGTACGTCGATTATCGTATGACTGCATCATCCCTTCGTTCTTCATTAAGATCCAAGTCCATTATTATTTCTTTAAAGTTCAACTCATGATCATACGTTTGGAATCTTCTTCTTGGTAATCTAATCTGGGTAGGGATGACTGCTTCAGACCAATATGCTAGCATGAAAGGAGTATGTCATGTGGGTGTTCTCTCGGTGGTCTCATATGCCCATATGACACTATGTAGTTCATAAATCCATTTTTCCTTGGCATCTTACAAACTTTTCTTTATTCCACCAAGCATCGTCTTGTTGGTCACCTTGGTCTGTCCATTTGCCCGAGGTCATCCTAATGCCGAGAAAAACTATTTTATTTTGATCCTATTATAATAGACCATTAAAGATGCGTTCTTGAATTATTTTCCATTGTCTGATATTAGGGTAATTGGAAGCCATATGGACAAAAGACATTTCTCCAAATAAATCTGAATAACTCTTCTTTTGGGGTAGTGACCATGGCCTCTACTGGCCCATATTTTGAAAAATAGTTGATCGCGACTCTAAGAAAATAATAGTTCCCCTTAGGTAATGGTAGTGGGCCAACCATATTGACTCCCCACATTTGGAAAGGCCAAGGGGACGAGATGGGATAAAGATATTTATGAGGTATGTTTGCATGACGCTTACATTTATCACATTTTTAATACATTTGGTAATATCCTTAGCTAGGTTTGGCCAATAGTAGCCTTGTTTTACGATTCTATTCGATATCAATTGTCATATGACATAACTTCCAGAACTGCCTTAATGAACATCTTTAAGGACATACCCTTAATAGAAACTAAACCCTTCTATACATCACGTTTACTATAATGACAAACTTTACGGCACTGTAACATACCTTCTTTCTTTCAACTTTTCCCTTTGATAAATTTCCATATCTTAAGCATTCGATAATTGGGTCATCTAAAATGGCTCCAAGTTCAAGTTAAAACATTCCGGACTATCGACATCCTCATGAATAATGCTTGGTTCTTGGAGGATTTTGACTGGTACTGTTCTTTGAATCTCGACTCTCGTAGTCGAAGAAAGTTTTACAAGGGAATATGCTCTTCTGTTCTCAATTATTAGAATTATCTTCACCTTCACTCCCTATAAACTTACAAGGAGTGTCTTCACTCTTTATAAGTTCATGTATATTTTTCACCTTTCGCTTCGTAGTTTTCAAAAATCTGATTACCTACTAATTATGAATCACTGTGAGCAAGAAGTTGGCCGACACCCACTGCCTTAGCAAGCTCAAGTATAACAAGGCTTCGTAATCGGCCTTATTAATAAAATCCTTGAATTTTAATCTTAGTTCATATTCAATATCGATCTCATTTAGGGCCAACAGATTAGTCCTATCCCACTACCGAATCACATGACGATCCGTTAATAAACAAAATCCAGACGAAAATTTCAAATGAGAATGGGCCCTCATTAGGTACATCATTCTTTAACATCCAATTTAGCTCCAAAATATCACCTACAGTGTCAGACTAAACATTATCGACAATTCTCTATTTTCAAATCTCTGCATGCACTAAACTTTTAACTTTTTATTCAACTTCAATTTCTTCTACCGATTCCTAAGTGAATTTTTCCAAAAATATGCTATAACTTTCCCTTTGATTGCATTTCTTAGCTGGTAGATAATATCAGACACGCCCAACTCAGTTGAACAAGCTATGAGTCTACCTGATTTCTCGAGTTTATAAATTACTTATCTGATTAGCATGTCCATGATCACTACCAATGTGTGGGATTTAAAGTAGGTCTTCATTATCTGTGAGACATGTATAAAAGATAATTCAAATTTCTCCATATTTGGATATCTCGTCTCGGCCCCTTTAAATTCTTTGATATTCTTCATCCCAAATGAAAGATTTTCACAAAATCTTGAAAAAGGCAGGCATTTATCAGTTGCTCGTGAGACGAACTTGTAAAGCGCCTCGACCATACCTATCAGTGCCATATTATCCTTCGTGTCCACTGGGGTCTTTATATAACATAATGACTTTATCTTTGCGGGGTAATCCTCTATACCCATTTGATTAATGATAAGTCCCAATAATTTTCCAGCGCTGACACGAAAGACGCACTTTGAAGGATTTACCATCCTCTTATAGTGATCGATCGTGTCAAAAGTTCTCTCCATATCTTTAATATTATTGTCAGCCTTAAGACTCTTTGTCAACATTACTACAATTGTCTTACGAATCTTCTCCTTGAACATCATATTGACGAGCCTTTAGAAGGTGGCATACAGATTCTTTAGGCGAAAGGCATCACTTTATAATCGTAAGGCCATTTATCTTTAATCAAAGATGTCTACTAGGCATCACCTTCAAATATTAAAATATAGTTATAGAATGAATAGGCATCCATGAAACTCATGAGCTCATGCACCGTAGTGGCATCCACAATTTATTAAATTTGGGGTAAAGAGAAACTATCTTTGGGGCAAGCCTTGTTGAGGTCTGTATAATCCACGCACATTATTCACTTACCATTCTGCTACGACACTATGACAACATTCGATATCTAGTCGGTATATTTAACCAACTTGAAGAATTATATAGTCTATAAATTTTTAACTTATTCTTGGATTACTTTGTATATATCTTGAACAAATCTTTGTCTCTTTTGTTTTACTGATTTTACCTTGCTATCAAGGTCAAGCTTGTGACAAATGACATCGGGGGTCAATCCCTAGCATGTCACTAAGACTTTGTAATACCGTGCCCTAATATTTTATTTAAATTTTGTATAACATGTAATGGAGTAAGGATTGATGATAAATATAGGAAAGTGTGGGTCGAAATTAAAGGGAATGAAAGAATAAAAAGTAAAGGTCATTCAAATGACATAAGGGGGTCATTAGAAGTGAGAATTAATACCATGCAAAATAGGGGTTCAAACAACCTTCAAGCGAGATGTAGCTGCATTGTAGTCCTAGGTCGCACGAAGCCAATCATCGAACGAGGTTGTGATATCACTAGAACGAGGTGGGAATTTCGTTCGAATGACGTGTCTCAAAAATGTTTTAATAAGCTTGACCTTGTGCGCTATCACATTTTTAACCATTGAAACATTGAGCTGTCAAGCCCAGATTCGCCCAGATTGGGTAAAAAAGGAATTTAAGGTTATTGGGTGTTTTCTAAGGTTTTTTTTTTTTGGCACATTTAGGGCATTTTCAAATGATAAGAATATGGAAAATAGAGAGAGATAGATAGATAAAGTGGAGAGGTCTTCCACTATGGTTGGCTTCTCTCCACCATCCCACCACCATAAACCATTATTTCCTTAGTGTATTCCACCATATTTGAACCATATACACCCATTTCCACCATTGATAAAGTGAAGCTACAAATTTTGAAGAAATCTTGGAGGATTTTTTAAGAAGATGATGGAAGCATGCAAGGAGTTTGAAGAGGTTCTTAGCTTGGAAGCCCAAATGGAGCATTTTGGGGGATACATTTGGTAACCCCTTGAGGGCCCCTTTGGAGGTGAGGGTTGCTCCTACTACACCAATCTTCTTACCACCATTTGGATATTTTAGATGTGGGAATACATATTCTTAGTGGTCAAGACTCTATTTGTATTATTTTTAGTTGTGTTGTTAGATTACATGAGTAGGGTGCATTTGATTAAATGATGAAAATCGTGTCTAGAAAATAATAAACATTTTTATGCAATAAAAATGTTGGTAAAATGTTCTTTTGTTGTAAATAAAGAATGAATAAATATTTTAAAGTCTATAATATTAAAATTTGGTAGTTTTGAAGAGAGTTTATTTTCTAGAAAGATTAATGTTAAACATTTTATAAAATAAAATGTTTGAAGAAAATGATTTGTTTTGCTAAGCATTGATGAAATAATGGTTTCAAGTTTGTTGCAAAAATGTCAAGTTTATGAAAATGGACATATGTTGAGTTTGAAGAAATTAGATGTCTTTTATGCCTTCAAAGTATATTTTTGCATGTATGATGAATTTTTAAAAGGAAATGTATGTTTAACCCATTTATAGAATTTGGGGGTTTAAAATCCATCTTCGCATATACATAAACTTGTAGTATTTTGATAGTAAACATATAAATAAGTTTGAAGAAGATTTTGTTGGGTTTAAACATGGAATAAGAAAAGTAGAAATTCTTGTTCTTCAATGTGTGTGAAAAATGGGTCAAAAGTATGATAAGTATAAAGTTGTAAGACTAGTTAAATTGATAAAAAAGGAAGTGGTATTTTCTTATAATGTAGTCTTCAAGTGCAATTAGAATTCTTGAATAAAGAAAGTAAAGAACAGTCAAATTTGGAAATATAGTTAGTAAAAAGGTATGGAATAAATGTTAATGATTAAACATTAGAAAGTTGGAGTGTATAACTTAATAATGTTGTAAAAGATTTACACTTATGAAATTGGAAAGAAAATAGTGAAATAAAGATGTTGCCAATTACTAAATACATTACTCCAAGTTTAAAAATGTGTTAAGATGTTAAAACACCTATGAAGTTTGCATGGGTAACTTAATAGTGTTTTGGAAAAATTAACACCTGTGGAAATGGAGTAAAAGATGAGTTTGGAAACAAATGGGTAAAACGGTAATTTTACTTAAAGTGGAACATTTTTACAAAATAAAAATATTGAAAATGAATTACATAAATTGTTCCTAAATGAATATGATTTTTGGAATAAAATCAGAGTTAAAGGGTAAAGGACATTAAACGATGATTTTCAAAGTGTAGCATAAGTTGAGGTGTAACCCTGGGATTTGTCTTTGACTGGGTAAGAAGGAAATGTGGAATAATGTGTACATTGCAAAATATTAAAACACATTAAAAGGAACTAGGATGACACTGGTATAATTAATGACGGACCAGATCAGACCCAAAATAACTGGCCAAAGAATATGGTGTGCATAGCTAGCGGTGTGTAGCCTATTGAAGTATGCAATTATTAGAAGATTCTGAGAAAATATAAAGAAATAAGGAGCATGTCAAGAAAAGGGTGATGTGGTGAAAACATGTTAATACAACCTAACTTGAATGAATTAATAAATATTTTCATAAAGGTTAAAATGGATAAGTAAATGTGTACATCGATTGATGTCCATAAGGTAAAGGAAAAGTAAATTAAGTGGGTAAATGGGTGGTTAAGCAACCTAAGTGGTTAAGCCTATAATTGGCACAAGGATGAGTTATATAAGATTGTCAAATATTAAATGAGTATTTTCTAATACGGTGTTCGTGTGTGTTGAAATGGTGGTTTAAATGAAAATGCAAATATGGATTGATTAAAATGAAAAGGGTAATTTTGTTAAAGAAATGGCTGTCAGTCAAACCAAATGATATTTTTTTGAGTATTTAACCGCGTTCATTAAATAAAGTGAAAAATGTCAAAATGGAAAAAGGGGACTTCTTTACAAAATTAAGGTGAATTAATCTGGATAACAAGATTTTTTTTAAGTATATTATTTCGTGCATTAAGTATGTGTGTGTGTGTGTCTGTGTGTGTGTGTGTGTATATATATATATATATATATATATATATGTACATGTATACAAGGTAGTTGATTGAGCACATAGGTATAACGTGTTAGAGTCTTCTTTTTACCGTTCGATTATGTACTGTATATGTATATTTCACACTGAGCATTTGGATCACTCCTTCATTTTGTTATGGAAGGTTGGGGAGGTTTCGTATTTTGAGAGCGTTACACATGTAAGTACTTTCTTTATATTACATTAGCAGCTTTGTATGCTCTGACTTCGGGGTGCTCCCAATGGGTCCATCACGTAGTTAAATTTGAAATTTGAATCGCATGCTAAATAAGTGAGACGTTAATTAAAAATAAAACTGGACTAGCAACATTATGTAGGTTTTTCCATTTCACTTCACACTTAATGCTCTAATCGAACTGGGTTGACTGCGAGTAACCAATAAATTTGGACTGGCGCAAAACAAATGGTATAAAAGATCTAAGTTCCTTTAGGGAATGACGTGGAGAGGTTGGTATTGGATCATTTGATGTTGGTGATGGTTTGGGCCAATCGTGCTAGTTTTGTGACGCTGTAGATCGTTTCCTCGAGAGAAAGTCAAAGAGGTTCGCAAAATAAGTAAGTTAGTTCCAAGTGGCACACGATCAAGTTGATAGTTATTAATCGCTTTTGCGCTTCTGATTAGATTTTTTAGTAAGTTACAAGTGTCCTTGCAAGAAAATAGTAATGACACCGTGGTTGTTGGTGTGAGATTCTTATGTTCCAATCCTTGATGATGTAGAGCCTTCTAAGGTGTTAATACAGTTAAATGACACCATTGGACAGGTGGCACAAATTGCATCTAGTCAACGATGAAGGTTGATGGTTAGGGTGTCATGACTAAATGCTGATGATTATTTACTAAAAGGTATATACCCGTTAGGTGCGGTTCTTATGAATGGTTAATGTTAATGATGTAGTTTGGTTAATTCAATCCTTTAGGTGATATTACGATTGATGGTTGTCTAGTGAATATATGAAGTGCGTAGGCCATTACAGGGAACACCGTAATCTTTTTTGTGAGATGTAATGTGTGGTAACTTTGATGATGAGAGTAACCTTGGTACTGAAAACAGTGAGTAGCGTTCGCCGCAAAGGTTGTATAATTCGTATATGGAGGTTAGATGACTAAGTGGAATTCATAAGTTTTTATTCTGTGGTGTGACTGTATTGGTTCCTTGGTTGAGGACTTAGGTTTAATGTATCTCCATTAATATGGTATTATTGAATAGGATCCCACGTGGCATTTTTGGTATATGCCTTGGTCTTTATAGGCAATACTCGACATCCCATATCCTACCGAGATCTATATAATCGTGTTAACTTGTAGATTAGCACTTGGTATGAAGTTTACATAGTGAGGAAACTTAGTTGTCATGGTTGATTATTAATTAGGGATTAGATGAGGTAGACCTTGAGGTTTATAGGTTGTAGACGACGTCCTTTAGCCTGCCATAATCCTTCATAGCATTAGTCGAGGTTTATACATGTCATGTAGTCACACCCATTTGGAAAGAGAATGAGATTATTATCTAAGTGAAGAGACTTGTTTTAGGCCCTGAACTAAAGGCTAGGTGCGAGGTAGAGTAGTTTATGGGCATTTTAAGGGTGCCCATAGGACAAATTGTGTGTAGCATCATTGGGGATAGAAATCGAATTATGTGTTGCCTTTAGGTGTTTGATGATTAGGGTGCACTATAGGTAGAAGCTCGTATACTAGTGTCCTTGCGAGCACCAGATGATCATGATGTGGGTATCGAAAGGTTTTAGAGAGCCCCTACACTAATAAAAGTATGGATGATGAAATCGTGTCGGGTCTTGAGGAAAGTTACATTAAATGTGGGTAGTTTCCTTAGGAGACTAATTAAGTCCGGTATAAAAAAACATCAGCGTCCTAGTATTGATGGTGTTGAGGGGCAGGTGATGATTTCAAATTTCTAGTCAGGGTTCAGAAGAGTCGTATAGTATGAACGCCAGATGTGGCCTCCCGAATCAGCACCGATGGGTGAGTGTAATCCCTAAGGTAAGATGATAGCTTATGTCATTATAGGAATGATGCTCGGATGTCATAGAATGACTAGTGTAGGTGTTGTGACACTCGGCTTAGAGATATACTAGGAAATATATTCGAGACTTAGGTTGATGGAACCATATGGATGCTTGAAATGGCAACGAAGATGGGGTGATATTGGAGCATGTTAGAATGTTGGCATGTGCTGAAAATATATGATAGGATAGTATTCAAGAGGTATGTGTTAGTTCTTATCATGTCTTACCAAACTGGTTAGGACTAGAAGATGTAGCCCTGTTTGACATTTACTACCCTTAGAATGCCAATGGCGGCAGGTGTGGTCACCATGTAAATTTTGTGTGGGTAGAACCCGAAAGCAAGTTTGGTGGAAATTTCGTCTAGTCAAAGGATACAATAAGGTGGATGAGTCTCTCGAACGAAGTACTGCCAAAGAGAATTTAGTATTTCAATCACGATATGATTAGATAGATAATAACCTAGGTGTAGTAGGTTAGTGACGTCGTCACTGATATATGGACAAGGTTAATGTAAACAAGGGTGTGAGGCATCCGCCAATCTGAATGGTTCATGTGTGCCAAGGATGTAATGGGTAGGACCTTAATCCTAAGGAGGGAAGTCGGGCGTTGACTTCCTAGAGTACAATAGATTCGTATATGGATTTCGTGTTACGAGAATGAATGGTTGTCATTCAATTCATCACAACTAGTGACCCAAGCAAGGGTATATGGCTAAGATTAGTGCTCGGTGAGAACTTTGGGAATGAGTGACATGAGCTCAAGAATATGGCATAGGTTCACTTTTGTAAATCATAGTTAGACTCTTATAAGCTAAATTTCTTGGGATTTTTGCTTGTTCTTTCTGACTCTCGTGTGTCCCTTTTGGTTTTGGTAAACAGGGATCAGTAGTCTCACATATGTGGTGACTCGAATTGGTGCCATGTCATAGTACGAAGTGATTGGGCCTAGTAGAGCGCGGTGGATTGAGTATAATCAATGCAGCTCGATAACTGGATAAGCCCCATCTGAGGCATTCTTGCTATTAGATAAAGTTATGAGTACAGTTGGTTGCGCTATCGGCCACACGATTTACTTATAATATTGGCTTTCTTAGGATTGGTGACCTTTCAACTGAACGACACGACAGTTAGTGGCTCTAGTTCCGAAGAGCGGGATGATGACTTGAGGATATTATATAGTGTTAGAAATCAAGGAAGACTTATCACGATGATGCTTCACCACGGTAAGTGGATAGGTGCAGGGCTCAAATGAGTGCTCTAAGGTGAGATGCCTAGGGTAGTGTAATACCCCATAATTTTATTGATTTTTATTTAAGGGATTAATTGAATTAATTGGAAATTAATCCGGATATAAATACTAGCGAGATATGAGTTGGTATTTGATTACGATGTTAAAATTGAATATTTCTGAGTATATATGGTAATATATGAGTATTGAAAATATTAAAATTATCATGAGGAAGAAATACGATAATTTGGGAAATTTAGTTGGGACGCGCGTGTCAGTCGCGTCGGGAATGAAATTATTTGAACTAAAAAGTGAATTATATTTCTATCAACCAAATGGTCATTTTGAGTGCGCCAACGTGTCCGGAAGGGTCGAAATAGTCAGAAAACACTAGCCGGGGGTTTAGTTTGGGTCCCGGGGCATTTTTAGGCCAAACCGGCAACCTAGAAGGGTATTTTGGTAATTTTAAAAATTAGGGGATTAAAACCCAAGAATTTTTTAGGAAAATTAAAGATTATTAAAAGAGCCACTAAGGCCATTATCAGCCAAAAGTGAGAGAGTGGGCTACGGAGGTTTTGAGAGAAGTTAGAAGAGAGGCTAGATGACCTATACCAAACCATCTCCCCATCATCACAATTGGAAAGGATTTGTGACCGGAAAGAGGAGAGAATCAACCTTGAAACGCCAACAACAATCTGAAGAATGAATCTAAGGCATGTGATTTGATATTTTTAGTTCATTGAATATTTCTTCCATGTTTAGTGTAGGTACTGTTTTGTCTTGAAAGTTTTGAGGAAAACCTAGTGAAATTGTTATAGATACTCTAAAGTTGGGTTAGGAATTACATGTATAATGGTTATGGACGAATTTGGTATCCGAAGACTTAACTTTGATGATTTAAAAAATGGATTTATGATGAGTAATTAGGCACAATAAAATTCTGGGTTCCTGTTCATAGGGGTTGGGGTAAAATTTGGGGATTAATGATAGTTACATGTTGATTAGGAGAATTTGACCCCAAAAATATGTTAAAAAACGACCTAAGAGGAATTAGAATAGTTTAAGAACATTAAAATGCTGTTGGGATGGTCTTAGGATGAATTTAGAGAAGAAAAAAATGAAGAAAAATGAATTGGAAAATTTCTGCGCGTTTACTGCCATCTCGTTAGAAGACCTGCCCAGGTCGTTCGAACGACCTCGTTCGAACGAGACTTCTAACGAGATGATAGTACCACTTCTAAAAATTTGGTAGTTCGTTCGAAGCCATTCGTTCGAACGAGATTTCTAATGAGTTGACAGAATGCCTGTTTAGGCCTGATTTTATTTAAGACTTCTAGTAGACTTATATAATTGCTTCCCTTGTTGACTAGTGGATATATTTGCAATATTGGAAGTACGTTGAGGATTAAAACTTGGAATTAAGTAGTAAATCATATGACATCTATGGGTTAGGGTATAAGTAACTAAAATTACGACGTTAGAAGAGTTGATAACTTTAATGTATATAAATCGGGGACTTGTAAACGTGTAACATTTAATGATGATATAGGTATGAGAAATATATCTCTATTAATATTATGGGATACCTAACATGTGTGAATGCTTAGTATAAGTAGTATTTGTGTATAACATACCTACCATACTTGCTATCACGGGAGGTCGGCGTTCGATCAGGTCCATCTAATCTTTGTGTGCCTACGGGGGAATTTAGATTGGTACCTCGAGGACATAGGTCAGAGAAGGACTTATTGAGAAGTTAATAAGTCTGCTGATCATGGGATCGTAGGTATGTGCGTGACTCATGTGATGTGAACTATGTTCGCCTCGATTATGTGTGATTGTTGTTTATTGAAAACGATTCCTGAGAGATTCGAAATACGTGGTCCTTATGTATGTGATGTACCGGGATCGGGTCGCAGAGTATGTGTGCACCGCAGCTTAGTCTCGGGGTGCCAGTATTGTATATTTATTATGAGAATAATATACTATTAATTTAAATGAGTTGTCATGTATAAATGTAAGTGTGAAAAATAGCAATACTGTAGTAGAATTGAAAATGGAAAATCCCAATTCATTAGTATTATTAATTTTTGGAACCAAGAAGAAAAGTAAAACTCTCTGTTTAAATTAAGACGTCGGCAATTGAATCGTGAATCGTATAATAAGGTTACATTGTGTATCGGACTAGTTTGATAGTAGAATAACTAGAACGGGTACGGGTACGATAGGAGTGCACAATTATTTGAGAGGTGAGGATCTCATGTGAGTGCACGCACTATCATGTACTTTATATTCATTATTTAAAGATATTAAACACTTGCTATATTTTAAACTATTTTCACAATCGGGCTCTGACCCGTTTGTTTCAAATCTATTTTCTTGTAAAAACATTTTAGGTGCCCAGCCACAGGGATACCAAGCATAGGAGTTCCATTTCAATGACGTGCTGTAGCAGATGTGGAAGTTACAGGACCTCGATAGTAGACGCCTCAACTTCCTATCTTGACTCTATTTCAGATTTATACATCTGTAGGGCATGTCGCCCCATTTATTTTGAGACATCTCATTTATTCAGTTTTATTTCAGACTCTGGGTTGTAATTAATTAATTATTCAAACTTTGTATTTGTTTATTTAAGTATTCGGATTGTTGTGAGGAGTATTCCTCCCGATTTATTATTATTCCATGGTTATTCTATTGTGACTATGTTGCGGTGGTTATGTTAGCATTTCATAATCTAATTTATTGCATGTTAATCGGATTTAATTAAAATTGACAACTCACTTTTTAAATATTAGGTGGCTAGTAATTGTTCAATTATTTTTCGACAGTGATGCTATGAATTGAACCAACTTGACATTGTGTATTAATTTGAATAAAGGAGTAGCGACCCGGTATTTAATTAGTCGGGGTGTCACAGGTGGTATCAAAGCATCAGGTTCTAGTGTCCTTAGGATCTGTACGGCTTGTTATGTTTTCGCTGAGCTTTCTTTGATATAGAGCCCTATATTTTAGGATTGTTGTATTCTTTTGTGTATGTTTTTCTCTTCAGCTATTTTGAGATAATAACTGCGAACTTATTAGACTTTACTCTCATTTGAGATGCCTCCATGACGTGCACAACGAGTTCCCAGGGATGCTCAGCCCGAGCCACAGCCTGCACCAGTTCAGGGCTCCTTGAATACCGAAGAGGTTGCAGCTATCGTAGCCCAAGCGGTAAATGTCGCCCTAGCAGTTGTGTAGAAGGCACCACCTCAGGCACCGGTAGTAGCGCCAGTTCAGGTTCATGCATTCCCGTCTGCTTGGGAACGTGTTCGTGATGCTTTTTAGATAGCACACCCTCTGGAGTTTGTAGGTTGCTCCGACGTTGTTATGTCCAGTCAGTGGAAGAAGGACATTGAAAGGCACTTAAGGATGTACGAGTGCACAGATGTTCAGAAGCAGATACTGGCTAATTTTAGGCTAGTAGGATCGGCGTTGCAGTGGTGGGAGTCCATTACCACCACGGAGGAGAGAGACATTCTTTATATTCAGGAGTTTTGGGTGCGGTTCGACCGCAAGTATTTTCCACTAGCTGTTCATACCAAAATGATGAGGAAGTTAATGAACCTCAAGCAGGAGGGGAAGACCGTGGTCGAGTATGAGGCTGAATTCACTAATCTCTTGAACATTGTTCCCGATGAGATTTCGACTGAGGAGAAAAAGATTCAGAAGTTCATGGATGGGCTGACTTGGAGGATCCGTCAGCACTTTTTCGGTAATCTCTTGTTGGCCACTTATTTTGATGTGGTTAACGCAACACTACTTCACTGTCAGGACCACCGCTTCCACATGTCGCAGAGTCAGCGATCAGTAGAGTCCAGCCAGTAGGGTAGGACAGGGGGAAATGGTGCCAGCGGGGCTCAATCTACTATGGGTCAGCATAGGCAGGGAGATCAGGGTTCCCAGTAGGGGGATTTTAAGAGGTTCAGATCTGGGGGTTTCAGAAATGGTCAGGGAGGTTTTCGTCAGGGCCAGTACGACCATCAGGGTCAGCAAGGCCAGCATGGTCAATAGTAGTAGTTTCATCAGGGCCAGCCGACCAGGGGAGAAATGCCAATGGCCACTAGGGTCGTGGACAGCAGGGTTAGAGAGGGGGGAACTTTTCGAGGAAATGTTTCATTTATGGCAAGATTGGCCACAAGCGCCAGGAGTGTCCTGATAGGGGCAGGGCCCCACAGCAGCAGCAACAAGGTGCTCGACATGAGACCCAGAGACCTATGTTTCCCGCCGCCCTCCTAACACCACCATAGATGCCAGCTTTGCCACCCATCCCGGCAGTCCCAGTCCAGCAGGGACAACTTCAGTACGGATGAGTTTACCAACTCCAGCATGCCACAGTCCCACAGGATCCACCTGCCATTGAGGGTATGTTCTCTATTTAGGGGACTGTGGGGCATATTTTATTTGATACAGGGGACACACACTGTTTCATTGCCACGAGATTTTCACGCACTTTGGGGTTGTTAGACACTGCAGAGAGCACGATTACTTACGTAGATTCACCGTTGAGTAAGGGTTTCGTTATTTCCCTTATTTATAGAGGTGTGGGTATAGAGATCGGGAGATTTACTTTACCTGCTGATATGTTTGTATTAGAGATGACTGAGTATGATGCGATTGTTGGTATGGATTGTCTAGTTGCCTACCAAGCCATGATTGATTGTTTCAGTAGGAGTATTATTTTTGCCATTCCCGGGCAGGAGATGTTTTCAGTGGCAATGCCTTGCCCCGAGGGAGGATCGTCCACTCACTTGTACTATATAGAGGAGGAGACCTCTAAGGAAGTGGTGATACCACTCGATTCGATTCCAGTCGTTAGGGAGTTTGCTGATGTATTTCAGGATATACCTGGATTACCTCCTAGTAGAGAGATAGATTTTGTTATCGATTTGACGCCGGGCACTCGGCCAATTGCCCGCGCACCTTACCGTATGGCTCCAGTGGAGATGAGAGAGCTAAGGGATCAGATAGAGCAGTTATTAGGTCAGGGGTTTATCCGAAGGAGTACTTCACCGTGGGGTGCCCCTGTGTTATTCGTAAATAAGAGGGATGGATCATTGAGGTTATGTGTAGATTATCGATAGTTGAATAAACTCACGATATGGAATAAGTATCCATTGCCCCGAATCGATGACTTATTCGACCAGTTGAGAGGAGCTTCCTTCTTCTCCAAGATTAACTTACGATCGGGATACCATCAGTTGCGTATCAGGGAACAGGACGTCTCGAAGACTGATTTCTTGACGAGATATGGTTCCTATGAGTTTCGAGTTATGCCTTTTGGCTTGACCAATGCTCCATCCGTGTTTATGGACTTGATGAATAGGGTATTCAGATAGTTCCTAGACTAGTTGATGATTGTCTTTATTGATGACATTATGGTTTACTCCCAAACAGAAGAGGAGCACGCTGAACATTTGAGGCAGGTTTTGTAGACGCTGCGTCAGAACGAGCTTTATGCAAAGTACAAAAAATACGGGTTTTGGCTGAAAGAGGTTCAGTTTTTAGGACATATCATTTCAGACCGGGGGATATCTGT
This sequence comes from Sambucus nigra, assembly GCA_949130495.1. NCBI lineage: Eukaryota > Viridiplantae > Streptophyta > Magnoliopsida > Dipsacales > Adoxaceae > Sambucus > Sambucus nigra. The sequence continues at coordinate 215,769,762 of OX422222.1, read as the reverse complement.
AGATCCGGGGAAGGTATCCGCGATGAGGGAGTGGGGACAGCCCACGACACCGACTGAAATCCGTAGTTTCTTGGGCTTAGCAGGATACAAAAGGTTTATTCGGGGTCTCTCAAAGATAGCGGGTCCTTTGACACATCTGACTCGCAAAGGTGTGCCATTCATCTGGAGCAATGCCTGTCAGTTGACATTTGATGAGTTGAAGGACAAATTGACCTTAGCGCCAGTGTTAGCACTGTCCAGACCGGGAGTTGAGTATCTAGTCTACACCGATGCGTACTTACAAGGACTTGTAGGTGTGCTGGAATAGGAGAGTCAGGCCATAGCTTATGCTTCCCGTAAGCTTAAGACTCATGAGAATAATTACCCCACCCATGACTTGGATTTAGTGGCAGTCATATTCGCTCTTCGGATTTGGAGACACTATCTTTTTGGGGGAGAAATTCCGATTGTTCACAGGCCACAAGTCTCTATAATACCTTTTCACGCAGAAGGAACTGAATATGCGTTAATGTCGGTGGCTTGAGTTTGTAAAGGATTATCAGTTTGATATCCAATATCACCCCGGGAAGGCTAATGTGGTAGCAGACAGATTGAGCCGTAGGCCATTAGATGAGGTGGCCGAGGTGTGGAAAGCTAAATGGAAGGAGTTGGGACACCAGGATGCATTGGCCCGATCGTTCATGTCTGTGATGACTGTTACACCTCAGATTGTTACGAGAGTGATAAAGGCACAGGCAAATGACTCGTTCTGTCAGGAGAAGATAGTTCGATTACTAGCAGAGGGAGCCGAGTCCTATGCCATTAGTTCAGATGGGGGATTACGCTTTAATGGGAGACTGGTTATTATGAAAGGGGAAGACTTACGACACGAGGTAATGACAGAGTCGCACGACTCACGGTTCGCGGTACACCCTTGTGGGGATAAGATGTACTAAGACATGAGACGATAGTACTGGTGGAAAGGGATGAAGAGAGATATCATCGTGTTCATTTCTAAATGCGCTAATTATCAGCTAGTAAAGGTGGACCATCAGAAACCGGTAGGACTTCTACAGCCGTTAGAGGTTCCGATGTGGGTATGGGAGAGCATATCCATGGACTTTATCGCGGGGTTACCTACGTCACAGAGGGGTCACGACTCCATATGGGTAATTGTGGATAGGTTGACCAAAGTTGCTCATTTTCTGCCGGTGAGGACAGACTGCACTACGGGATAGTATGCCCAGATTTTTATTGCCGAGATAGTGAGACTTCACGGGGTGCCTCTAAATATCGTATCTGACCGAGATAAGATATTTGTTTCACGATTTTAGGAGAGTTTTTAGGAAGCCATGGGTACAGAGTTGCGACTGAGTACGGCATATCACCCGCAGACTGATGGGCAAATAGAGCGTACAAATCAGATGTTGGAGGACATGTTAAGTATGTGCATCTTAGACTTTGGAGGTGGTTGGGAGTAGTACCTTCCACTGGTAGAGTTTGCTTATAATAACTCCTATCAGTTCACCATTGGCATGGCTCCATTCGAGGCGTTGTATGGTAGGACTTGTCGTTCCCCAGCATGTTGGTTAGAGGTCGGGGATAACAAACTCCTTGGGCCAGAAGTGATTCAAGACACTTCCAAAAGGATAGAGATGATACGGAGCCGTATTTGGGTAGCTCAGGACCGGTAGAAGAGCTATGCTGATGCCAAGAGGTTCTTCAGAGAATTCAAGGTGGGGGATCAGGTGTTACTCAGAGTATCTCCTATGAAGGGGATTATACGTTTTGGGAAGAAGGGGAAACTGGCACCAAGATACGTGGGGCCATTTCCTATCATCGAGATAATTGGGCCAGTTGCGTATAGACTTGGGTTACCGGAGCACTTGCATAGGATTCATGATGTGTTCCATATTTCCTCGCTAAAGAAATATCTTAGGGACGATTTGTCCCATACTCACATTGCTTTAGAGGACATCGATCTTCAGCCTGATAGTTCCTACAAGGAGAGGCCGATTGCTATTTTGGACCAAAGTCAGCGGAAACTGAGGTCAAATATAGTACCATTAGTACGTGTTCAGTGGCGGCATCATAATGCCGAGGAGTCCACATGGGAGCGTGAGGATGAGATACACGAGCCTTATCCAGAGTTTTTTTTATTAGGTACTCTTTAGTTCCGAATTTCGGGATAAAATTCTGTTATTAGGGGGGAGGTATGTAATACCTCGTAATTTTATTGATTTTTATTTAAGGAATTAATTGAATTAAATGATAATTGATTGGAAATTAATCCGGATATAAATACTAGCGAGATGTGAGTTGGTATTTGATTACGATGTTAAAATTGAATATTTCTGAGTTTATATGGTAATATATGAGTATTGAAAATATTAAAATTATCGCGAGGCAGAAATACTACAATTTGGGAAATTTAGTTGGGACGCGCGTGTCAGTCGCGTCAGGAATGAAATTATTTGAATTAAAAAGTGAATTGTATTTTTATCAACCAAATTGTCATTTTCAGTGCGCCAACGTATCCGGAAAGGTCAAAATAGTCAGAAAACAATAGACGTGGGTTTAGTTTGGATCCCAGGGCATTTTTAGGCCAAACCGGCAACCTAGAAGGGTATTTTGGTAATTTTAAAAATTAAGGGATTAAAGCCCACGAATTTTTGAGGAAAATTAAAGATTATTAAAACAGACATTGAGGCCATTATTAGCCAAAAGTGAAAGAGTGGGCTACGGAGGTTTTGAGAGAAGTTAGAAGAGAGGCTAGAGGACCTATACCAAACCATCTCCCCGTCATCACAATTGGAAAGGATTTGTGACCGGAAAGAGGCGAGAATCAACCTTGAAATTCCAACAACAATCTGAAGAATGAATCTAAGGCATGTGATTTGATATTTTTAGTTCATTGAATATTTCTTCCATGTTTAGTGTAGGAACTGTTTTGTCTTGAAAGTTTTGAGGAAAACCTAGTGAAATTGTTATAGATACTCTAAAGTTGGGTTAGGAATTACATGTATAATGGTTATGGACGAATTTGATATCCGAATACTTAACTTTGATGATTTAAAAAATGGATTTATGATGAGTAATTAGGCAAAATAAAATTCTGGGTTCCTGTTCATAGGGGTTGGGGTAAAATTTGGGGATTAATGATAGTTACATGTTAATTAGGAGAATTTGACCCCAAAAATATGTTAAGAAACGACCTAAGAGGAATTAGAATAGTTTAAGAACATTAAAATGCTGTTGGGATGGTCTTAAGATGAATTTAGAGAAGAAAAAAATGAAGAAAAACGAATTGGAAAATTTATGGGCGTTTACTGCCATCTCGTTAGAAGACCTGCCCAGGTAGTTCGAACGACCTCGTTCGAACGAGACTTCTAATGAGATGACAATACCACTTCTAACGAGTTGGTAGTTCGTTCGAAGCCATTCGTTCGAATGACCTCATTCGAACAAGATTTCTAACGAGTTGATTGAATGCCTGTTTAGGCCTTATTTTATTTAAGACTTCTAGTAGACTTATATAATTAAGTGTTAACCTTCCCTTGTTGACTAGTGGATATATTTGCGATATTGGAAGTACGCTGAGGATTAAAACTTGGAATTAAGTAGTAAATCAGATGACATCTATGGGTTAGGGTATAAGTAACTAAAATTATGACGTGAGAGGAGTTGATAACTTTAATGTATATAAATCGGGGACTTGTAAACGTGTAACATTTAATGACGATATAGGGATGAGAAATATATCTCTATTAATATTATGGGATACCTATGATGTGTGAATCCTTAGTATAATTAGTATTTGTGTATAACATCCCTACCATACTTGCTATCACGGGAGGTCAGCGTTCGATCAGGGCCATCTAATCTTTGTGTGCCTACGGGGGGATTTAGATTGGTACCTCAAGGACATAGGTCAGATATGGACTTATTGAGAAGTTAATAAGTCTGCTGATCATGGGAGCGTAAGTATGTGCGTGACCCATGTGATGTGAACTATGTTCGCCTCCAGTATGTGTGATTGTTGTTTATTGAAAACGATTCCTGAGAGATTTGGAATACGTGGTCCTTATGTACGTGATGTACCGGGATTGGATAGCAGAGTATGTGTGCACAACAGCTTAGTCTCGGGGTGCCAGTATTGTATATTTATGATGAGAATAATATACTGTTAATTTAAATGAACTGTCATGTATAAATGTACATGTGAATAATAGCAATACTGTAGTAGAATTGAAAATGGAAAATCCCTATTGATTAGTATTATAAATTTTGGGAACTAAGAAGAAAAGTAAAAATCTCTGTTTAAATTAAGACGTCGGCAATTGAATCGTGAATCGTATAATAAGGTTAGATTGTGTATCGGACTAGTTTGATAGTAGAATAACTAGAACGGGTACGGGTACGATAGGAGTGCACAATTATTTGAGAGGTGAGGATCTCATGTGAGTGCACGCACTATCATGTACTTTATATTCATTATTTAAAGATATTAAACACTTGCTATATTTTAAACTATTTTCACAATCGGGCTCTGACCCGTTTGTTTCAAATCTATTTTCTTGTAAAAACATTTTAGGTGCCCAGCCACAGGGACACCAAGCATAGGAGTTCCATTTCAATGACGTGTTGTAGCAGATGTGGAAGTTACAGGACCTCGATAGTAGACGCCTCAACTTCCTATCTTCACTCTATTTCAGAATTATACATCTATAGGGCATTTTGCCCCATTTCTTTTAGAGACATCTCATTTATTCAGTTCTATTTCAGTCTCTGGGTTGTAATTAATTAATGATTCTAACTTTGTATTTGTTTATTTAAGTATTCGGATTGTTGTGAGGAGTATTCCTCCAGATTTATTATTATTCCATGGTTATTCTAGTGTGACTATGTTGCGGTGATTATGTTAGCATTTCATAATCTAATTTATTGCATGTTAATCGGATTTAATTAAAATTGACAACTCACTTTAAATATTAGGTGGCTAGTAATTTTTCAATTGTTTTTCGACAGTGATGCTATGAATTGAACCAACTTGACATTTTGTATTAATTTGAATAAAGGAGTAGCGACCCGATATTTAATTAGTCGGGGTGTCACAAGTAGTTCCATGTTCATCCGAGTGATGCAGAGGAGGGTGTAAGCCGAATGCATAGTGATGACTTGATAAGAATATTACTCATTCGAGTGAGAAAATAACATAGTATGGGTATTGGCAAGCTCATGCGAGTGGTGTACCAAGGATAGCCTGAAAAAATTTATAGGATGCAGGATGTACTATCCTAAAATAGAATTGAGTTTTTTTATTAATAGGACGACTGGTTATGTTATGGTTCATATTGGGTGAGTGTCGATCACTAGAGAGGATTTTCCCGTGGAGGCGCCAGTATGCCTTGGGTACTAGCATAAGTGGTGCTAGAAATTGTTTGGACATAATAGTAAAGTGAGTGGAGACTCGGAGTCGATTATGTGACATTCATGATTAACAAAATGGCTAGCATTAGAACATGTTACATGTTGATTATTTGGTGATAAACCTCGTGTGGGGTGCATTGGGTGACTTTGGTATTAGGATCTTTGATGATTTTGTCTCGAAGGATCTCTATAGCCTATAATAGAAGTTGGTGAACCCCATAAGCCTAAGGTTTAATAGATAGAGAATTTTGGGAACAAAATTCTCCAAGGAGGGAAGTTTGTAATATCCTTACCTAGTATTTCATTTAAATTTTACATAACATGTAATGGAGTAAGGCTTGATGAGAATTATTAGAAAGTGTGGGTCGAAATTAAAGAGAATGAAATAATAGAAAGAGAGGGTTGTTCAAATGACATAAGTGGGTTATTTGAAGCGAGAATCGATGTCGTGCGAAGTAGGGTTCAAATGACATTCGAGCGAGATGTCACTGCATTATAGTCCTAGGTCGTAAGAAGCCAATCATCAAACATGGTGGTGCTGTCACTCGAATGAGATGGTCATGTTGTTCAAATGACATGTCTGGAATATGTTTTAATCATCCTGCCCTTGTGCACCGTCACATTTTTAATCATTATATCGTTGAACGGTCAAGCCCAGATTAGACCAGATTGGGAAAAATGGGAATTTAAGGTTTTGGGGTGTTTTATAAGTTTTTTTTTGGCTCATTTGGGTCATTTTGGGGAGATAATAAGATGGACGTAGCAGAGACAAGGTGGATAAGTCTTCCACCATGGTTGGCTTCCCTCCACCATCCCACCACCATAAACTACCATTTCCTTAGTGTTTCCACCATATTTTAACCATAACACCCTTCCACCATTGATGAAGTGGATCTATGAATTTTGGAGAAATCTTGGAGGATTTTTGAAAAAGAAGGTGGAAGATATCATGAAGTTTGAAGGGGTTCTTAGCTTGGAAGGTAAAATGGAGCATTTTATAGGATGCATTTAGTAATCCCTTGAGTCCACCTTTGGAGGTCAGGTTTGTTCCTCCTATGCAAACCATCTTACCACCATTCAGAGATTTTAGAAGTGGGAAATCCTATCCTTAGTGTTCAAGATTTTATTTGCATTATTTGTAGTCCGATTACATGTGTAGGATGCATTTGATTAAATGATGTAAATCATTTGTAATAAATAATAAACATTTTCATGAAATAAAAATGTTGGTTAAATGTTCTTTTGTTGGAAATAAATAATGAATAAATATTTCAAAGTCTGGAATACTAAAAGTTGGTATTTTATGAAAATATTGTATTTTCTAGAAAGATTAATGTTAAACATTTTATGAAATAAAATGTCTGAAGGTAATGATTTATTTTTGTAAGAACAATTTTTCTGTCATTGCTCATAGCATAGCTTCAGGCACGTTTGGCGTATCTCATTACAAATCGTCACACATAGTGAAGACGAACGAAACTCAAGCATCTCCAAGTTTGAAGACTTCCCGACATCCAAAAGGTATAAAACAATTTAGAGTTTGAATTAATTCATAGAATCATATCTGGGATGTTTATTTTTATCAAAAGACGAACAAGACTATTTTACTTTGACAAAATAATTTTTCTAAGACCTGTAGGCGGAGTTTTCACAAATGCCAAAGTTATGTTTCAGTCGTTCAAACGACATTAGACTGTCGTTCAAACAAAATTACTCTATCGTTCAAATGACATTGGAAGTTTCTTAAACGACATGCACTTCTCGTTCAAACGACATGTTGAAGTCATTCGAATGACCCACTGACTTAAGGTTTGTTACAAATACCTTTCTCATGGATCAGTTTGTTTAAGAATTTTTTCAGTTTTGTGTTCGTAAACACTGTTTTAATTCACAAAAAGCATCCTTGCATATTAATCTTGTGAATTAGTTTGGAACCCTAGAAAGTTTTGTATCTTTTTCATACACCTTTTGTGTAGAGTAATTCCATTGCTGACTTGTGATACCTGTGGTGATTCACTATTGAAGATGAAGGCTGAGGCTAATTTAGAGGACTGCAGTCATGTGATTATTGCAAGGATCATAATTTTTCCTTAGATATTTTTGAAGAATGTCACATTATTCTTGTGGGGGATCAAGTAGTCTGACTCTCTTATAAATTTCTAAGTGAATAAATGTTTTTAGCCAAAAGGTCTTTTTTTCCGGAAACTTGGCCTTGTCGTATTTGCATAGTTTGATTTATCAGTTTTATCACCACTGATGCATGCTTAGTATAAACAAGATAAAATCAATTTAAAAGTCTCTTTCGCATATTAAAAATTGGTATTGCAATTTTTGTTCAAATCACCCTTTGTGATTATTTTCGCACTTTCAAGTGGTATCAGAGTGGGTTACACTAATTTATTGTGTTTGATCTTATTTACCAGCTTTTTGGGTGGTTGCTTTTTCAACTCTCTTGTGTTTGTGTTTTAGTCTCTCTATGGATTCTCATAGTTTTGACAGCTCAAATCGTTTGAAATCGTTTGAACTTGAAGTTTACTAAAAGAACTGAAATTCTTCAAAAAGATAATTCACGTTTTAAAACCGTTTTGGAAATTTTGTAAACTGTTCAAGATCAAAGAGATTTAATTTGCAAGAGACTTTTGGACATGAATTGTTAATTTAAAAAATTAGAATTGTCGAAAAAAGAGAGTGATGATAGAGTCCTTTTTTTGGAAAAAGTTTGGAGGACTTGAAAATTTCTAGGGTTTGTGTTTATGGCAAATAGGATGAAAATATTTTGATTAATGATTTTGTGGCATGTGATAAGACACTTAGGTAAAAGTTCTCTTTTATTTGAAGGTGGGTGTGATAACCTTTTAGGAATTATTTCAAATTTGAAAAAGGAATCCCTAAAATTGGAAGAGTCGAATTCTTTATTTGAGTTTAAAATTTTGAAGTTAAAAGTTGATTTCAAATACTCGATTAGTTTAAGCAGTGGTGGTAATGGCTCATATTTTTCTCATGGTTCTAATGTTAAAGCCAAAACTATTGTTTGTTTTAGAGTTTCAACCAAAACTAAGGACGTTAGAAAAGGTCAAGCCATAGGTATCGTTTCATCCGTTTACACATGTTCACATTGCGGTAGGAAAGGTCACCTTAGGAATTTTTGTTATAATCTTAGAAGAGGTCCTAGGATATTTAAGGATAGTGCCCAGATGGTTTCCATAACCCCTCTAGTTAGACATACACGTGTTTGGGTTAGGAAATCCGTTTTTGGGACACTAAATGATAGATTGGTTGATTCTCACATTCTTGCGCATGATGCTTCACTGCTATTTCTTATGGATGATTACTTGCATGATTTGTTTGTCATACTCTAATTATGCTTCATGATAAATTCTTGCTAGTGTTATGACGTGTATATCTTTTGTATTGTATTTTTTTCTCTTATTGAGTAATATTTAAAAAATACAAAAAGTTTTTGTTTTTTTTAAAAAATTCATAAATATTTTCAATTTTTTGTATTTTAGTTTTACACATTTGGCGTGGCATATTGGTGTGTTTGAATCCAATTCACTACGCAATTTCCATGGGGATATGACGTTTGGTTATGACTTTAGATACTTGATTTGATCTTAATCATGTTTATGGAGTTGTTTCGAATTTGACTTGCTTTATGGATTCGACTTTGTTTATGCCTCCACACACACATGCACAAGCTTATTGGATTTTGACTTCATAGTGTATATTCATTACAAGAAAAATACCTTTTTATGACGCTAAAAAAAATAATATAAAGACACTTATTACGGAAATGTCATTTAAAGGTTAATAATATTATAAATGTGACAGTTCTAATATAAAATGTCATTTTATACATATTAGTATTATTTTTTTATGACACTTTAAATATAAAAATCATATATGATTATAGATATTATGACTTTTTTTAGAGTTTCTAACCTAAATATACATATTATGATGCTTTTTTCTCCTCCAAAATTTAGAAACGGGGATTTCCCCCTAATTTTTTTTATCTTTTACCCGCTCCCTCCAACATTTGGGTTTACCCTCTCACGTATCTCCTCCTATCCATTCCCTCTTAAGATGCTCTCCCTCTCCCTCACGCTCTCCATTCTATGGTACGTTTTCGGTATCCATTGTCTCACGTACTAAATCTTTCGATTTATAATTTTCTGGCTCATTTCACAGTAGGAAAGTTACAAAACATTTGGTAACTTTCGATTGTGACTTTCGTTTATAATTTCTGGTACATTTTCTAGTTCGTTTCCCAAAAGTAAAGTTATAAAGCTTTACAATTCTCTGGTTCGTTTCACCTGTGTCTTACGATTATGGCATACATAAATCTTGGGGATAGTGCGGATATGTATTGGGTGTAATTTGAGATTTTAGGGGTTTGGAATTTTAGGGTTTCTGTGTTGTGATAATTATGATAATTATTGTATGTATTGTGATATTGCATAATAAGTGGTTTTGGTTCTAGCTTTAATTATGTCTATGATGATGTGAAATTCTGTCTTTTTTTTATGAAAGTTGGTAAGTCTATATGCTAAGTGGTTGTTATATATAGATTACAATGTATTTTTTTATAATAATAACGATTATGTTTTATGTATTTGTATACATTGTTAGAAATGTAATATTTTCATATAATTTGTGTGTAAAATATGAATGTAGCATATCAAAATGAGCATGTTTCCTTCCTTTGGTAATTGGTGAGGAATGATAACTAAAGTCCAACCATCTTTATTAACGAGCCAATATTACTTTTTTGCATTGCAAATGAAGTGATTACTTTTGATAAGTGCAACTAAACAATTCTTAAGTTGTGTAATGGTCTAGACATCTTGTTGATTTGATTTTATAGTGTCAACTATTAATGGCTTTTTGGTGCCAAAGTAAAAAACTTCCTTTTGTATTCTATAATTTTTTAATGCTTATATAATGACCATGGATGAGTCATTTCCAAGTTTTGTATTTGATCGGCATTATTGCAACGTTTATAGTGGTATATGCACTATATTTGAGATTATGACATAAAATTTCGTTTAGGTTAGTTTATAACATTAATTGTTAAAGTATGATTTTTCGCTCTTGTTATAAATATTTATAACATAATCAAATTAAAAATATCATACATATGCATCAAACTAGTGTGTGTTGAGGCATGATGGGCAAACAATAGGTCCATTTGAACATTCTATTTCGAAAATGTTCACCATTTGCATTTATACTGAAATTTAACAACAAAAATATTGTTTTTATGAGGCATGTTTATAACATTCAAATTGGAACTTAAATGCTTGCTTTGTAAAAATTAGAATTTCTACTGTATTAACTGATTTCATATCATGGTTCTCTTATGATTGGATTTTGTAAATGATAGTGTTGTTCTTAAAAAGGGGGGGGGAATTATTTAGTTTTTCTTCTTTGGACTCTTGTAGAGGATGTAGGGCAGACACAAATGAGTTTGACGCAGTCAAACAAAGACTACCAAAGAAGGGTTGAGGAAATGGAGTTACTACAACTCCCTCAAAAAGGTTAGATAAGGACAATCTCTCTCTTATTGAAGTGTTTCTGTTGGAGGTGAAACGTTGTCATATAATTTCCTAATATATGCTTCCATACGGTTGACCACCTTGATTAACCTGTTTATAACTTTGTAATTGTACGAGAGAGTTATGATATTACAAAGTGAGCTAAACATGAAATAAAATTTGCAAGGAGCTTGAAAAAGAAATCTCTTTGGTCAAGAAGGCACATGATCGAAAATCATTTATTATGAGTTGATGAATTATAAACCCCTAATCAAATTTCTTCTACCATTTCTTAGACATGAAATTTTTACTTGTCATTGCATTTTTTTTCCTTTACTTATCTCGACGGCTGAAGATTCCCATCTTTGTTATTGTGGATGTTGTCAACACACATTATTTTGAATGAAATGTGAATATATTGTGTGTAATGGAGAAATTTGATCATAATAATTAATGTGGATGAATATCATTAAAAAAATTCTTTTACAATATATTATTTTTATGTTGATGTCAGTCTAGCATTATCATGTATTTTTCCCCCACTCAAGCAACCTCATTTTAGTCGGAATCCTGCCTCTCATTTTAGGGCTTGTTAGGGCTCAGGCTACGACAGTTTCTCCTCTTGCTATTGTTGTCCCTAAAGCTTCTAGGGGAATTGGCAAGGCTATTGCTTTAACTTTGGGAAAAGATGGTTGTAAGGTTGCTCACTATTACTTGTTATCAATTTCACTATCTAGTTGGTTTATACTCTAATTTAGTGGAGTATTATGTAAGTAGAATTCTATTTTAGGTTTTTAAGCATATAAAATTAAGCCACCAATTGCCATGGGTGAAAACAACCATTTTTATTATGCACCAAATGTAGGTTTTGCATTTTTATCAACTCTTAAATTTTCAAGCATGTCCATATGCATGTATGGGAAGTGTATATCTGACTGGTGATTTTTTTATATATATTCTACAAACTGACTTGATAATTGTGGATTTTACTGTCCTTTTAAATGTCTTGGTGAATTATGTGAGATTATCAAAGAGGCCGAAGAAGTTTCCAAAGAGGTGTGCATTAGTCTTTAAATTTTCTTAAAAATTACTTTTTAATATTTTACAATTTAATACGAAGTTTGTTGGCAGGTAATGTTTTGATGATTAATTTTCTCACCATTTTCTACGTATCATGGTCAATTTAAATGTTTAATTTCTTATTTTTATTTTTGGATAAAATTGTAAGATTACGGATGATGCTTTTTGTCAATTTTAAAGCCTTAATAATTTTTTTTAAAAGGTTTTCATGATCCTATTTGTGTTTACGGGGAGATAGGGGCATAACGAACAACATTACCAATTAATTATTGTACTAACTACATTAAACAAAGGGGTTTCATAGTTTGAATGCCATCTAGGTGAAATGGGAGACGAACGTCTGATCGATTCAATCCCTCACCTATTTCTTCAATACTATTTGTATTCTCTCATAGAAAGTATATGATTTCCACTATTGTCTTCACTCCTCAAGCTCTAATTTGTTTGTTTTTTATGGCCATGTTATTGTTGATTCTAAACAAAACAAAACGAACATATCATGTCCATAATTCTATTTAAACTATCGTAAAACCTCGTCTTTGGATCTGGAGTCTTGCTTTGCTTTATTAAGCAATAATTTCAACTTTTGAATCTCGCTCGTGTCAACTTGCTTCTTCGCAAGACCCAACTCAACCTCTCGAACCCGAATTGCAAAATTTAAAGAACTTACAGTCTCACTCAAGTCCTACTTTGAAGGGCTGATTTGCACAAACATTAAATTTTTGGAATCACCTCCTAAACAATCTTGAAGTAAATGTGTGAGCTTTCAATTTCTGTATGGTATGTTGTTGTTTTTTATGGCCAAAAGAGATACGACATCCCTGAGAGTTAAAAGTGATCTATTAATATTTTGAGCTTCCTTAAGACGTTCACCTTGTGCAATCAGTTTTTTCCAGCGCTGCCTGCTAAATCCACAAGCCAAAGCATACCCAACTTAAAGCTCCACTTTATTTAGCAGTCGGCACCTACAAAACACCCGAGTGTTCCCTTTTGCTTCATCAATTTGGTTGTATAACCTTTTTCCCTACGCCTTCTCCTTACCATACATCAACTTAAGATTATCATACTATGCTTGGTGTGACTAATCGAATATTTTAATAAATAATTGTTGACTCGTAGTATGCTATCTGACTATTTAACTGTTCAGATAACATGTTATATGAATTTTTAACTATTTTGGTCTAAATATTCAGATAACATGCTTTCATTAATTTGCCCCCAATGTTTGGACCTTTATTGCCTAAATATTTTGGTTGTAGTTTAACATAACCATAGATATATAAATATGTTTTTATTATTGGTCTTAATATTTGAATACATATATCCATTTATTTACCCTGTTTGTTAATTAATCGATGGACTTGTTTTATATTTTTTCCTATTTGTATATACCCATGGAAGAGGCTTCTCGACAAAAACATCGAATGGTTGCTTCAAAAGTGGATTGGGACCTCCTTAACACACTTTTAATAACCCGTCGTTTCAGGAGACGTTTTTAACCGATACAAAATGAGACGTGTTACCAAAATATGGTATGATTATTAGTTGATAGCTCCACACAATGCGTGGGTGATTTGTAGTTCTTTTTGTGTAGTTCATTATATATTGATCGAAATTTGAAACTATAGCACGAACCCATGAAATACATAAATTCATTGAGTAGTTCATAATTGAAGTTTGAAATTGGCGTATAAATGATAATACTCTTTAGACAATATGGATGCATACAACTCATATCACTTAGTGAACCAGTAAGGAAGAGAGATCTGATTGATATTGAATCGTAGGGGAAAAGGAAAATTAACACATATATAATAATATTAGAATTGATAGCTTGTGGTTTAACATAAGATATTTCCTCAAACAGAGCATAATGGTTACCCCAGATTCATTTAGTTGACGTTAAGTAATTAAGAGTCTTATGACAAATATTTATTGGCTTGAGTGCTATTTTGAAATTTTAAATTGAGAAAACTGATATTAAAGAAAAGTCTCTCAGTTTTTATTGTTTAAATAATGTAGATAAAGCTCTAGTCTCCATATACTAAGTGGAAAATAAACGCGATAAAAAATATAATATGAATAATTTTTTCAGAAACAACAAAATACAATAAAATATGAAGTAAGATTACAAGGGGCGGAGACTAGTTGTCATACTTGGAAAAAACTTGCAAGAAAGCCTGGACAAATAATTACAAATTGCAATCACCCCCAACTAACTTAATTCACGTGAAAAGGTTCTTTCCAGGTTGCTCATGTTGCTGCCAATGTCTATGAGAAAAATTATATTTATAAATTAATTTTTTATAATCCGTAACAAATATTTTCGCCCACGCATTGCTGTTTGTGTTACAATACCTGCACTTATTAAATATAATGGTCTTTCTAATTCGTCAAGTCAATGGACCCCTAAAAATCATTTTGATTCCCCAGTTGTTTAGTGGCCATGTGGGTAATAAGCATTGCTTTTTGATTAGGTAAAAAATAAACTAAATTACACCACGATACAAGTACAACCTTTGTTTATACACGTGGATTGGGACTATATCCCTTAATAATATTCTTACCGGAATCATTAAGTTAAATGTTTCAATATATGAAATTAACATGCAGAAAAATAACTTGATCTCATTTAATAAAAAAAATAAAGGCAATTGCTTCATGCACATGTATATTGATCTATTACCTATAAATACTCACACATGGACACCCGTATAATACAACGTACTATTATTTAAACAGATAGTCAACCAACCTTGTTGGTTCTATTTTGTTTTTGAACTCTTCAATGTCTTCATCTTCTCCGATAAAATTTGCAATGAGAATCCGATTGTCATACATTTAAGGAGAGGATGCGGGTGTGTGGAGTTTAGAACACTTTAATAATGCCTTACAAGGCAATTGACTATGAAGATTTAATAGAGAGGAAAACAAGTTGTGAAGAAGTGTAATGTGGCTCAAAATGGGGCTTCTCATAATGGGTGGGACCATCTAGAAGTAGTTTGTCTCATGGGGTGGGGGTGTTGAGGTACATGGCATAGAGTTGAGAGGAATTTTCTTGGCTCACGGCCTTACAGTTATGGACTGAAAATAAAATTATATTTCAGAAGGATAAATGAGAAAAGGATGACACTATAAAGGACCTTGTCTCGGGGTGCTTTTCTTCTGTAAGGAGAAGGAGGATTTAATAAAGGATCAGAGGATGAGGTTTGGATACCGTGTGGTTTGGAATTCAAACTTTATAAAGGGTCTTTGCAATTGGACATTAGAGTAAGCAGAGGCATTTTTTATTTACTGTGATCGAAGCCAATTCCGATATGAGAGTGTGGACACTTTGAGATGGGTTCATTCGAACGATGATCTATTCAAAGTTAAGAACTATTGCATGGTGTTGAGGGGTCATGAGAGTGTTTCTTTCACATGGAAGGAAGTGTGGAAGTTAAAGATGCCTCCTGAGGTCGATTTCTTCACTTGGAGCACTGTTAGACTTGCCATATTCGCGATAAAAGGACTGAAGGTGGGGGGGGGGGGGTGACTAGTAGATGTTGTTTGTGTAAAGAGGTAGAGGAATCAACTAATCATTTTTTGGGAATCATTAGGTGACAATGGGATTGTGGGTAATCTTCTTATCTTTAAGTTGTGTGCAATCGGTCATGTCTCAAATGGTGAGTGACGGGATAACGACATGAAGGATTCCCAAGGGATGTAGAGTAAAGAGGAGAGTCTGGAGGATGGTCCCTCATTGCATTCGTTGGGCATTTTGACCGAAGAGGAATCATAGATGTTTCGATGGGGAGGAAGTTGCTCAATCCAGACTTCGTTACCTATTTTTGAGGACACATTTACTGTGGCATGAGAATAGCCACATCTTGTCTTTGCCCTTGTTCATAGGTTTTTTGAGGAGCTGCAGAGGGGAGATTAGTGTCTTTGTTTTATTTTAGAGGGAGGGGAGCGATTTTGCCACCCCATTCCTTTTGTTGTGTATACATCATGTATACGAGTTCCGATAGGATTCGTTATATGGAATCATTTACTTATAAAAATTGTCAAAAAGTTTGAATAATTCACGATAGTAAAGTAGTGTAGTGTGAAATTTTTCATTAATATATTTTTATTGATATATTTCAAAAAGGTAGGAAATATTATAATTAAATCATAGAAGTTCACTAGAGTAGTGTGAAATTTCTAATGAGAAAATTAACAATCATACATTTCTCACTGGTAAATTTAGAATGGTTACATTACCAATAGTTTGATTAAGTTCATGTAGTTCACTATTGTAATGTTAAATTTCTCATTAATACATTTCAAAACAATCAAATGATTATTGATACATATTGAAAATACTTAAATTTCTTATCCTTCGTTATCTCTATTATTAGGAATGTCTTGAGCCTTCCAAATATATATAAAAATAACAATTCAAACGGAGTACGATATTACCATATTATTCATGTTAAACAACGGAAAATAAAATAAAACAGTGGTAAAAATTAAAATTCAAAAAGTGTGAAATTACATGTTCTCTATGAACTCTATTATGAGATCTCATTGTGGAGGTTCGAAATATATTAATTTAGTGTTAAACATACTTATATTTTAAAAGACTTTTGGCTAATTATATTAATCATTGATAGAAATGTTAGTGCTATAAATAAAATTTTAAAAGTATCAAATTACCAATCTTTCACGATCTTTATTAATAATTCTCATCCAGAGCATTCATGAAATATAATTTTTATTTTAAACAAATTATATATTAAAAAATATTTAATTTTAAAGTTCATTTACAGATGACGAAATACGGAGATCATAATTATTTAAAATTTCACTCATCGTAATTAGCTAGGGTACAACCCTAAAAAATAAGTGTTATGCTTGATATTAATATGTCATACAATGGCTCTTACCATAATTATGATCCCCGTACGAGTATCGTGGAAAAATGAATTTACGTGGGGGTCAAAACAAAAAAAAAAGAATAAAAAAAAACAAGGTCGGATCAAATTGATAACCAACAAGGCAATCTGGCACATAAGCAAAAGCTTGAGATGACAAAGAAAGCCATGTAATCTGAACGCCGGTACAAGTTTTACACTTGGATAGATTCACAAGTAATGAATATTTGTGTATATTAAATTATTCCAACTTCATTGTGTAGCTCACTCTATCATAGCTACATCTCCAACACCAAAATCATAAGTTATTATACTTGAAAGTGGAAAACAATCTTCATTTTCCAATAGCATTGACAACATAATTGTAAAAAAAATATTGGCAACATTTCCTACCACTACTCTAACCTGCATGAACCATATTATCAAGATGAACACCATTTGTGAAGGTCTAAAAAATAATGCATGATGATTTACCACAAGCATGCAAATCAAGGCTTTTGGGTAGGTTATTCTTGTTCAAGGGGCAAAAACTAATTATGAGAATGGAACTCAAAAACACTTTATACTCTTGAATATGGATAGGTCTCGGAGGTTAACTCATAAAGGTAAAGGGTTTTATTCATTTTTTTTTATTATATGGTGGAATTGCAAAAGATTTGGATGACTGGTCTAATTCAATCTAAGTTTGGTTTATTTAAGCCAATGCATTCGTATCTGAATTGTTCTTCTTCGAATTTTGTTTCACCCAATGCCCATGTTTAGGTTCGATTTCTTAATGTACCCGATGAGTATTGGCAACCTGGGATGTTATTGAAAAATGCAAGTGGTATGGGTATGCGTATTAGGTTAGATCAAACAACTCTTGAGCAAAAATAGTGTTTATTTACAAGAGTATTGGTATATATTGATTTCTCACATTTATTAACATGTTTTTGTTGTGATTGAGAATGGTGACATGAAAATTTCAATTTATTTTGAATTAGAACACCCACCCTCTTACAGTGAATTTTGCAACTGCATTGGGAATAGGGATGAGAATGGGGCGGATTTTGATGGGGACTTGCCCCACCCCGACCCTAATTAAGAAGATTTTGGGGTGATAAACGAGGCGGGTTCGGAATCAGGTTTGGTATTGAAAAACTCCGTCGGGTTCGGATCGGAATCGGAGTCGGGGTTAGTCTATAAAAACTTCGAATTCGCCCCGTTTAAGTGCATGTTACTAATATGCCCTTTTATATATATAGTTTGTATTTTTTTAAATGTATACTTTGTCTTTTAATATCTTAATTTGCCTATACATTTTTTTTAATCTCTTAATACCTAATCTTTTAAGAATATTACAGAACTAATGAAAAAATGAAATCTATTTAATATAAAATCATGTAAAAAAAATATCATAAATGATGTTTTAGATGGTTTTGGGGCGGGGGTGGGGTAAATGGGGGCGGGGCGGATTTGAGTTTGGATCGGGATAAACGGGTTCGGGTTTAGCCAAACCCACTCCAAGCCCGCTCCATTGCCATCCCTAGTTGGGGATCCCATTTTTGCACGTAAAACGTTATAAGAAGGGTTCATGGTGAAAAGGAGAATAGTTTACAAGTGCAAAGGAAAAAACATAGAAACAACCTGGATCGTATTGTCGACCATGTTCCAAACTGGAAACGTTTCTTACGTTCTGTTTGATAGCACTTGAATTCCAAGGAAAATTTTAAAAAGTTGGAAAATTTCAAAAATTTTCAACTTTTAGGCCGTTTGATAGTGAAAATTTGCCTTGAAATTTGTTTTATATATACAAGAGCCTTAAGCACAATTTGTCACCTTAAGGTGGAAATCAATTCTTTTTTTTTTTTTTGGGGGGGGGGGGGGGGGGGGGGGGGTCACGTTTTTGTTTGCCACTTTTTGGTAGCAAATTACTCAAAGTGATTTTTTTTTAAACATAGAATATTTTATAATTATACAAATATATATATATAATTTGTGAATTTGAAAATATATATATATTTCACATATATTTTATGTATTTTAGTATATATGTATATTTCGTATATTGCGTATATTTCATATATGTATATATTATGTATATATTTATATATTTCATATATGTATATATTTCGTATATTTAATATATTTCGTATATTTATATATTCCATACATTAGTATATTTTAGTATATACGTATATTGCATATATTTTGTATATTTAATATATTCCATATATGTTTGAATTTTGAACCTTTATATATTTTGTACATTTAATATATTGTGTATTTTCCTATATTTCGTATTTTAATACATATTTTTTATATATTAATATATTTTGTATATTTTTTCTAATATTCTATATATTACATCTATCTAATATGGGAGAGGGGTGTTTGAATAGTAACACGATCTAACGGGTGTAAATTGTTCTCTTGGTGCGATCTAATGGGCTTAGAACGTGCCACATCATAAGGAGAGCATTATGAGGTGGCAAATGAGACAATGCTCTCTTGATCCCCAAACCCACCCCCGACTAGATCATTCCCTTTCACTCATTTCTGCTCTCTCCCCCTTTCAACAAAAACCCTCTAAACACTAACCCTCCCCACCTCCTCCCACCACCTCCGCCATACTCCTCCACAGCCGAACCTAAAACGACAATCTCCCTCTTTTCTTCATTTCGTCTCTCTCTTCTCTGCCCCCTCATTTCGGACCTCCCCCCTCACGCCCAAACCTCACACCTCACGCTGCCTCCCTCCGGTAACCCTTAGGTAACCACTTACACTGCCTCCCTCTTTATTTGTGTGTTTATGATTTTAAGGGGCTATGGTTTCGATTAGGTTTTGATTTGAGCTTACATTACACATATTTGAACTGTGGGTTCGACATGGCTGGGAATCATGGTTTTTGACAACTTTTTTTATGTTTTCTGCAGGTCTAACTATATCATTTTCTGTAAGTCTAACTATATCCACATCAGGTAAACCTTCTCTCTCTCTCTCTCTCTTGCATTGAGATTTTGTGTTTTATTTTTGTTCAAATTAAAGTTTTATAAACCCTAATCTTTAGTTTGGTTCTTTGATTTGGGTTTTTTGTGTTTTTATCTAGGGTTTGCATATTTGATGATGTGGTGAAGAGGATTAAATGTTTTTTCCCTGATCTGAAGTTGGTATATTTTTCTCTGTTAGTTTGTTATGGTACTATATGTAGTGTAAACTGAATTTATATTTTTAGATTTTGGCTAAAAATAATTTTGATTATTTTTGTATCATTATTATTTCAGTAGTTGTTATTCTGTGAGTACTCCGAATTATTTTTGTATCATTATGTGTATTGTGAACAAATAATTTCTACATTCATGTTTCTTTTTAATTTATAGCATTCATGTTGACTCTTCATGTTGCAGATCTTTGACAAAATGGTCGAGGGATTCACATTCATACGGATTGAAAGGTACTAAAATTTATTTTAAGTTAGTTTTGTGAACGCTTTGTAATTTTATGTGACCTTATTTCTTAGTTATTTTGTTCTATATTAAGAATGATAGATATATCATCTTGATTTTTTTCGGGCAATTAAGTGGTTTAGAATTTGTAGTTTGTACTCTCATTTACTTCTTGACCTGATGGAATTTTGAATTGGTCTTCTTGATTTTGGATTGGCGAGGGTTGCATTCAATGTTCTTTGGTACTTTATCGCTAAGGTTCTTAGCTCTTAGTATCCCCACAAGTCACATTTGGTGGTAAAATGTTTGATTGAAATTGGCACAGTACAGGTTATTTACGAGTTTTATGCTTTTGGCTTATAAAGGAGATGTAAATAGGCCATTTTTCACATGTGTTTAGAATTCATAATTCCGTTTTTTTTAATGTCATATTACTGTTAATATGAACGTTTGAGAGATTTTTTTTAATAATTTGTTGGCAATCCTGTCTGTTAAACAGTTCAACATTATTGTAGTTAGTTTCTATAACATTGGATCAATGATAACGACCTGAACGAGAAAGGTCTCAATATTTACATCTTCAATATTTTGTTAGGTGTTAGGTCTGCTCTTCTGTTTTCTATTTTATAGGTCTGCTCTTCTATTTTCTTCAATAGTTTGTGTGTGTACATCCATACAATAGGGGTGTTCGAGGTGCTTAATCGACACTCTCCCGGAGGTGTTACACGAAATGATACTTTATGAAATTATTTATGTGCCTTCAGTTTAACTGCTCTATTTTCTTGCTGGATTCATTTTGTGTTTTAATGTCCTTGGTTTATCGTGACTTGGTTGAATTGGTTTATTCTCGATTATCAAGTGCAAACATATAGACATATGTCATCTTTAAGTGTTCTTTCATATTTATTCGTCATTTTCATGTGATTTTTGCACTCGCTAGCTCTGGCTCCATAGTTTTTTTCATTCATAATTGGTTCTGCTTTGATTTTATCACAGGGAACAACTATGGATGAGGTACTCTCACCTATATGTGGATTCGCTGATTCATGGATGATGAAAGCAAGTGAAATACCAACACGAAATTTAAAGAATTTGCGACACTTGAAAAAGTAAGCTTTATAAAGAAATTCATCCTATTGCCCCCACATACATGATACTAATACTGGATTTGTTTTGTTTATTTTTGCTCAAACAAAGGATTTGTGATGATGGGTTCAAATTTGAGTTCATTTTTTGGTTTCAAACATGTATTTTGGAATTTTTTTTCTTTTGTGAACATGGGTTACTGGATATATGTTCTATTTTCACTTTTTAGATATTGTTGTTGAACACAATTAGCTGTTCTTTTACGAACACATTTCAAACACTTTTTAGCTATTGTTCTCAGAGTTTCACATTCTTAAATCTGGGACTTTCAAACTATTCATTTTTTTTACCTTATTTTTCAATTTTTAAACTAAGTTGAGATTTGATTTTTATTATACTATATTAAAACTTAATGAGTGTCTTTTTCCCCCTTATTTGCAGGTTATTATTTGTCTATCTCCATGAGGACAAAGCCGAAAATTGAATGTAGTTATCAATTTGTGACAGAAAAAATTGCATACTCCTTCATTTTCTCCTTCTGATTTGTCATTGTCAACGGTAAAACACCCTGTCGTCTCCGAGAACTGCCGACAGTACAGTTATTACTCTCTTTACCTCTCTTTTTTCAGCTCCTTTTTTGAATCGCACACACTCAAAGACTCTTTTTTTTGGATTTTTTTCAGATCTGAGTTATGGATTAGATATATAATATGGATTAGATATATAATATGAGAGGTTTTTTTTTCAGATCTGAGTTATGGATCAGATCTGAGTTTCAGATCGCACACACGAAACAAACGTTTATTCTCTTCTCTTCTTTTTTCTTTTTGATGTTTTTTTCCTTTCGTTTTTTGGCACATCTATTACTGTACCCAGTGTTAAACAAAAGTGTGTTACATGTAACTATATATATGTATGCTTTATTGCATTTCTGTAAAATCGGAACTATTCTTAGTGCCCTTACTTTTAAATCCAGTAATTAGGGTTATTATGATAAGTATCATAAGAGTGTACTAATTTATAGAGTAAATTTTACACCCACTTCTTTTAATTGTGCTAATTTTACATTCTTTAATATTTCAGGTTATTGGAGTTATAATACTTTCGAAATTTTAGGTAATTTTTGAATTTTTCTTTCCGATCAATTCAGGATTTCTGAATTTTGCTTTTCGATCAATTGTTCTAGCCGGGGACTTCAACGACCACTTATAAGCGATGGAAGAAACATTTCTCGCCCCAATCATGCAGCAAGAGATTCTTTAAGGTACTTGAAAACATCAATGAATGTGACTTCGTGGTCCTTGCGTGCTCTGGGACTAGAATTACTTGATGGACCTTGCGTGCTCAGTGTTTAAAAGTTCAACTCAGTTATGCAGTTTTGGCATATGATGTTGTTAACGTTGTTGCTGCAGCTGGAACAACACAGCAACCGTTGCTGCAACAACAACGAAACGACTTAGGTCGGGGATTCAAACTTATTTATATTATATTATTTTCCCAAGGATGATTTTACAAACCATGGCACATATTGATTGTTGGGGACTAATGGTCCAAAATTGATTTTAATCTTTATATGTTATGCAGAGTCTATTTATAATTCCAGGGAGCCAAAATCAACCTCAAGATGCAATACCTGCTGGTGAATATGATATTGGACCAGGGCAACATGCTATAATGACAAGGTATCATGAATTTTATGCCCTGCAAAATTATGGAGGGGTAAGTCTTACACCTCTCTCTCTCTCTCTCTCTCTCTCTCTCCCTTTTCCTTTAAATAATTATCATTTAGGTCCACATTGTTTTACTTCTTCCGATTTTGTCCCTCCCCCCCTCCCGTTTCTTCTATTTTTAAATCAGGTTAAAGGACTGGCAGTTAAGTTAAAGACACATACAGAAAAGGGGCTCTCTGAAGAAGAGGGTGATATATTACAGATAAAGAATGTATATGGGTCCAATATATATCCTCGAAAGAACGGACAAAGGTTTTGGGCAAATAGACTTTCTTACTGATTTTATTTTTCTTCTAAATTTGTATGCAAATTTCAGAGGAGTTAAATTTTTTTTTTATTGAATAAATTGTTCTACTATTTTAATTTTGTGTTCTTATATCTTATAGTGTTTTCTCCTTTATGCTTATGTCTTATAGAGGTTTCTCCTTGATGTATGTCGAGATATTACCTTGATCATCTCGATGGTAGCTCCAGCTGCTTCTTTGTTTTTCATCTCATATCTTATAGTGGTTTCTCCTTTATGATTATGTCTTATAAGTTCACATTTGATTGAAACTTATTGTGATTTTTTTGTTATACATAGAATAAATGTCCGACCCTCACCTTTGTTTCTCCGCAAGTCCGAACTCCCCCCTTAAGATTTACTTTATCATTCTCTATCCATTTTATGTGTTATTTTCTTATTCTTTTGGATTTGAGATACAAATATCAGTTGGGTTATCACCGTTTAACTAAAAGTTCAGATGTTTTGTTCACTTTTATTCCAATTTAAAGTTGATTTGTTTCTTTGATAGGTCACATTTATAGGGAAACAATTCCTCTGGTGTTGGTTGTGTGCTTAATGAATTTGGAAGCTGAGTACTATGAGGCTCTTTGTGAGTATTCTCTGTTTATCTTTGATGGCTTAAAGAGGTTACAGCTTGACTTTAACATAGGTTGGATATTCTTGTTTGTAGATATTATTAGTACGCACAAGACTATCGACAAAAAATCACCACTCTAATCACCACTCCCTCCTCCGTTGCCTCCCTCTCACTCTCAAATCTCTCCAAAACATCCACATAAAATCTCCCTCTTTGGGCATGCGATGAGTATAGGTTTTTTCACATTTCAGATCTAATAATTTCTTTTTTTTTTTTTTTTTTACTCAGATGGGTTTAAATCTCAAGCGGATCTCCACTATCATTTGGTGAGTTTTCTTTGAATCATTTGGTATGTCAGATCTAATATTTTTTTTCTTTTTTTGGTTTCATTTTATTATTGTTCAAAGTAGATGGTTTCATTTTTATTTGATTTTTTGTTTGATTTTTTTTATTTTATTTATGTTTTCATTTATAATGTGTAACCTAATTTATTCTAATTTATTTATTTTTGCAGGTGCTTATTTCAGTTGAAACCAAGTCTTTTATTCGATTTAGTTGTAAAAGTTTTTAGAAGTTAATTTTGGAGAATCTCTAGCCCATTGAAATCAAGGTTTTATGCTCGGATATGGATGCATTGATATTTTCTCCATCAGGTGTTCTGTTCTCCATCAGGGGTGATACTTATCAGCTGACTAGAGTAGTAACCAGAGTAGACTTATTCTGATAACTCGAGGTAAGCATACAGTGGGTATTTTGATATGCCTTGACTATCTTTGGTAGTTATCTAGCGCTAACTGACCTTGCACAATTAGTTGGCTTTCAAAAGGATCCTCAATATATAATTCACAAGTCTGAAAATAGAAGATAATGAGCAAGCTTGGTTATTTATGTTGATGGTTTATGGAAATAAGTGGAGAATAGGTGATATTTTGATATTATGGCCATTGAACTTATCTCCTAAAATTTTGTAGTTCTATGTTACACATTTCAACATAATTACTTGGTATCGATATTCAGAATGGAAGAACACTTCAAGTTCTAGGGTACTCTTGATCCCACTAATAAGGCTAGCGGCAACCTGCAACTTAATGAGAGATAAGGGTGTTATATTCGGAAGAAAAAAGGACAGAGGAACTGTCCATTTTACTTCAAGATCGACGCCTATAGTATGTAAGTATTAGTAGCCCAACTTTATGCTTATGAAGGTAAAAAATTTCACCCATTGCACTAATTCTTGAAATATATCATTATTTGTTGCATACCGTTTCCTCAAGCGCTGCATTTGATATGTGGAACTTTAGGTGTTTGACATAATGTGAATGTGAATTTTTTTATATTTATGTTTCTCGATGATGATTGCAAACTCATGTTGTGAGCATGATTTTTCGAGAACTTAGTGCAATGGTGATTGAAGATGAGCTCTCAGGTGTGTTATGTTTATCCATGAATAAGAATCCAAACGTCATGTACTATATTCTTAACAAGTGCTCTTTAGACAATGGGTTGTTTGGATTTCAGTTACAAGTTCTCTTTAGACACTGATTTTTTTTATTTGTATTTCAGATATGGGTTGTTTAGAAGAGGCCGTTGCAGCCATACAGGGCTTGGATGACAAGTATTTATTTGAGAATGATTTTTGACGAGGCAGAAGCCGTTGTCTATCCATTAGTTATGAGTCTCACAACTGCCAACTCTATTATTGGCCCTGTATTTTCCACCAGGCTACGCACTTTTTTCGGCAAGGATTATCTTGCCCAGTTCTCTGAATGTACTGCCTTGGATAAATTTCCTTGGTTTGATCTTACTTATGAGTTTTAATTCACTTAATTCTTAAGCCAACTAATTCACTTTTCCTTTTTTTTGCAGTATCGTCCACGGTGGCGCTGCTATTATATGGGACTTATATTCTTGATAAAGCTTTGTAATGTTAAGTGGACAGCCACTTTGCAAGATGGAAGAATCACAATTTTGATTATGCTTCTCCGCTTTTGAAATAATAAAGGTGATTATGAGAATTTGTATAAAAATAATTTCAACAGTGTTTGATCATCTAAAATGGTTAACCAAGTCTCAGTTATGACCTCTAAATCTTCCCAGGTAGTCACCAAAATCTCCACTAATGACAGCTCATCTCGATGGACCCTCTTAACAATTAATTTTTGTGGCTCAAAGCCTCCCCTTCATCAAATGCCATCCGTCCTGGCTCTCCTCTCCTCCACAGTCTTATAATATTATGCTTAGGTAATTGATATGAACTTGGTGAAAAGTTGGTTTGTGGATTCCACATCCCAGCAGACATTTTTACATTTCGTGAATTGGCAGTTGCAACTAAGAATTTTAGGGCAATTTGTCTTTTAGACGAACGAGGCTTTGGTAGAGTAAACAGGGACGGTTAGAGAGTCCTAATGAGATTGTGGCTATCAAGCAACTCGGTTGTAATGGCTTGCAAGAGAACGTGGAATTTGTTGTGGAAGTAATGGTGTTAAGTTTACTTCAACACCAAAATTTGGTGAACTTGATTGGATATTATGCTGATGGAGATTTTCAAAGACAAACACTGACTTCATTATTCAGGCGTACAGTTCATGAACAATCATATTCAGTTGTTGTGTATGGTATTTATTCTACTAAAATTATCCTATTGTACTTATCTAACTTTGCGGCAACCCAATTCCATAATTGTATTGTTAAATTATCAATTACTTTAGCCATTTGATTTTACTCTGATTTTTCACTTATTTGTTGTAATATGTCTTCATATTCAACTTCAACTACATAATGATCCCAATAATCCACTAATATGATTTTTTGCCAGGTCATTGTAAATTACTTGAATTGGTCATATTACTTGGGCTCGAACAATTGTGAAGATATTGGACGGGCTCAAATTACTTGAATTGGTCATATTACTTGAATTTTACTTCAAATACATAAATATTTTGTTAGATAGCTTAATGTTAAATACGCAGGCTCAATAATCTAAAGTGTTAAATATGTAGGCTCAACTGTTGTTGGATTATAATTTTGAAGCACATTTGGGAGATTCCCCGTTATCGAGGACATGCCGTGCTGTCAAAGACGAGCCACAGTTAGCTTCAAGGACGAAGTAGTGCAGGAGCTGGCAGTGAGGATCTAGAAATGTCAAGACAGAGGTCGTATAGTCAAATGCTGGTGTAGGGTCAGCTACCCTTTTAATGGATAGCGTTGACAGTGAGGATCCCGAGGATACATACAGATCCAAGATACTTGCTGCATTGTTCCTGAAGCTTCCATCTTGGGCATTTGTTGAGTTCAACTCCTTTTCCATCTCCAATATCCAACCTTCAAGATATGGAAAGAACAAGATGTCACTTACAATATGCTCATAATCTGTTCAGCTGGGATTCGTTTTCATTGGGTTAGAACTCGGTAGCAATCTACACATATCTTAGAGAAGGCCTTGGAGGTGTGGGACTTGCAATTCATCCTGGCTCAACTGCCCTGCTCAACTGATTTGCAATGTATACCTCGATTCTACTTTATTTTTTGTTTTGTTTTGTTTTATATTTATTGAGATAGTGACTTGGCAAATGGGAGTTTGACGTTTTCTTCATTATCCACATGTTTTGGGGTCTATGGTTGGTTTTCCACTGTTAAGTCGCATTGTAGTAATCATGAGATGAAGTAAACATGTGCTTGAATGAGAATGTGATGAAAATTCATGAAGTGTTCTTTCCCCAATTGCTGCATCTTATTGTGAGGTGAAGAGCTGCTTAGTATTTCCATATTGGTGTGGAGGTAAAATATATGTGAAATTACCAAGTTAAATTATTGTATCATTTGATGGATATACACAATTTCTGTTTTTAGTCTATAATTTGTTTCTTGGCTAATTCTTTGATGTGTTACGTTGCGGATTCAACCACAAAGTTGTTTGTTCGTCCATATTTTTATTATGATTATACTAAAGTCGTCAATTATTTTAAAAAGTGTTGCATTTACATCTCTACTAGCATTCCTTCCGTTATGGATCAAAATATTGAATCTATAGAAAATGGCAATAGGTATTTTTGAAACCCTTTTCAATTAATGCTTATGATTTAGTTAAATTATGCAATGTTTATTAGTTCAAAGATTAATTGGATGACTTTTTTTTCCCGGGGTGGGGGGTGGGGTGGGGGTGGCGTTTCATCTATTTTCGTATTCTTCATTTTCCTTTGCTATACATTTCCAGTTTGATAGGAAATTCTTATGTGTGTTTTGTGTGTTTACTATAATTGTCGTCGCACAACTTTGGAAATTATGACCCGTTTTTAAAAAAAATACACTTTGTTTTGTTGGGGAACGAAGTTTTTTCATTTTGCAATTGCATTCTTTGGAAATTTTTGCCGTTTTGCGATTATGTAAATTGGAAAAATTTCGCTGTGCCTTCAGGCACGGGCATACACTAGTATATTTATATTACATATATTTATATTTCATATATTTTTTTGTATAATTCATAATTTTCATATATTTTTTTTTTGATATTTTGTATATTGCATATATTTTTTTAAATATTTTGTATATTTTTTTAAATATTTCATATATTTCGTTTAGTTTTTTAAATATTTCACATGTTTTTTATTTATTTCATATATTTTGGTAATTTGTTAATATGTTTTTTAATATATATTTTTTTTGTTAATATATATGTAATATATTTAAAATATTTTTTATTTTTTTATTTCTAAAATATATTCAATATATTTTTAATAAACAAAAATTTTGATATATTTTATTTAATATATAGTTAATATATTTATATGTATAAATTCCGTAAACAAATTTTCCACAATTATTTCTACTTTCCAACTTTTATGTTTGATAGAAAAGGTGAAAAATTGATGATTTTTCAACTTGTATCAAACACACACATGTTAAAAAATAATGATTTACCTTGGAATTATTGCCTTAGAATTATTTGTCCCAGAATTATTGGCATTTTTCTACTTTCATAATCAGGGCCTTAGCTAAAATTGATTTTACTCCTAAGAATACTGGGGATGAAAATGTTATAGATGGACAAAGAGGAAAAGAAGTCCAGTCACAGGAGGATTCTGGAAAATATGGATCGGATCTAAAATTTCAAAAACACATCACAGTAGGTAGGTGTTCCACCTAATCAACTCCAAACTCAAGTGGTATGGGTATGCGTATTAGGTTAGATTAAACAACTCTTGAGCAAAAATAGTGTTTATTTACAAGAGTATTGGTATATATTGATTTCTCACATTTACTAACATGTTTTGTTGTGATTGAGAATGGTGACATGAAAATTTCAATTTATTTTGAATTAGAACACCCACCCTCTTACAGTGAATTTTGCAACTGCATTGGGAATAGGGATGAGAATGGGGCGGATTTTGACGGGGACTTGCCCCACCCTCGACCCTAATTAAGAAGATTTTGGGGTGATAAACGAGGCGGGTTCGGAATCAGGTTTGGTATTGAAAAACTCCGTCGGGTTCGGATCGGGATCAGAGTCGGGGTTAGTCTATAAAAACTTCGAATTCGCCCCGTTTAAGTGCATGTTACTAATATGCCCTTTTATATATATAGTTTGTATTTTTGTAAATGTATACTTTGTTTTTTACTATCTTAATTTGCATATACATTTTTTTAATCTCTTAATACCTAATCTTTTAAGAATATTACAAAACTTACGAAAAAAATGAAATCTATTTAATATAAAATAATGTAAAAAAAATATTATAAATGATGTTTTAGACGGTTTTGGGGCGGGGGTGGGGTAAATGGGGGCGGGGCGGATTTGAGTTTGGATCAGGATAAACGGGTTCGGGTTTAGCCAAACCCACTCCAAGCTCGCTCCATTGCCATCCCTAGTTGGGGATCCCATTTTTGCACGTAAAACATTATAAGAAGGGTTCATGGTGAAAAGGAGAATAGTTTACAAGTGCAAAGGAAAAAACATAGAAATAACCTGGATTGTATTGTCGACCATGTTCCAAACTGGAAATGTTTCTTACGTTCTGTTTGATAGCACTTGAATTTCAAGAAAAATTTTAAAAAGTTGGAAAATTTCAAAAATTTTCAACTTTTAGGCCGTTTGATAGTGAAAATTTGCTTTGAAATTTGTTTTATATGTACAAGAGCTTTAAGCACAATTTGCCACCTTAAGGTGGAAATCAATTCTTTTTTTTTTTTTGGGGGGGGGGGGTCACGTTTTTGTTTGCCACTTTTTGGTAGCAAATTACTCAAAGTGATTTTTTTTTAAACATAGAATATTTTATAATTATAAAAATATATATATAATTCGTGAATTTGAAAATATATATATATTTCACATATATTTTATGTATTTTAGTATATATGTATATTTCGTATATTGCGTATATTTCATATATGTATATATTATGTATATATTTATATATGTCATATATGTATATATTTCGTATATTTAATATTTTTCGTATATTTATATATTCTGTACATTAGTATATTTTAGTATATACGTATATTGCGTATATTTTGTATATTTAATATATTCCATATATGTTTGAATTTTGAACCTTTATATATTTTGTACATTTAATATATTTTGTGTATTTTCCTATATTTCGTATTTTAATACATATTTTTTATATATTAATATATTTTGTATATTATTTCTAATATTTTATGTATTACATATATTTTTTTGTATAATTCATAACTTTCATATATTATTTTTTTGATATTTTGTATAATGCATATATTTTTTTAAATATTTCATATATTTCGTTTATTTTTTTGAATATTTCACTTGTTTTTTATTTATTTCAAATATTTTGTTAATTTGTTAATATATTTTTTAATATATATATTTTTTCTTAATATATATGTAATATATTTTAAATATTTTTTATTTTTTTTATTTCTAATATATATTCAATATATTTTTCGTAAACAAAAATTTTGATATATTTTATTTAGTACATAGTTACTATATTTATATGTATAAATTCCGTAAACAAATTTTCCACAATTATTTCTACTTTTCAACTTTTATGTTTGATAGAAAAGGTGAAAAATTGATGATTTTTCAACTTGTATCAAACACACACATGTTAAAAAATAATGATTTACCTTGGAATTATTGCCCTAGAATTATTTGTCCCAGAATTATTGGCATTTTTCTACTTTCATAATCAGGGCCTTAGCTAAAATTGATTTTACTCCTGGGGATGAAAATGTTATAGATGGACAAAGAGGAAAAGAAGTCCAGTCACGGGAGGATTCTGGAAAATATGGATCGGATCTAAAATTTCAAAAACACATCACAGTCGGTAGGTGTTTTCCGCCCGGCCCACCTAATCAACTCCAAACTCAAGTTAATCAAAGAAATTAAAATATTCCACGTGTAGAAACTGTAGTGGACAAAATAACTCAAATGGTAACGGACTCTCCACTTAAACGTGATGGAGAGAAAAATGTTCAAAATTTGAGTTCTATTCAGATTTTAGAGTCAGTGAGATCTATTCTTGAACATGTTTTTAAGTAGCACTGATAATTTTTGACACGATAATCCGTTTATGATAATAATCCGAACATGACACGATTAACTTGTATAGATTTAATATTATCCAAAATTTACAATAAAATCAAAATCATCACGATCCGAAAATAACACGACTAACCCGATTTATCACCCCTATTTTGAAGTGTTGAAGGAGGGATTGACGATGAGGTTTCAGATTCTCATTTGAGTCCTAAACGCAAGAGGCAACGTTGCACAAAATCTGGAAGCAATTGCTTTACACGGGTTACACGTGTTGGAGGTGGCTCTATCAGGGGTAACTTGTGGGAAACAATTGAAACGTGGCTACAAATAAGTTAATTTGTTGTCAGCCATTAGATGGTACTAGTACTATAGTGTCAGATGAAATGGAAGCAGTAAATGTTACTACCGGGGTTTCTTATCCCACAACTAAAATTCCTGCAATAATCCCACACAATAAAATTTATTTAGGATCTGATCTGAGTATGACAAAGCAAGTAAATAATGATAATGTTGGATCAGATGAAATGCCCCTCTTAAAGATATTCCGAATGTGAAATAATCTCTTTCAGATGCACAGATGTAAGTGATTAAAGCATTGGAATTAATTTATATGTCCAAATTCCAAAAATCTCGATTTCTGACTCAATTAGTTTAAACACATGCAACCAAATATGATTTGGGTATGTCTACAAATTATGCTCAAGCTTCTGCTCTTGTAGTCGACTCCGTCAGAGAAAAAATAAAAAACAAAAATCAAATTCATACTTAAGTCAACAATTCATTTGAATCTTTAGGAAATTTTGAAGATGATTCATACATTGGTGTGGGCGTTAGACATGCCGAAAATTCTAATATCATCCGAAAGTGATAATGCTTCAACATCTCGCAAGTCTTTGAAACCTTTTCCTTCTTTATGTTTTGAAGAAAAATTCACCCTTAAATATAATTTAAGGTCTTCTGTGTCTCGATCTAAATTTCATAATTTCTTGTGGTTCTTAGTCTGCCTTTGTGATGTCAATAACTATAATTTCCCATTTTTTAGTTTTTTTTTTCTAAGTTTTCTCTAGCACTTGTAAATGCCCCTTGAATATACCATTTCACCTTTTTTTTAATGTACATAAACAATTTTTTCTTAAAAACAATTAAAATTTGCTCCAATACTTAAGGCCAACCACATTGGGAGGGATAAAAGTAATCATTTACACTTTTTCTTTTTATAGTTAGTATTAAACAATACAGATTCCTAGTAGTAATGCGCATTTGCATTGCCTATAGACACTGTGTAAATCGATCCCAGAGTGGTGGGCAAAATATGTTAACCTGTCAAAACTGTTAACCGCCCAGCTAATTTAAAAAAAAAATGATGTATATGGAGTGCCAAATATATACACTTTTGTTCTTTTCCATTATCTTTCTTGGATGACTGAATACATACAGAAAATTATTTGTCTCTACAACGCGTAATTAATTTCCCATGCATTGACCCCAATATGTGATGAGTCCACGTTCTATATAAGCTTTTCTACCCAAATTTTTAGATTTTCGCATTGCCCTTTCTAGAATCTTTTTCATGCGCGAGTAATGTGAAATTACACGTATTTCTTTTTATTTTATTTTTTCTCTGCTGGAGGCATCAAACATATTCCAAATATTTTGTTTCTTTTACGATACCTGCACTTATTAAATATAATCGTCTTTCTAATCCGCCAAGTCAATGGACCCAAAAAAATCATTTTGACTCCCTGGCTGTTTAGTGGCCATGTGGGTAATAAGCATTGCTTTTTTATTGGGTCAAAAAGAAACTAAATTACGCCAGCCTTTGTCTATACACGTGGATTGGGACTATATCTCTCAAAAATATTGTTAGAGGAATCATTAATCTAGATCTCCTTCGTGCTTATATTGGCAAAAGAATATGTTTTTACAGAAATTAAATTTTTTTTCAAAATGAAAAAAATTTAGATATCAAATTTTTTGATGTCTTAAATTGTGATTGATAAATACCGGTGATGCGAACTCATTTTCATAAGTGACGAGGGTCCGCCCAAGTGATATTTATCAAGCACAATCTAAAACATAAAAAAGTTTAATGTCTAAAAGATATCACATACATCAAAAAAAATTTCAAAATCATCGTGATCTCGTTTAATAAAAAAAGAATAAAGTCAATTGCTTCATGCACATGTATATCCATCTGTCACCTATAAATACTACGCATGGACACCCATATAATGCAACCTACAGATAGTCGACCAACCTAGCTGGTGCTATTCTGTTTTTGAACTCTTCAATGTCTTCATCTTCTCCGATAACATTTGCAATGAGAATCCGATTGTCATATATTTTTTTCATATTATCAATTTCATCCCAGTATGCCAATGCATGCTACTCGTCCATTTTCAGCTTCGGCGATTCACTAGCAGATACTGGAAACCTACTTCGCATAAAATCATCTGCCAACCCTCTCCCGCATTTTGCCTTTCCACCCTATGGAGAAACCTTCTTTAATGGCCCCACTGGCCGATTCTCAGACGGTCGTGTCGTAATAGATTTCATCGGTAAGTATACATCTACGAACCTAAACAAAAACACACATCCCTCTAGCGATATTAGTTCTGGGTAATGCTACATACATAAGCTCTGCACAAAAGTTGCTGCATAAACATATATATTTATTTCTGATTTCTAAAGATTAACTACTTATAAGTCAGTGAGCTTAGGTTCCACATGATTAAGCATGGTTCAAACCCGTTTAGAACCCCTTTGTAATGATTTCAAAGTATTGACGGAGCTTTAAAAATAAAAAACATCAGGGAAATTTTTTTATTACTCTTAAACTTCAGGGTTTAAAATGTTTTTTTCCCTTCATCTATGTTTTTTTTCTACTTTACATAAAAATCAACTCTATAAAAGTGAGATAAATTTGATAACTAGACAAACGCGGACACATGCGTTCCTAGAGTGATTTTGTAAAATAAAATTAAGTTATTCTTTCATGTATTTTTGGCAGCTGAATATGTCGGACTCCCGTACGTACAACCCTATATTGGTTCCAAAACTTTTGGGAACAGTGTTAATTTTGCTGTGGCGGGAGCTACTGTGCTTGATACCGAGTTTTTCGAGGAAAGAGGATTCTATGATCCTTACACCCAGGGCTCTCTGAAAGTTCAATTGAGTTGGTTCAAGAAAATGTTTTCATCTCTATGTAACACATCTTCAGGTAATGCCTAATTTAGTTAGTTTTCAATCGTAATTATGTTTAATGCCCACTGACATATTTTATTATGATCTTAGGTGATTGTCTATCATTAACACCTATATTATTAAAAGAATAAACTTATGTATATTTTTATTTAGTACTTTCATTGGTATCCTCTAATAAGATAAGACAACAAGAGATTTTACTTATTGTTGTGGGTTCCGTGAGAATAACAAGTACATCCTCTTATTATCTTATCTTATTAGAGAGTACCAAATGAAGATACCAAATAAGGGTTTATCTAACATTACTCTTATTAAAAACTACCGAAAGTTCTTGACGTGTTTCTACGCACACCCTCAGATTATACCTATATGAAATAGACTCAGATCAACTGAGTTGTCAAAAATATTTTAAATGAGCTCCATATAAATTTCAGATACCAACTAATGCATTTTTCACAATTACAAACTGTTATCGTGTTACTCCAAACTGAATTACGAAGTGCTATCACGTATCATTAGAACTTCCAGTAATTGAAAAGTTTATTTTTGGCTCATATATCCCAAAAGCTGAGTTTTTCAGATTTCCATCTCTCCACTTGGGTTTTTGAGGTGGTTGAAATGTTTGTGTCAATCACAAACACTATCAAAAGACTTAGCCGAGGTTTTGGTTTTGAGATAAACTTTGTAGACTTTTTGATAAGTTTGACGTCTTGGTATCTAATTGGCTACAAACTAGGAAAAATAAGTTTTACTCCATTTATGATTTGTGATTTGTAGACTTTTTAAGAAGTTAGAAGTCTTGGTATCCTAGTTGTATACAAACTCCCCAAAAGAGATTTACTCCATTTTGAATATGTGATTTGGCTCATTAAAGGAGTTAGAGGTGGGTTGAGGATATGTGAATGAGAAAAAATATGAGGAGTTTTAGAATATTTGTGTTGCACTCCTTGGTTAAAATTTTTGAATTGTTTTACAAGTTAAATATGGAGGGTTGGATTTTAATATTTGCAACAATTTCACAGTTTATTTTCAATAATTTGAGAGGTGGTTGCGGCTTGGAAGACTCCTAAGGGTGGAAGGGAAAGAGGAAAGTGTGGAGATTGGTCCCTCATTGTATCTTTTGGACGATTTAACGGGAGAGGAATAGGAAATGTTTCGATGGGGAGGTTTTAGCTCCATCGAAACTTCATTATATTTTTTTTGTGTACGGTTCGGACCTGGCATAAGAAAAGTCACCATCCGTTACACTACTTGTTGATAGACTTCGTGCAGGATTGGTGGAGAGTTGATCAGGAGTCGGGTTTCAGTGGGGAGGGGTGTTGGTTAGATTGGGACACTTTTTATGGGTCCATTTTCTATATACGGATTTCCGTCCCCTTATATATATATATATATATGATTTGTTTACATATTAAAACAAAGATCCAATTGTAATTCATTTAGGATAGTTTGAACACAGTAAAATTGATCTTTGTTGCACGTGAATTAACTTAAATATACATGTTTTAATCATTTCAAGTACTAAATTATTCAAATTTTGTAAGAGTAATGCTATGAGTATGAAATAAATCCCTCAAATCATTAACCAAATAACCTGCCATAACAATAAAGTATTGTACATTGTTATTACTATATTGTAGTGTATAACATTTATTACAATATCAAATTATTTGGGAACGGATTTTGGAGATATTTTGAAACTCATAACATTATTTTTTTGAGTAGACAAAAAAATTTGTATACATAGTTATTGTGCTAAAAGTTTAAAGACTCGTTTATTTATCAATAATGTTGCTTTTGACATTATATTAAAAATTTTGATTGATGTTTTTATTCTAACATCCGTCTTTCGTGATGTATGCTTGATGTGCAGATTGCCATGAATTACTTCACAGTTCTCTAATAGTTATGGGAGAAATTGGAGGTAATGATTACAACCATCCATTACTTGCAGGCAGAAGTATAAGAGAGGTCCGATCTTTTGTGTCTCCAGTTGTTCATGCCATTGGTTCAGCTATCAATGTAAGAATCTAAGCAATAATAGAGACAATAATTGGACTAAGTGTTATATGGGGTAGGAATGAAATAGTCTTTACGGTGATTTTTAAAAACTATATGGAGTTACCTTTTGTCACTGTTGCTACGGTGATAAAATTACAGAGAGTCCATGTGTTATATATTATTTTTAGCCAATGACTCTAAATTTTTTGAGTATATCTTTTCACCATTTGATTATTCAATCTGGTGAAGAATATTTCACATCATCCAAAATTAATCCTGAAAAAGGAAAACGAAGGACTTGGTAATGAGTTGAATGTTTTTATGCAGGAACTAATCAATATGGGAGCTACAACGTTTGTGGTGCCTGGATACCTACCAATTGGGTGTTTACCATCTTACTTAACAAAATTTGGAATATGGGAAAAAGAAGCTTATGACCCTTTAACTGGTTGCCTTGTTTGGTTAAACGAGTTCGCTCAGTACCACAACAAGATACTTCGTATAGAATTAAATCGAATTCAAGAACTCCATTCCCATGCCACCATTATATATGCAGATTATTACAATGCTGCAATGCAGATTTATCGTTCTCCAAAAGAATTCGGTACTTTCACATCTCAACCTCATACATAATATGATAAATATCAGTAAATCATCCCCTCGAACCATTAAAGTTTATCGAGATTTCCCTTTCATTATAACGGTGATTTTTAAAATTTAACTAGAATTGGATGCTCTTAGTCAAAGATTTTGTGTTTGCTCGATATTTTATTGTAATTTGATTATGCCTTCATGAAGCATTAATGTGATATCGAATGTTATTACAGGATTTACTAAGGGAGCTCTAACAGCATGTTGCGGCGGGGGCGGACCCTACAATTACAACTCATCCGTCGAATGTGGCTACCCTCCTTCGAACGTTTGTGATGAACCTTCTTCATACGTTAATTGGGATGGTTTACACTTCTCCGAGGCCGCAAACAAATTAATTTCCAAAGAGTTATTTGAAGGACCCTACACCATTCCTCGCATTAATACATTATGGCCTTGTTCAGGGGGTCGAATTAAACAACGAAATTGGAAAGGCCTCAGAACTGTTCAATAGGATATATCATTTCTTGATGAAACTTAGCTTAGCGTAGCATTTAGAATATTTGGATAGCATATAATATTGACGTCCACTAGCCATTATTTTTTTAAAGATACATACGTTGTGTATTTAATAATCTAAAATATAATTTTATTTTCTTCATGTCCCCAATATTTGATTATTAATATGTGATTTACATATGATATTGTAAAATGTTGGTGTGTTTATTGTTTGGTTTAATGAAAATGTGAGGCATAACCCATGTTAATGGATAGTCTAACATGATAAATACAAACAAAACATAAAAACAAAAGTATGCTTCGTAGCTAGCAAGGACCAGATTGAGTTCACCGAAAAATATATAGAGATAAAAAAAAAATTATATACACAAAAGTTAGCAGTATGGAACACCAAGTTTGGGTTGTAAAATATACTTTAATAAATGAATT
The DNA here is from genome assembly GCA_949130495.1 of Sambucus nigra. Taxonomy (NCBI): domain Eukaryota; kingdom Viridiplantae; phylum Streptophyta; class Magnoliopsida; order Dipsacales; family Adoxaceae; genus Sambucus; species Sambucus nigra. The sequence continues at coordinate 215,731,468 of OX422222.1, read as the reverse complement.
AGATTGGAAAGGAATTGCATAATGCACCAACATTATAAAGCTTCCCTCATGGATTCCCAAATTCAACCGACTATCCTCATGGATTTCCAAATTTCTCTTATCAAATGAGGAACTATAATGACCAAAAGTGGCATGTGATTAAGGACTGTACATTCAATCAGGACATTATGCGATAATTTTCCAACAAACCTAGCCAAAGCATCATGTAGGTTTACACCTAGAAGAATAAAATAGCTGGTGTTGTGTCGAATGTTTGCAAATGGGTAAGGTGGATACAAGATCTTATCTACAAGATGCCTGAGTTGAGCCATGGACATTTTCACCCATTAATTTATAAGTAGATCTATCCTTGAAGACCGACTTGTTCGTTGAAGATGATTCTTGCATGTCAAGAGTTCTCTTTTTTCAGAGAGCTTTGGTGCGTCGTGTAGGCAAAGTAGGAAGCATACCTCTGTCGATTAAGAGATTAAAGCTGTGGGTTAATGAGCATCGGAGATCGATAGGTGGGGTGGTGATTCTTTATTTGAGTTCAGCTACGGTGTGTTTCATTTTTACGTTGGAGAATAATGCAGGGAGGATATTGAAGAAGAAGAAGAAGAATTGGTCACTTTATGTGGTTCCTCTGTGTTTAGACAAATGGAACACTCTGGGTTGTTATTTAAAAACCTTTTGGCGATCGAAAAATTAGTGGATTCGGGTGATAGACCTCTCCTTCCATCTTTTGGGGGAGAAAGTTTTCCCATATATTGGAAACAGGTGTGGGAGTTTCTTGCATATTAATGACGATACTCGTGTTGGAGAAGAACTTAGGTGGGCACGAATCCTAGTTAAATGGAATAAATGAGTGCCGAAGAAAGTGACCCAAAAAACTAGTGGATGGGTCTTTGAACTATCCATTTGGAAAAATAATATTGGATCATGATACTACGAAGGAAATGGCTTCGGGACGAAGAGGAGGATATTAATCCAGCGAAAGAGACAATAGGTTTCAAAGTTAATCTATCAATATCAGAGACGGAAACTCCAAAGGCGACAGGGTGACAAGTTACTCAAGAGCTTACAAGAGATGATAATCATCTAAACTCGGGAACTCTGATGGAGTTTTCTACCCATGTCGAGTATTCTACTCAGGGGGTGTCTTTTGCCAAGTGCATAGGAATTGTGGACACAGAACAAAGGGGTTCTTCTCATCAGTCCATGGTATCTCTAGACAAAGCGCAAAGGGTGGGGTTCTTATCAGTGCGTGGTGCTTTCGGAAGCCACATGGGGTGTGCTGGATGATGGTCTTAAGAACCCAGTGGCTACCCTATCTTCCGCGCCTATTTCTAGTTACATGTGATGGTACCAGATATAACATTAACAAGTAAAATAGCTCAAGATCAATCCAGAATAGCCTTGCAAGTGAAACAATGGTGTATAGACAATAGAATGAGTAGAGATGGAGATGAATCAAAGAGGATAAAGACTATAAAGTAAGTGGTTCAACAATTTTTCCTACTCCAATGTGCAAGTGAATGTATGTTTCACTATAAAAATAGGACACTAATGGCCTTAGTGATACAACACACACTATTTTCTCTCTCTACTTTGATAGCAATAAAGCTTTGGCTAGGGTTTCAATATTTCGATCTTTTACAATGTTGGAGAAGACAAGTATATATAATGCTTGGGAGGTGTACTGTACCCCCCAAGCATGTAATAAGCATGTGTAGAATGTTATTTCCAATGATGTTAAGCCACCTGTCACTATCACATATAGATCATGATGATGAAATATTCCCTCGCGTATGATCTGCAACCCACGTGCACCCTTCTACGCGTTCCCCAATCCACGCGCTCTGCCAGTTATCAATTGTCGACCGTCTGCATGAGGCCAAGGCCGAGTTGTGAAGTTCAATCCTTTAATGGTATGGAAACTGTCATGCTGATATGAGTCTTCAGTCGACCCCCATCTTCCGGGTGAAGGATGAGGCCGAGGGTACTTAAGTCATAAGACCGTTAGTACTGATATTATTGACTATGTTTCGAGACGAAGACGAGGCCTCTTGTGATGAGTCTATAGGCAAGGAAGAGATCCTTCATGATGGATCCATGGTAGAGCCATAACATTCCTAGTCTAACAATCTGTCACTGGCCGGCCTTGGCAAAGGGAGTCCAGTCAAGGGACGGGGCTATACTTGGTAAATCACCCCATAGCCCTTAGTCTGTAATTTGAATTGAAGAATGAGGGACAAATCATCTTTAGGCAGAGGTTGACGAGACATCATTGATTGAACGCTGATGTTCTTTCACATGTCAAATCTGAGAGGTTGAACATGAACCTTGGGTTGACACTTGGCAATCATCTCATGGAATAGCATGTGGCTCAAGAATGACGGTTGTAAGTGTGCCATAGGGTATTATTCCCCAATAATGACCGCTTTGGAAGTTGTGCATAATGATAACAAGTATATAAATGGTTTGGAATAATACATTTTCTCTTTCTTACTTCTTCTCCTTTGATCTAATATCTCTCTCTAGCAAAAGTTCATTTTCTTCTCCCATTACCACTGTTCCAACATTTTCGGCAAGGTTTTAGGATTTTTCTTCTTCCCCAAGGGTCTTAGTGCTTTCAGGTAACCTTTTTGTTCCTTTTCCCATTCATTTCAAGCTTATTATGCCATTTTAGCTTCGGTTTGCTTTTTTCGGCGAGCTTTAATATTTACTATCCATCTCCATCGAAGGTTCTAGGGTTGCCTTTAGGTGGTTTTGAGAGTTAGTTAGTAGCCTTTAGGTTTTCCATCCTTTTTCAGCCTTCTTGGCCTTCTAATCATCTACGGGAGTTGCATCTATTTTCTTTTCCGATGAAACTCCAGTTGAGTGTCCTTCATTCATTCTTGAAGAAAAACGATTCAATATCCCATTTTTATTTTTAGGTCAATGGTAGTCAAACTTTGTGTTGTTTGTGCCTTTTTATCCTTTATTCTAGCCAAGTTGAGCCTGAGCCACTTGAATGTTAAAAACTCTGTACGAGCGAGCAACATAATATCGCACACTTAGAGAGAGTTATTTTTAGGAGATACGTAGGATTGAGGCTGAGGTCTATAGGAGTCATAAAGACGGAGCCAACCTCACTCGTTCAATATTCCCCATTCCCCTAAAAATAATCCTACCCCCTCCAGTTGAGGCCGGTGAGGACGAGATGCCTAACTCTTCGTGTTCTCAAGACGATAGTAGATATTCCTTCGAAGAGGCTATGAGGTTTTCACCTACAGATCCACAGGAGTCTGAGATGTTCGAGATCTCATCTCAGTCTTCATCTTCCTATTAATCTTAGTCATCCATCCAAGATGACTCTTTAGTCCAAATTGTGTCTGACAATGCTGAGTCATCCAGCTAGGACGACTCTTCAGTTCAAGTCATCTCGTACCATGATGAGCCGAGTGCTAATGTTGCCATTTCCCCACCTTCTGTTCCTCTCTCGACTATGGTTGCGAGAGAATTCCAAGAGAGATTTCCTAATGGGGCCCCAATAGCTGAAAATGCTTCCGATGATGATGACTTTGAGGCTGGGGAACCAGTTAATTATTCACATGCTGACACATTTCAATCCACCATTAGAGACTCGAAACTTCTCTTTTGGAGACATTTGTACGACGTTAAGTCGGACATTATTATGCGCATCCCCGAAAAAGACGAGAGAGTGTTTCACGACTGAGAAGGTGAAATTTCTGTATATGAGAAGATGTTTAAGATCTCCATTTGACTCCCCATTCTTCTATCCGTTCGATTTATTCTATCCCATCTGGATATTATTCCTTCTCACCTTGCGCCTAATTCATGGAAGATCTTTCTAGCCTTCGTCTCTCTCTCTCTCTGGATGAATAAGTATGAGGATGATCCATTAGTAGAAATTTTCAAGGCTTGTCTACTTCCACTTAAGGGCTAGAAAGCCCGATACGAAAATCATCCAAGTCAATCGGACATCACATCACCATTGGAAGTCAAGACTTTTTTTTGTATCATTATCTTGGTAATTCTCGGCCGATGTCGATCGTTCTGAGGACGAGACAAAAGTTCCTTCTAGCTGGGCAAACCCTTCTATGTTCCAAGATTGATCCCGGCCTCAGTATTGCCTACAAGGAGAAAGTTGAGTTTTTAAAGAGTCAAAGGAAGAAAAGTGCCCTTCCTGAGTTTGAAGATCTGATGTCTCCTGATTTTTTAGAGAAGTTTTGTCTGGGGGTTGACTCCCTAGACGAGTTGTGTGAGATACTAAACTTTTCTTATCACCAGTCTTTTCTCGTCTTTTTTCTTTGTTACTGATCATTTTTATTTCTCCTTTGCAGACTGTCCTCCTCATATTTCAGACGAGCTTTAGAATATGATAACCCCAGTCTCAAAAATTCTTTTGTCAAGAAGGGAAACAAACAACCCATCAAAAATAATGTTGTTAGTGGTCCAACCCAATCTAAGGTCAGCAAGAAAAGAAAGGAGCCAATTGCTCCCTTGGATACTCACTAGGACCGCCAAATTATGCCGAGTGTAATTCCAGCTCAGTCGGAGTCTGTGTCGAGCTCTTCTGGGCCAATTTCATCCTCACAACATTCCTTTGAGACCTTATGATGGCCAACATTGCCCATTTAATCCATGTCATGGCTCCATTGTTCCTTCGGTTCTGAGGTCGAGGGATGTTATGTTTGTCGTCTCTTCAAATGGAGACTTCGAGTTCATGGGGAAGATGCACCTCTTGATGACCTTTGACTTCTATCTACATTATTTGGCATAGGTATTAGCTTCGTCCTTAATTTGAATATCATCTCGTCCAAATTTTACTTTTTCTTATTTTGACATTTGTTCCTTTTACTTTTCTGCAGTATATGTGGGCCTTTAACTCAGTTATAAAATAAGTTACTGAGAACTTCTCAAAAATTCAAGACGGTGAAAAGGACATCCAGGATGTGGCTGACCTTAAGAAGAAGTTGAAGGATCGTAAGGATACTTATAAGAAGGCCTTTAAAAAGATGCAATCAAATCATATCGATGACTTGAAGGGCAAGAACGAGCACCTATTATTGAAGCTATGAAGCATGCAATAGATCTTCTTGTAGTCGTCCATAAGGCTATGGATGAGGCCCTTTTTGTCGAGTCCATAAAGATAATTTAGGATGAGGCTATTGAGGCTTACAAAGTTTTTGAAGAATTCGGCAGCTTCGATGTTGAATACCTTGAAAGGGGTATTAAGATGGCCTGCCGGTGGGTCATCATAAAATTTTCTAAGGCTATCTCGTACATTCGTCAAGAATTGGAAGCCCCTGATTTGGAAGATCCTCCCTTCACGTAGGCCTCGGACAACATTGAATCAATGATTTCAGTTGAGGGAGAGGGAGTTGCAGACAAGTTCCCACTTCAAATTGATATTAATGTCACTAATGTTGGTTGGAATACTCAGGTCGAGGGTGGTGCTGATGGGTCTGCCGTTAACACCGAACAAACTGTTTAGGGTGGTCATCTGTGACCAATACCCTTCTTCTTGTAATTTTTGTTCTGAACACTTCATCATTTATAATATTTTATACTCACCTGAATGGTATTACTTTCAAGAAAGTGTTTCCTCATACTTGAGCTTTCTTTTTACTGAATGTGTAATGGTTTTGCCAAGTATATTTCTCGTCACGACTTCCATTTTTTAAGCTCTCCCTTGTCTTAAGATGAAATATAATAATCAAATCAATTTTTAAAACAAGAGGTCACCAAGTTAATGATGTTTTATCTCAAGTCTATTCTCGTCCTTAGACGAGAGATCAATTAACCATAATTAAGTGATTTTTGAATTTTAATGCACCAAACTAATGGTGTTTAATTGCAAGTCCCTCTCATCATTTTGAGAGTGTACGTATGAGTGTCATCTCGTCCTACATTGTAATCTCATCGAGAGAGTTTAACTCTCATACCACCAAATTAATGATGCTTAAATGAACCATAATTAAATGCTTTTTGAATTTGAATGCGCCAAACTAATGGTGTGTAATTGCAAGTCCCCTCTCATTGTTTTGAGAGTGTACGGATGAGTGGCATTTAGTCCAACACTATCATCTCACCTAGAGAGTTTAACTCTCATACCACCAAATTAATGATGTTTAAATGAACCATAATTATATCATTTTCGAATTTTAATGCACCAAATTAATGGCATATAATTGCAAGTCCCCTCTCATCGTTTTGAGAGTGTATGGATGAGTGTCGTTTCGTCCTACACTGTCGTCTCGCCGAGAGAGTTTGAGTCTCATACCACTAAACTAATGATGTTTAAATAAATCAAAACTAAATGGTTTCCAAGGTTGCTTTGTGTCTGTCACCATCTTAGCGATGTTATCACACTTCCCCTCTCTCGATGTTATTGAGAATCCATGGACGAGTTGATCTCCTTCTGGATTCTCGTGCGATCGAGAGCAAGTTAATGCTAATTCACCATATAAATGATGTTTTTTGTAGCTTTGGAGAATTTGTAACGTGCAATTTGAATAATTCATAAAACAAAAATATGAGGGAACACTTGAGATTTTTCATTCACCGCTATTTAATACATCTCTCATACGATGATAAAATAAAACTTTTACAACAATTATATTGATAGTACTTATTAAAATAATTAGCCTTCTAGGGATTTGAGAATGGCTCTCCCTCCAAATTCTCAAGTCTATAAGTGCCAGGAACATCTTCTTCAGTAAATCTGTAAGGGCCATGCCAATTTGTGTGGAGATTATTCGGCTTATGCCATGTCATCTTCAGAACTAGATCTCCAACGTCTATTGGCCTAGCCTTAATTCTCTTGTTGTAGAATTTTGTAGTCCTCTATTTATAAGCGGACTACCTAACCTGTGAATCCTTTTATCTTTCATCGATGAGGTCCAAATCTAATCTTTGCTCTTCTGTGTTTACTTTTGGGCTGTATGTTTGAACCCTGTGACTTGGTAGGCCGATTTCAGTGGGTATCACTACCTCTGAGCTGCAAGCAAGCATAAAAGGGGTCTCCCCATTGGCATCCTCTCCATCGTCCTGTATACCCACAACACAGTGTGTACCTCTTTCATCCAAAGGCCCTTAGCGTCTTCTAATGTCTTCTTGATCCCTTCCAAGGTACTTCTATTTGTGATATCCATCTGGCCATTTGCCCGACGTCGGTCCGGGCCTGAGAAAAACTATTTGATGTTGACCCTCTCACAATAGGCCTCCAAAGATACTATTTGCCATTGTTGGAGATCAAGGTGTTGGGCAGACCATACCTGCAGATGATATTCCTCCAAATAAATTTAAGGGTCTTCGCCTCAGTTATAATTATCATAGACTTAGCCTCAACTCACCTTGAGAAATAGCTAATCGCCACAATAAGATATCTATAATTACTTGTTGATTTGGGTAGGGGTCCTACTACGTCAATTCCCCAAACTAAAAATGGCCAAGGGTAAGTAATAGATAACAGAGGTTGATGAGGTTGGTCAGGTATGATGGCATATATTTAGCATCTGTCATATTTCTTCACATAGCTAGCTACATCTATGGCTAAGGTCGGCCACCAGTACCCTTGAGTGACTATTCTTTTTACCAGAGACCTCCCTCCTATGTGGCTTGAATAAGAGCCTTCATACACATATTTGAGTATATACTCCACATCTGTCAGATGAACACATCGCAGTAAAGGGATGAGGAACACTTTCTTATACAGGACGTCTCCTATGATTGATAACTTGGCCACCTTGTAACTCAACTTCTTTCTCTCCACTTTGGACCCTGGAAACTCTCCATATCAATTGTATCAGATGAGGGGATCCATCCATGATTCCCCTAAGTTTAAGTTTATGCAAAACTCCATTGTATTGTCCTCTTCTTTAATGGTCGACAGATGTAGGATCTCCATTGGCACTAACCTTATGATATCTGTTCTAGTTGCAGATACTAATCTTACTAGGGAATAGGCTCGACTATTGTGTACCCGAGGGATAATTTTTAGCTTCACCTCTCTGAAGTTCTTCAACATTACTTTCAGCCTTGCTAGGTATTTAGCCATCCTTTCATATTTTTCCTCGTACACTCCCAGGATTTGATTCACGACTAATCGGCAGTCACTATGCACTATCATATGTCCAATATTTAATGCTTTGGTGAGGGAGAGTCCTGCCAAAAAAGCCTCATATTTCGACTCATTGTTGGACACTTTGAAGTTGAATCTTAGAGCGTATTCGATGTCAGACACATTTGGGACCAACATTATCAACTCGACTCCAATCCTTGTCTCACACGAAAAGCCATCTATAAACATGCTCCAAATTGTTCCTTCATTTGAAAAGTTACCTTCATATAATACTCCATCCTTGAAAAAAAAATTCTTCTTCATTCTCGGTTACCACAACCCTTGTAATACTCGTCTCGGCCTTGGTCGGGCTTCCACTTTCTTTTTCTAACTCATTCGCTAGATCTTCAAACTCTTCACTATCGACCTCCTCCCATGTGAACTAGGCTACAAAGTCGGCCAAAGATTACCCTTTGATGGTTGTTCTTCTCTAATAGATAATATGAAATTCACCCAGTTGGATCGACCAAGCCATCAACCTACCCAATTTATAAGGTTTATAGATGACCTGTCTAAAAGGAGTGTCAATAATGATGACTATCGTGTGAGCCTAAAAATCGGGTTTTATTTTCCTCGATTCATGTATTAAAGAATAATACAGCTTCTCCATCTTCGGGTACCTCTTCTCGGTCGCCTAAAGGGCTTTCCTGTTAAAGTGGACTGACTTCTACACCCTATAATCATCTTATACAATCGCTGCACTGGTGGATGACTCATATATGGACAGGTATAAATATAGTTTATCTCCCTGAACAGGCCAGGATAATAGAATTGGAGAGCCGAGGTAAGCTTTCAACTCCTAGAAGGCCTTTTTATATTCCTCATTCTATTCAAAGGCCTTTCTCAGTACTTTGAAAAAGGGTAGTCATTTGTTTGTAGCCCTTGATACAAATCTATTCAATGTAATAACTCATCGAGTCAGCCTCTAAACATCTTTAATTGTTTTTGGAGTCTTTATCTCCACCAATGCTTTAATTTCATTATGGTTAGCCTCTATCCCTCATTGATTAACAATGAACCCTAGGAATTTGCCTAATCCAAATTTGAACACACACTTGGTGGGACTGAGCTTCATTCGATACTCGTTGATTGCGTTAAAAGTACGCTCAAGGTCGACAACATGCATCTCAGCCTAGATGCTTTTAGTTAACATGTCACCCACATATACTTCCATGGTTTTGCCAATATTGTCCTCAAACATCTTATTCACTAGTCTCTGATACGTTTCCTTGGCATTTTTGAAGCCGAAGGTTGTTAGGGATGAATGAGGTCTTCTCAGCATTGGCTGGGTCCATAAACATCTCATTATACCCTGAGTAGGCATCTATAAAACTCATCAATTAATTCCTAGCCATGGAATCTACCATCTGATCAATCCCCGGGAGGGGGAAGTTATCTTTAGGACAAGATTTGTTTAAATCTGTAAAGTCTACACACATCCTCCACTTGACATTAGGCTTAGGCACAATGACAATATTAGCCAACCATTCCAGATAAACAACCTCCCTTATGAACTCGGTCGTCTTTAGCTTTTTCACTTCATCTCTTATGACTTCATATTTTTCTATGGAGTATATCCTTTACCTCTATTTGGCAGTCTTGACTCATTCATCTACATTTAATTTATGGCAGAGGATCTTCGGATCAATTCCTGGCATATCTTTATGACTCCAGGCAAAAATACATTGTCTCTCCCTCAGCAGCTTGATCTACTCTTCCTTGAATTCTCTTTTCATGGCCTTATCTATTTAGAAATTTTTTATTGCCTCATCCTCATTGAGGATGATGTATTCTACCTCCTCAACATCCTCTCCCTTATTTAATTTTATCTCGTCCTTTAGATTGGGAATATTGATGTTGTAAGTGGTGGTGGATATTTTATGAGCTTCCCTTTCCTCAGCCGAGTTGAAGTAACATTCTCGTGTCTCTACTTGATTTCCCTAAACATGCCCTAGTCCATAAGGATCTAGGAATTTTATCATCTGGTGAATGGTAGAGGGCACTGCCTCAAATTTCTTAAGGACTACCCATCCCATGAAGATGTTTCTGGATGAATAAACGTTCTGATCCATCACAAAGAAATTTATCTTTTAATGAGACACCTCAACAAGGTTTCCCCCATACAAATGTCCATCTCATAAATCCCAAAGGGATGGAATTTTTCACCACTAAAACCAATTAATGGCTGATGATATGGGACGCCTCTTTTCTTTCTTAGTCCTAACCCTTTGAAGCACTCCCAGAACATCACATCAGTCGAGCTCCCACCATCAACTAATATTCTAGGAACTTCGTACCCATGCACTCTCGTAGTGATCACCATAGGGTCTTCATGAGGGGTTATGACCCCTTTGAAGTCCAACCTGTAGAAACATATTACCTGGGCATTCATGTTAACTTTTTTCCTCTTACTTAGCTTTGAGTTAATGACAATCGAGTTTATCACCTCATTTTTTGGGAGTGATTTAGCCTCTACAACATGGTCCTTTCGGTCGGCTATGTCTTTACCACCACCAGTTAATCCGCCGCATATCATTTTCACTCCGTGAGAAGTCGAATGCATTCAAAATTTGGGCAAAGGAACTTTCGGCGAGAGGTCAGGGTCAGCGTCATCATCATCATACGAGGCATCATCATTCTTGTTTACTGGGAAATCCCGTTTACACTTATCATCTCCTCTCTTTTGGGTGTCGTCTCAATCATCTCTTGCACCACTCTTATCCATATATTTCCTGAGTTTTCCCTCCTTCAGCATATTTTCTATCTCATCTTTGAGTGGAAATCACCTATCAGTCATGTGGAAGGGATCTTGGTGGAACTTTCACCACTTGATTTTATTCCTGTTATGAGGAGGGGCTTTCAGTTTTTCCGACCATCTCAAGGATCGGTCATTTTTTTCTTATTTGGGATCATCCCCGCAGTAGCTGTCAATGGATTTTAGTTAGCAAACTTGTCGTCCTCCGACCTCTTCTTACCACCTTTTTCTTTGAACTTCTGGGACTTTCTCCCACTTTCTCCCTTTTCATCATCTCTTTTGGCCGACATGTTCTCCTCCGTTCCTGACTCTCCCATCGGTAGCCAGAATTTCTTCCATGGATTTTGGAGTATCTTCAACCATCTTCTATACGAGCATAACCTTCTGCAATCCACCCATAAGGGACGTCATGGCAATGCTTTCATCATAGTATTCTAACTCTAATTTTTATTGGTTGAATCGGGCTATGTAGTCTCTTAGAGAATCAGTTTTTCCTTATTTGACATATAACAAATGGGTGGTATTCTTCTGGGCTTTACTCCAAAATAAAAGTTATGGATGAACCTCTCGTCCAGTTTCTTGAATTTCTCAATAGATCTCCATGTAAGAGAGGTGTACCATATATGCGTAACACTTGTAAGGGTTTTGGAGAGAGACCGACATCTCATCTCATCAGAGACTGAATATATGTCTATAGTATATTGGTATATTTCCACGTGGCAGAAGGGGTTGGTACTTCCATCATATTTTGGGGTGACAACCAACGACTTGAACTTATCCGGGGTTGGGTAGCTTACTATGCATACGATGAATGGTGACCCGTCCATGTAACTCTTCTACAGGGGGTCTCAGCTCTTCAAAATGTCATCAATTTTATCTTAAAGTTTCTTAATAGAATTATTCCATGGCTCATCGGTTAAGGCCACTTCTATATTACCTTCATCGGCTACTACAACATTATGACCGACCCCCTCCTTATCGGTCGGTCATTGCACTGGATCTATGCCACCCATCCTTTGATCACTATTCACTTCCCTTTGCTCATCGTATCGACCACATGGAGGTCGATGACCATCACGCCAGCCATTTCTTTTATAACCATCAATACTACGGGACCTGAAGAGTCAATCTCTTAAATCACCCACCCGGTCGAGTCTATCAAAGGAAGACCCTCTTCTAAGTCTGTTAAGCGCTGAGGCACGAGATTATCCTTCTCGTCTTGGCCTGGCACTCTTACCCTTACTAACTTGAATTGAGCACACAATGTCTCCTGAGATCTCATAGGGTTCCTAATATTCCACATCACATGGTCGTCTTGAAAATTCTTTGACTTGCTTCGCTAGTCACAATCACCTAGGGTCAACCACATCCCTGTGCCTCGGCTATTGCAGCACTTCCTTGTGTGGGGACGGGTTTGGTCCCCTTGTCACCTAATTACCACCCTCCTTGACGATCGGAGTTATCATCTCCGCTACAATTCCAGTGGGTCTTGTCAATATATTTTGGTTAAAAGTAGCTAGTTGCTCCTGCATCTTCTGTTGGCTGTCTTCCAGTGAGAAAAGCGTTGCTACGACCTCAACCATCTCTGACTGAGGTAGAGCCTGGATGGAATTGGGGCGAATGCCTGGTGGAAAATTAGAAGCCATATGTTCCGACAAATTAATGGAACTAAGGGATGAATTAGAAGAGCTTTGAAAACTGAAGAGAAGATTAGATAACTCAACCAGAGCTCTTTCAATGGTGATTCAAGTCCATCCAAATGTGGAGTTGGATCATCACCAGAGAATTCGGTAAAGAATAAGCAGAAATAGAGAGGAAGGTGAAAAAATCTTGCTTTCGACAGATGGCGCCAAAATGGTGGTACCAGACTATATCTAGGTCTATTGGGGTGGTAGGAGGCTATGTGGTGTAACTTGGATGCAATGGGAGTTTCAGGTGGGGTGATTGTTATGTGGGTTTATAGGGTGGTGGAGAGGCTAGAGAAAATGATAGCCAATTACTCATTATCATGTTTGTTTAGGAATATCAAAAACGGATTTAGTTGGAGCTTATCAGGGGTTTATAGGGCAATTGATGACCCTATTCGGTAAGAGTCACGGGTGAGAAAGTATGAGGGGTCCCTTGCTGTTCAGAGGAAGATTATAATATTGTTAGGTTATCTTTAGAACACATTGGTTGAGGGGATGAATACATATATGAGGGAGTTTTTTGAGTTTGTTGACGATATAGAACTATCAAACTTTTTGTTTAAAGGAAGGGTGTTCACTTGGTCTAGTAATAGGGACACTCCTTTCCTATCATGACGAGATCGATTTTTTACTTTATGAGGGGTGGGACCAGCACTTTTTGGGTGTGATTCAGTTTTTTTTACAATGGGTGACCTCTTATTATATTACGATTTTGTTGGAGTGTGCGGATGGAGAGATGGGAGGACTCCTTTCTGCTTTCAGAATATTTGGTTGAAATAAGTTGACTTTGATGACAGAGTTAGGGAGTGGTGAAAAATTTTATGTGGTAGAGGGGAATGCTAGTTATACCCTAGCAGATAAGCTCTCTTAGCTTAAGGGAGATATCAAAAGGTGGACCAAAGAGGTTTTCGGTAATATAGGGGATAGTATAGTTAGGAATACGGAGGAGATTTGGGTCATTGATGATAATGAAGGGAGGGAGGTCTTATTGAGGGAAGATAAGAACTTGATGGAGGAAAAGAAAGGGGAAACGGGGAGGAGACTTATACAAGAAAAGATCGATTGGAGATAGAAGCCTAGAGCATTGTGGTTTAGGGAGGGGAATAAAAAATCTAAATTTTTTCGTAAAACAACCAACTCTTATCAGCGTTTTAACCAGAATGGGAACATTTGGGAAGGTGGGGAGTACACGGAGGAGGGGTAGGTTAGGAGGGCAATTAGTTAGTTCAATGAGAGATTGTACACAGAGAAGGAAAAGTGGTATCCCACTATTGATGGGTTGGAGATGGGGAATCTTTGTAGGGGGAAACTCAAGTGTTAAAGATGAGGTTTTTGAGGTGTTAAAGACCATGAGCGGAGACAAGGCCCCGACCCTGACAATTTCACTATGGATTTCTTTTAGCACTATTAGCTAGTAGTTTGTGAGGATGTGATGGTCTTCCTTTAGGAATTCTAGGAAAGTGGGTATTTTCTAAGTAGCCTGAACGATAATTTCATTACTCTTATTCCTAAAGGGGGGTCGGTTGATGTGAAAGACTTCAGACCTAGAATCTTAGTGGGGAGTTTGTATAAGCTTTTATCTAAGGTTTTTCTTTCAGACTTAAACGAGTGATTTACCCTCTCACTTATAAGGCTTAAAATTATATTATGGGCGGTAGGTAGATTCTTGATGCTATTCTCGTAGCTAATGAGTGTGTTGATTTGAGTTTCAAGAGCGGCGAGACATGTATTATTTGCAAGCTAAATATTGAGAAACCACCTGGAAGACTTGGTAGAGACTTTTAATATCCTTATATACTACTAGATGAAGCTCAAAGCAACCAAGTGCTCCTTCGGGGTCCAATACGGGAAATTCTTTTGGTACTTAGTTAGCAAAAGGGGAATTGAGGCCAACCCTAACCAGATAGTGGAAATCAACAACTTTCAGTCTACAAAGACCCCTTGTGACATCCAAACATTAATATGGATGCTGAAAATTCTCAATTAATTCATCTATAAATCATCAGAAAGATGTCAACCATTCTTTCAGTTGTTAAAGAATGAGAAAATACTCACATGGAACAAAGAATGCTCAAAATCCCATGATGAAATCAAACCATACCTAAGCTAACCTCCTCTGCTTTCAATCCCTAATCTAAGAGAACCCTTATACATTTATTTAGTAGTATCTGATAACGCAGTCAGATCGACCATAATGTGCGAAAAAGAAGGGCACCAAGCCCCTATTTTCTATGTTAGTAACTCGCTCCTCAATTCTGAGAGGCATTGCCTCCCATTTGAGAAATTATCCTACTCTTTAGTCGTTTCTTCATAGAAATTGAAGCACTAAATTGAAGCTCACTTATCATAATAATCACCTTTTTCTCGCTCAAAGAAGTTCGCAAGAAATCAAACATATCTTAATTAATGTTCAAATGTTTGGTTGAACTTGGAAGGTTCGATATCAACCATTAACCAAGCATCACGATCAAAGTTCAAGTACTGGAGGCATTCATTGTCGAGTTCATGGGAATAAGAGGATTCAACAATAAGGACTTCATGTATTAGTCAATTAATGAAGAGTTTTACGAAATAAAAAAGTGGACTCTCTATGTAAATGGTTCCTCTAATTCAAGGGGAAGGAGTGGTACTTGTACCCATTTCTTCTAAAAAGACCATGATCTAACAAAGAATCATACTTGGCTTTGAGGCTTCTTACAATGAAACTGAGTATGAAGCCCTCATCGTTGGGTTATGAAAAGCATTCTCTTTAGGCGCGAGCCACCTCGACACATATTTACACTCAAGGCTAGTGTCCAACCTAGTGATATGAGACCTCAATGACAAAAATGAGCGAATATCATCATATCTATAGGTCTCCCAAGACATAATTGTTATGTCCAAAATAGTCCACATTCAATAATTCCCCCAGGGGAACAATAGTCATGTCGATACTATCATACCATGCTTTTTGGTATGAATCAAAGCTGAGGCGAATAACAGAACTTTATTCATTACTAATATGTTTACATAGGGTTGAACCACCGCATAAGTGAGTTACCTAATTTTCGTACACACGATAATATTGAAAATTGAAAAGCTCCACTCCTTGATCCCATCTGCCTTAATCTTCGCCCATACAATCACATACACAAATAGGTAATCGATTTCTATCTCTAGTAGGAAAGATATACTATCCTCTTTATTTTGGCGTATATAGAGAAGGAAGGAATTAGCATCAATATGCTAAGCAGGTTCTACAAGTTCTATAATAAGTATATAGATATAAATGATAGTTGGAGTGTGTATAGAATCAATGTTTAAAATGTTGACAATAATAAGCTGATAATCCCATACATATCAGTTTGTAAGAACATTAAAGTGTTGGAACTGATAATTCCATACTTACTAGTCCGTTTAAGAAATAAAGTTCATTACTATTTATTTAGGATGGTGTAAAGAATGCCAAGGAGGTGTGAACTAATAATCCCAAATTTACTAGTTCACTAAAGGGTATAGAAGTAGTTAAGACGTCAGTAAAACCATAACATTAAGCAATCAACCCAAAACCTTGGGGGAAATGAAATCGTCTACACACATAGTTAAAGTGACACTCCTACATATGTAGCAATAATCACGACTCTCAATCATTAGAGACCGATAGGCCAAGTAGAATGTTCCGTGGGATAACACACTAGTCTACTCCCTAGTTAATACTAATGCTTATAGTAAAAAAAAAGATCACACAGTTATAGGGTAACTCAATCAATATGAAACATGATACCAATTATTAGATTACAAGGGTTAAAATTGATCCTTTAGTTAGGTTTAGATTCTTATAATAAATTCAAATACTTATAATGGTTAATAAAATATGTAGTATGGAAGTATAATAATATTCACACACTAAGAGTAAATTAGGGCTATCATATAGTGATATCAATATCCGTATGTCAATTACACAAAGAATACTATTGAAAAGGTAGGAAAAACCTACTTTCTTGGTATTCGGTTGGTTTGATATCACACTAGGATATCTGGAAGAGCCGGGACTTGATTTTGTGTATACAATGTGTGGTATGTAAGTATTTAGGGTTTAGTGAGTCAGTTTTGTACCAAAACTGTCTCTTTTAAAGTTTCGGGGGTTTATATATAATTATCTTTGGACTTTAAAATACTGGACTTAGGATCATTAGACCTTTGGTGTAAGAGACATTTTGTCTTAAAATATTTTGAAGTATGCATAGACAAAATTTAGGGATGAAATTCATAAGTTGGAAAAGTTAAGAGGGGTAAATGTGTAAATTAGAAAAAGTTTTCTTAAGTTAAAACCTTGTTTTTGCATAACTAAATCTAGGAATATCCAAACATGGTATTATCTTATCCCATTTTGACCATAAAAAATTTCATAAAAATTTTGAAAAAAAATTAGAAATTCCTGATTGGCCTCGTGCCCTCGCGCGCGTGGTTAAGGTTTTTAAAAAACGTCTTCATCTTCAACCTCTAAATTTCTCTATTTAGGGTTTCAATTTGTGACCAAGGTTTTTTCCTTCGTTGTTATATCATTTGAGATGATTCCTTAACAAACTTCACCTAATTTTTCATGAGGAATGCGAATATCCAAGTTTTTTGGAATGATATTCAGTATAACTCATGTTCCAAAACTATGTTTTTTTAAAAAAAAAATTGACCTGATCTTCGAAGATTTTTAAAGTATGTCAAGGTTTCTTATGAGCTTGGGTTGGTTTCTACTATATATGAGAGTAGTTTGGTTTTAGTTTCAAATCTTAAGATGGATTATACGTGAATAATTTTGTATTTTCAGTTTTTGAGTTCAAAATACACTTTTGATCGATTTGAGCTCTACCCGGACATTCATGTCTTTTAACCACTACACTCGATATCCTTAGGTTATAATGAAGTCATATGTGGCTTTAAATCAAAGTTTGATGCATTATATCAAGAATTACCATTAAAGCTCAAGCTTTAATAGTGTTCTACCTATTTTTTCTATCCTTATTCTACACATAAAAGCTTGCATATTATGATTGTTCTAACTGTATTAACTACACGAAGAACTAATAGAATTGAAAGAATTGAAAATGAAGCATAAAATCATAAGGTACCTGATTTGGGAGAGTTTTTGAGATTTTAAACTCAGGTGCAATGTGAGTTTTTACTGCTAGGTTCGTGGGGGTCTTTATACTACTTTATGAAGAGATTTGATTGGAGCTTTTGGGTGGTGGATTTGAATCAATTTAGCTCAAGTTTTTTTCTTGGGTATGTGTAGTGCACATGGGTTTATGGTGTTATCATGTGGGTTTTAACCTATAGTGCTTAGGTGTAGCATCATGTGGACAAGGTTTTAAGTGTAAATCAAGAAGTTTTTAGGTTTGGTCCTTAATTGTGTGTATATTTAATTTTATATCCTTAAAAGTATACTTTTTTAAAAAGTATAGCGGTATTTTGGTAATTTTAAAAAGTTTCCAGGGTTGAAATTATAATTTTATGTCAGTTAATGTCTAAAGGAATAATTTGATGTAAAGTTTGGGTTTTAAGGGTTACATATACCTCAAGTTATCTTACTTTGAAACTTTTAGGGGATCTTTTATAATTTATTGAAACTTCAAAAAGTCTAAGTGAATATAAAACAATGTAGGTTTTTAAATGTATCTTTTTTCTTCTAAAAGAATTTAGATTTTACACATCTTATGAGGGTTTAAATCATGGTCGTAGGTAAGTTAGGGTTGAAAAATTCCCGGTTCTTACAGTATACCTACCTTAGAAAAAAATTTGTCCTTAAATTTTACCTTGAAATAAGTCGGGGTATTGATTCTTCATTGCTTGTTCTGGTTCCCATTTATCTTCTTGCTAATTCTGATGCTCCTAAAGTACTTTAACTGAGGGAATTTCCTTATTTTCTATGATTCTTTACTTGGCGATCCAGAATTTGAATAAGACATACTTCAAACTCATGGTTGGGTTTGACTGAAATACGTTATGGACATATACCGGCTTAACTATGACACATGAAATTCGTTATGGATATTGGATAATTCAATAAGAAAGTCTAATTGATAGACTGCGAAACTGATTCTTTTAGAAATTGTGAAAGTTCCAATATATCTAGGGGTTAATTTTTCTCTCTTCCCGAAGTGTAAAATTCCTTTTCGGGGAGACACTGTCAAAAACACTTTATCATTCTCTTGAAATTCTGAAGATTTTTGGCGTTGATCTGCATAACTTTTTCGTCGATCTTGGGCCATCTTTAACCTCTCTCGAATTTGTTGTATTACCTCAGTGGTTTCTGGGATCATCTCTAAATCAAAGTGTTTACTGTCTCCGGAGTCTATCCAATATACAGGTGATCTACAAGGTCTTCTGTATAAAGTTTCAGATGGGGAAGCTTCAATAGTGGCTTGGTAACTATAGTTATATGAAAATTCTACAAGAGGAAAATATACATTCTAGTTGTCAAACATATCCAACATACAAGCACATAACATATCTTTTAGGGTTTGAATTGTACGTTCTGATTGTCCATCTGTTGTAGAGTAGAATGCGGTACTTAAATGAAGTTTAGTACCCATTACAATTTGTAATACTTGATAAAAAAATTCTACAAAATGAGAATCTTGATCCGATATAATGGATAAAGGAATTCCATGTAATCGAATAATTTCTCGAATATAAAGCTTGCCAAGTTTTTGGAAATGAATCAGTGGTCTTCAAAGGGAGAAAATTGGTAGATTTAGTAAGTTAATCTACTATTACCCAAATTTAATTATATCCCTGGGAAGTACAAGGTAGTCCCCTAAAAAAAATCCATGGTAATATGATCATATTTCCATTCGGGAATAGGTAATGGTTAAATAAACCCACCGGGGTATCGGTGTTCTATTTTTATTTGTTGACAAGTAAGGCATTTCCTTACAAAAATCTCGATATCATTTCTCATACTTGGCCACCTATATTTCTTCTTCAAAGCATGGTACATCTTCGAGCTTCCAAGGTGTATCAAAAATCTCAAATGATGAGCTTCTTGTAGTACTTCTTCTAAAAGAGATTCATCATTAGGTACACACAATATATTTATCAATTATAGTCATGTTTCTTTGGCGTAAGGAGAAATCTGAATTCTTCTTCAAAAAGTTTTGTACAAAAGAATCTTGGGTTTTTTGAACTATGATTTTCTCTCTCAATTTAGGATAAGGGATAATGTTCAAGATTTTTTCACAAGGGGTAAGTAACTGTGGGTCATATTCTTCTATGGTATAGGAAATGTCATAGGAAATTAGGGTGTGAAGTCTTCCTACTGGATTTAGACTTAACGCTTTTGCTACTACATTACCTTTACTTGGATGGTAATTGAGTTTAAATAGGTTATATTCCAAAAATTCTATCTAACGTCATTGTCTTAAATTCAAGTCCTTTTAAGTAAAGATATATTTGAAACTTTTATGATCCTAAAAGGCATGAAAATTTACAGCACAAATGTAACAATGCCAAATATTCAATGAAACAACTATGTCTGCTAGTTATAGGTCATGGACCGGATAGTTACATTCACGAGTCTTGAGTTGTCATGACCCGTATTCTATTAATTTCTCATTTTGCGTTAACACATATCTTAGTCCTTGTAGTGAAGCATCAATGACACATTATAGTTTACGTCACTAAATGGAATGGTGAGGATAGTAGAAGTAGTTAATTTATCGTTCAACATTTGGAATGACTAGTTACATTCTTCAGTCCATACAAATGGAAATTCCTTCCTAGCTAGTTTTGATAGGGGGAGAGCAATGTGTGAAAATCCTTCAAAAAAATGATGATAATATCCATCTAATCCAAAAAACCTTTTATTTCAGTAATATTAGTAGGACTTTTCCACACCAAAATACCTGAAATTTTAGCTGGATTGACTTGGATTCCATTTTCAGAGATCACATGTCCTAAGAATTTAATTTTTTCCAGTGAGAAGTCACATTTTCTCTTCTTTTCATATAACCAAATGTTTCTGAGAGTATTTAAGACCACTTTCAAATGTTGTTCATGCTCTATCAGATTTTGAGAATATCGTTAATAAAAACAATAATAAATTGATCAAAAAAAGACTAAAAACACTATGCATTATATCCATAAAGGCTACTAGTGTGTTTGTTAAACTGAATGACATTATGAAAAAGTTAAAATGGCCGTAACGAGTTCAAAATGCAATTTTCGAAATGTCTTCCTCCCTAATGCATAATTGATGACACTAGAATCGTAAGTCTATTTTTAAAAAGACCATTGATCCTCGAAGTTGATCAAATATATCTCCTATTAGGGGTAAAGGATACTTATTTTTAATAGTTACTGAATTCATTTTATGATAATCTATGCATAGTCTAAAGCTTCCATTATGTTTCTTCACAAATTATACCAGAGCTCTCCAAGGTGATGAACTTAGTCTAATAAAAACTTTTTCTAAAAGATCATCTAATTGGGTACGAAGTTCTAAAAATCCTAAAGGAGTCATTCGATATGGAGGTATTGAAATAGGAAAGGTGTAAGAGGGTAGTTTAGATAAGATGGAGGCGTAACCCCTTTTGAGTACGATAATGATATGTTAGTTAGTCAAAACCTTGGATTAATTATAGGACATGCACACACAAACTCAAAGAAGATGAACTCAGTTTGATCTCACAATCTCTCATGTATAACTTAAAAAGTAGTAATGAACTTAGAAGTAACTTAGCTAGAGGGATAGAGAAGTAAGCACCCTAGATACACCTTGGCAGGCAGCCAAAACACACCAACCACCCTCAAGGATCTCTATCAAATATTAAAATCTTCGTAATAAATGACAATGGTGGATAAGTAAGAAAAACTATGGTTTGTAATAACTCTCTCTCTCTAATGTATATTATCTCTAACAATAACTTTTGAACTCTCAGAAAGATCTCCCTTCCTCAAAGGTGGATGGGGTCCTTAAATAGCCCCCCACACCACCCCGAGGCAACTTGGTCATCAATGGATGTGAAATACCTCCCTCATACTTTATGTCAAAAATATTAAATACCTCATGCACTAGTTGTCTCCAGGTCATAAAAATTAAATGCCAAGACATGGATTTTGCCTAACCACTATGTGTCAGGGGTCTTTTGTTGCAGAGGTGGATCACTAACTACCAGAAAGCCCCAAATACCACGATGGTTTACTCAAGTGCGTGTCTGACATTGTTTAGCTGGCTAGTGACATCACCTATAGTAGATGTGACATTAATTAGAGGGTTGTTTGGTTCACAACTCAACGCCCGATGGAACTCCAAGCTGCTCCGCCCGAGGTTCCACGGTCAGGGTTCTTCGATGTTTTACCAGGTGTAACTAAAATGGTCAGACAAGCCCCAATGGTGCCTCACTTATCAATTCTCCAAATCAAGTCCCTCTAAAGTTCCCACGACGAGGTCATTCGATAGAGCATGAAATCTCTCCTAGGCCCTGCCAAGCCTGGTCTCTCGCGAGTACCGTTTGACCTCACAGTAAAATTCATTATTATTCTCGTTACATCATTACAGCCGTTATAGCTTACAATAAATATAAAAAAAGATACAATATGACTAACACTGTAAGCTAAAGTATGGATTGCCATGTTAAGCTGCCTTGCTGAGTTACCACACTAAGCTGCCTCGGCTTCTTAATGTCGAACACTATTGTTAATGGGGGAATTATCCATAATCTCAGGATTACCTTCAATCCCCTTTTACATTTTCCCCTTCGTGGAGAGATTTCTTGTTGGAACAAGAAATGTCTGCACAAAAACTTCTCAATCCGATGAACCTTCTCTGTGTGTAAAAATTCTTGCCTCCTTTCCTTCTTTAGAACCACAGCGTAATAATCTCTAGGAAAAAGTAAAATTCTCCTCGATGTACCTGAGCCAAAGCGCCACGACTTATTGAGGCTTTGACGAAGGGACATCGCCACTTTTTCCTTATAATGAGCTTCAACCGTTCTATCTTTTTATTATTTGAAATTCTCTCGAAGGCCTGCTAACCATCTCAAATTCTCGTTTTAATTCTTGGTAAGTGAAATTCTCCCTTGTAATGCTTCTCTATGTTCAAAAAAGCATAAATTCTCCCCGATACAGCCGAGTCACCAATTAAATAACGTTTGGACTTGTAGCGAGGGGACATCGTAGGTTTTTTGAATCGTTGGGACATCTTTTCCATTAGGAGTTATTGGATATGTCTGACAAAAATTCTGGTGCCAAAACTCAAACTTGCTGAAGAAGGCAACCCCTTCTGTTCCCTATGTGTCGCTTCGTAAATGACGTGGCGCTGTCTTTTCAGCTCTCAAAACAATTCCCGAAGTGCCATGTGTACGTTTAAAATGATTATAGGCGGCCTTGCACGTGTGGTGGTGGGAAACTCAACAGACGAGTTCCTTAAAAGGTTTCAAACGTCTCCTTTTTTCAAACTCTTTTCTTTCCTTCTTCTTCTTCAAGCTCCTGTATTCTTTAGAGAGAGAAACTCTGTGTGAACTCCATTGTTTACCAAGCTCTTACATAGATTCTTCCTCCACTTATCTTTTACGCCACCACCTATGGTTGTGCTTCTCTACATTCATTCCTAACCCTTCTTTTACCAAGATTTTTTCTCGTACCTCTCTGTTGTCCGCAATGGCCTCCTCAAGCAACCCTGCCACACCTGCCACCAGTGCCCCCACCTGCCATCTCTATCGTCGCGTTGCCCTAGATACTGCTCATCAAAAGCAACTATGCTTCTATCGTCGGGCCCCCATCTTTAGCGAAGGTGATAAACTTTCTGATGCATGCAAGACTTGCCATTTCTCATCCAAGTTAGACCCCTTACTATTGGGTGAAGAGGAAATGGATTCATCAAAGTGGGGCTATCTTCCACCAGAGGGGACTCTGCATTTTCGTCTGGACTGTGGTGACTTTCCATATTCTCAAATTGACTTCGAAACACCTGGGGGGTCGCCATCCCATTTCACTGCCTAGCACATATATATGCAGAGCTCTCACGCTACTGCTCTTACAAAGGTTGGGCTTCATCAAGCCTATTGGTTTGGGGAGTTCACCCTTTCCAAGCACAACGCGAAGCTCCAAGTGCTAGTTTCCAGATGGAACATCATAACTCACACGTTCTTTGCTACATGGTTAGAGTTCACCATTATATTGGAGGATGTCTGTAAGCTCCTTGGGTTTGAGCCAATTGGTGAGTTCACATATCACGATGAGGCCGTGGATGCCGAAGAGGCTGATGATCGAGTTGAGCTGGACCAAATCTTCCGCAGTTGCACTGGTTCCTTGAATAAAGCCACATTTACTCCCCTAATTAGCTATTTTTTTGAAGCTCCGACCCCGAAGGATGTCAGTGATATAATGGACTGAGGTAGAGGTACATCCCTGAAACTACATGCCTGCATACTTATATTTCTTTCACACTTCTTCCTGACTGGGAAACCCAATGATTAGGCCATGAGGGACCTTATAAAAATTTCCATTCATTTGGCCAGAGGTTTCAATATTTCTTTAGCTGCCATTGCCTTGGGGTTCCTCTATACCTGGTTGGATTGAACTCACATCGACATGGCATGGTCACTGGGTCGTTACAACTTGGTGAATTTTGCTAATACTATCATTTTGAAGGGCTTCGTTTACACCTATTTTCCTGCCATTGTCGCCAAGTCTATTTCTTTTCTTGGGAGCCAAGGTATCAAGCCCCCATGCCTCTTATGTTTTCAAAAAACGACAAAGTCGAAAAGGTATAGTTAAAATTTTTGATCTTTTAGACTCCTTTGTGATGAGGCCATACAGTGAGTCTACATTTTCCCATAGTTGGAATTTCTTTCCTTCTACAGCCATAACGGTCAAGTTCATCCCAGCTGTAAAAGATCCTTCGCAAGCCTTGGTGCTTCTATTTACCCCTGGGTTTTTTCCTTCCTACACTGAATAGGGATACACCTTAGAACTCTACAACCCAAACAGATGTAGTAGACAGTCCAAGTTTGATCAGGGGGCCCCTCGACCTATGTTTTAACACAACCATACAAAGGTCACTTTCGTTGAAGCTTGCACTTTCTATACTGCAGCGGTGGTGCTTGGTGTGACATCCACCATCGATGGCCGTGTCACCCTTCCTAGTGACACTAGGAAGGGAGATGTATCCACCTCTTTTGCCACCAAGTTCCGTTTGGGGAAGCTATAAATGATCTGTGAGTACATTTAGTCCATCCTCAATATCCCCCAGTCCTTTCTTTCTCTGCTTCTGAATTGGGTCTTAAGGGGAACTCCGTACTTGGGGTTGAGTTTCCCTTGAGTAAAACCCTTAAAGAATCTCCCCAGGAGCTACCCCCCTCATTGCCCAATGATCCCCACTGCCACCAAAAATCCCAAGGCCATTGCAGCTCCCAAACAACCTGCCCCTTCAGTCGAAGCTGCAACAGGCAAAGGGCCTTCCCATCCACCCGCCAAGAAGACCAAGAAGTACAAGTCTTTAATGTCCAATCCCAAGGCTCAAGCACAAACTCCTTTAGAGGCGTTCTATTGCCTTCGTTCCGCCTACCATGACTGCGAAAAGGCTCAGTAATTGAGAAGGCAAGCCCGGGCAGAGGTAGAACGAATAAACGTCGAGTTTCAACAATGCACTATCATCGTTCCCCCTTTGGTTGCCTTCCCTACGATCGTGGTTGATCCAATTGATCCAACGATGAAGAGGAGGAAACGGTCGAGGGTATCTGAAGGTACTGATGCAACGGGCGTAAGGAAGAAAACTCTGGGCACTAAGTCATAAAAGAAACGAACAGTCGAGGTACCTCCATCCTCTGCCCCTTATGTTGCTGCCTCCTTACCACCTTTTCCAGTTGGTATACCCTCTCGTTCTCCCTCCAGATCTCAGGTATGTGTGTATGTTTTGTTCTTGTTCCCCTTTTCCTAAGGCAAGATGCATTCATTTATTTCTTTGATAACTTTGGTACAGGGAGTTGAAGAAGAAAGGCCCAGCCCCTCTAGTCCTCCCAGTCCCCCTGTAAGCTATTTTGTGTGGGGAGGCATTGCGGTATCTCTCAAGATGATACCACTCCTCCCCGTTCCCCCATGATAGGCCTGACCAACTCTCATCGTTTGGCCTCCCAACGGGCCAAAGAAACTGCTACGGGGGCTGCCACTGTTGGGTCTGCTGAAATGTCTAGCCAACTAGAGGCAACTACTCCAGCCTTCTCTGAATTACCCATCGAGAAAGAGGTCCCTCTGCCCCTCGTTGTGGTCGAGGAGAGTGCCCCTGAGGTAAATTTCTTGTCAAGTCTCATGTCTTTTATTTGTCCCATTGCTTTGTTTATCACTCTGATATGTTGGGCTATTTTAGGTATAAGTGGCATCTCTTATAGCTAACCTTCTCCTTCCCACTGCACTGATGAGACCTCTTACTGCAATTCTTCTCTTTAGTGCCATACTGGCACTACACCAAAACAACTCAATTGTAATGGGCAAAAACCATTACAAAAAATATTTGTAACGGATTAAATTCGTTAGAAAATTGGCGTTATTTATTTTACTAACGAAATTTGTGACGGAAAAAATCCGTTACAAATTTAATATTTGTAACGGATTAAAACCGTTATAATTTTTTTGTAACGGAATTGGTGTTAGACACATCACATATATTAGTAACAGATTTACTAAATTATAACGGTTTTGACCCGTTACAAATATAGAACTTGTAACAGATAAAACCATTACAAAATACATTGTAACGGATTGGGAGTGTCATATATTTGTAACAGATGTTTTTATTTGTAACGGTTAAATTCCGTTAACAATATCATCATATTTATAAAAAAATATTAGTTTTTCATTAAACAAATAGATATGAATACACTAGTAATAACTCGCGTGTTCAACTAATGGCAATGCATAACCAATGCCCACAAATTTCACTCAAAACATAATTCCAAAACACACGTGACAAAATGAATGAAACTAAATTTCGATGATATTAAACCAATCTAAAACTATATTTCATTCATAACCATTAAAATTCCCAAAACAAAAAGTAGTACAAGATAAACAATCTAGCTTTTAACCACAAAATTGAAACGAAGTCTAACATCATTAAATTTCTACACATATTATTCTCCCCAAAGTAATCTTCATTATATTCCTTGCAAAAGTGGACTTCATTCTCCCAAAATTAATCTTGATATTTTCCAATAAGAACTTGTTGAACAAAATCAACATTAGTAAATGTGCAATCATAAATGAGTAAATAACACAAAAAACTAGTACATTCTCATGCCATTGACACACATGTAATTTTATTGGAGAATAATCGATACATAACATATGACCATATTTACTTTGGTATCGTTTGATGTGTTTGTAAACAAATCCAAGTCGTTAGGTTGTCGGCCCATTTTTAATCCTAAAAAGAAGCGTATACTAGTCACTTAGGCCAACCGAGAGTCTAATGAGGACGTGGTTAGTTTTGACAAGTTACTTTTGTATCGCTTGATGTGTTTGTATTTTGTACCTAAACCTAGACCACTAGAGGACTGTTTTTAGTTTTCGCCACCCAAAGCCCATTTTTAACCCCCAAAAGAAGCGTATAATAGTCAATTTGGGAAATCGAGAGTCCGATGATGATACGATTAGTCTAGACAAGTTACTTTGGTATCGCTTGATGTGTTCATACCTAAATCTAGTCAACTAGGTTGTTTACAGTTTTTACCCCCGAACGCCTATTTTTAACCCCAAAAGAAGCGTATACTAGTCAATTTGGCCAACCGAGAGTCCGATGAGGACAGGATTAGTTTAGATAAGTTACTTAGATATCGCTTGATGTGTTTATACCTATTTTTAGGCCGTTAGACTCTTGTTTTCAATTTTCTCCTCCCAACTCCTATTCTTAACCCTGAAAAGAAGCGTATCCTATTCAATTTGGTCAACCGAGAATACGATGAGAGAGTGAATAATTTAGACAAGTTACTTTTGTATCATTTGATGTGTTTGTACCTATTTCTAGGTTGCTAGGTTGTTGTCTTAACTTTTCACCCCCCAATGCCCATTATTGGGATTTCTGATTAGTCGCTCCCACCCGTTTACACGTCAATATGTCGGGAGTTTAAGTGGATGGCTTCCTATATCAGTTGGGGATAATGGCAGTGTGTTTGAATGTCTCAGTCACCTCTCATATTTTCACCCTTGTGGGTGAGCTTTTCTCAGTTGGGGAGAGTAATATATACCTTGATTTATTTGTAGTTTTTGTGTATTTTTATTCCTGTTTTATTAGGGTTTCTCTCAAAATGTCTTTAGTGTGCCCTCTTTAGCCATTTTACATATTTATAATAATGTTATTTATCATTCATTATAACCACTTTACTTTTAAAGATGAATTAATGAGAGAGAAAAACATTTTATTTCAAATGTTATTGTCAAAATGATTCCACTTACATCATTTATAGTTTTATAAATTGTTAAAACAAGAAGACTAATTTCTTATTATCTTACGAGGAGTGCATATAAGAGAATATGAATTTACCTTCTTGTAAAAGGACGCCTCAAGAGTACTGTGTAGTCATATTTCTTCTGCTTCTTAAGCCCATTATTCTCTCTTGGATCTCCAACATTGCCTGGGCAGAAAATGAAGTGTGGGTGAGGATGGAGAAATGAGAAAAACAAAGTCGTATCTTATAATGATAGTAATAAAAATTTATTTCACTCAAGATCTCATCGTTATATAAAAAAATACCATATAGTTAATTTCCCAATTTCATGAAGTAGGAATTCCTGACCGCTTTCCGCATCGTCTTCATGATTAATTTCACATTTTGGCCCATGCTTACTTCGTGAACCACTCCCATTCGCACTATAACATCCACCGTTACCTTCAACGGACCCACTAAGCATATCTGATGCTATTTTCTTCATAGCCTGATCACCATCGTCCAGTTGAGATTGATCCTTCATCTTGTGGACATAATAATTGGGTCCTATTATTCATCTAATATGTATCTAATGTGGAGTTGACGGATCCATTTGAGAGATCATTCCCTTTATTTCAGAAATTAACAGTTTTCAAGAACCATTTTCATTGAAATAATGCAATTTTAGGACAAAGAAATTTACAAATTATTTCTCGGCAGTTTTCAAGAAACATCACAGTCAGATTTGAATCTTATTGCAATCCAATCAACTTCTATAATTCAACGTCAAATTCGAACCTCAAAACATATGCCACACAATTAAATACGAACCTCAAAATAGTCCCACCACAATTTTGAGAGAATAAAGATCAAAACAGTCCACATTTCATCATAAAAATAAAAAAAGTCCATAAAATAGTCCATAAAGATCAAAATAGTCCATAAAACAATATAGAGATCAAAACAATCCACATTTCAGCATTACCACAAAAGAGTGATATAACACCTTAGAGCCAAATAGCAAAAGGAAATCTCATGTGCAAACTTAAATTAAATTAGAATACCTTATTTCCAATACCAAATAAAGTATATGTTTTCCTTTGTTTGAGCCATTTAAGTCTCGTTTCATAATCATATACATGGGTAAGGTATTTTTAAGACCTTAGAGCATCTATATCAGGGTTAGTGACGCCGATTGGTAGAGGTTTTTGGCAAATGTTTGAATATGACAATATTACGAGCTATTGCCTAACATGTGGCAAACAAGGCCATCCCGATATTGAATGCAAACTTAGAAATCCGCAACAAGAGCAAAGGAATAACAATGGCCAAATTGCTCAGATAGAAAAAAGCAAAGTCGTGACAAAACCGAAAGAAAATGAATCAAATGGTACCAAAGAATGGGTTAACAAAAAGTTCAAAAATGTCTCCATTGTGGAACAGGTAATACCGAGTGATAAGGGGAGCGAAGAATGTGTTACATAAGAGGCTAGAGCAGTACACAAAGGTCTGCTGGAAAATGAAAGCAGCGAACATATAAATCATCATAAGCAGGATAAATAATGCAAGCCCACTATTTGCACAAATGCCTCAATTGGAGATAGTATCAGAAATTGTACGAATGACTCTATGGTTGTAATCACCAGTAAAGATGCCAACATTAATCAATCTCAGTAGGAGAAACATATAGAGGAGGGAGAAATAGAAGTAGTGAAGAATGACAACCAGGTAGTAGAAGCCAAATTGGGAGAGAAATACGACAAACAAGAAGTGAATCAGCAGTACCAAATGGAGGAAGAGAACCCGGGAACAGAGCAAGCTTCTAAGTTAAATAAGGAGGCAGTCGTGCGAGATAATGAGGAGACTGAAGCAGAACCGGAGAAAGATATGAACACTGAGAAAAATTGTAGCCAAAGAGTGATTCAGTTAAACCTTTGTCCTAGGAAAATCCCTCCAACCCCAAATAAAGAAGTTGATACTTGGCACTAAGTGAAAAATAAGAAATGCAGACCCCAAAATTACCCAGCCATTCTCACAGTGCTAACCAAATAAAGACACTGAGATCAAACTATAAGAGTTCCCAAGCCATTTTCACAGTGCTAACCAAACAAAGACACCTTACGATGCATAATCATTTTAAAATGTCTCTTATTTATGCTAAATGCACCAGAAATGAAAGGCTTAGACAGTGTGACATGTTTTGAGTTTGATACTTCAAATAACAAAAAAAATAAGAACATATAAAGCTTATGAATCTTATGAAGGATGTTGGTAAAACAAAACCCTCCACATGTAATCCACCGAACTATAAAATCTTGTAAAGGAAACTGACATCAAAGAAAACCCAAAAATGACATTTAAAATAAATGTGTTGAAATTGTGACATTTTTATAAAGTAGTTTATTCAACAAATTGAAAATTGATACATAGTTGATGCTCAACTTACCTCTCTGAAACACATCCCTTTGTGCCTGCTGTTGAAACACCAAATATGCGTAAATTCGAATTTCAATAACCTAAAATGTGTTGAAGTTACATAATTAAAAAGAGCTATAAAAATAATTAAAAAGCACACACATAAAATTAGATAAGAACAAACAGAAAAAAGATATAAGCACAGAGAGATGGGCATAAGCACTTGTTATTTGACACAGTTGTGGATATATTGGAAGTTTTTATTTGATAGAGGTATTTGGGCATCTTTTATGAGATCTAAATATCAAAATAGAATGTTTTCGAAGTCTGGATCCTCTACTACTAGAAGAATTAAATCTATATCTAGCATGGCTGATGATCACATAGATTTAGAAAATCAAATTTGGATTCCTTCATATTCTGGAGATTTCTCTTTGAAAGATGCTTTTCAAATATGTAGGAAAAATAATCCTATTTCTCTCACTTGGAAAATAAATTGGGCTATTGATTGTCCCATAAAAATTTCTAATTTTATTTGGAAACTTCTGAATAATTATGTGCCTTTTGAGAATGAAATCCAAAAAATTGGTATAAGACTCGCTCCAGTTTGCAGGGAATGCTTAGCTAATGATGATAGCGATAAACATGGTTTGCTTGATTGTAATTTAGCTAGAAAAGTATGGCAATATTTTTGTCATCTATTTAAAGTTTCTCCTAAGTATACTTCTTGCAGGGCTATGCTGTTATCTTGGTGGATGATTAAAAATAAAAAAGACTTTCTACAAGTTCTTTTTGTCATAACTCCTAAAATTATTTTTTGGGAATTATGGAAGGCTAGAAATAGATTGGTTTTTGAAAACTCTAAGTCTTCTGATAATTTAGTAATAAATCAAATTATTTTTTTAGCTTCTTCTGTTCTTCAAAATATAAAAATCTATGATAGTCCTAAATCTGAAGATTTTCAAATCATAAATCTATTTCAAGTTCACATTAGTCCTAAAGTTGTTCAGATAATAAAATGTGTTTGGTCTAATCCCCCAAGTGGAGTGTTTAAATTAAACATTGATGGAGCCTCGAAAGGAAATCCGGGTAATAGTGGTATTGGAGGGGTTATTAGAGATTCCAACGGGAATTTCATTGTTGGGTTTGAAAAATCTATAGGAGTTCAAACCTCATTTATTGCTGAAAGTTTGGCCTTTGTGGAAGGTATGAAATTGGTTACTCAATTAAATATCCAAAAAGTGATAGTGGAATCTGATTGCAAGCTATTAATAGATGTGTTATTGAAGAAGGCTAAACCTCCTTGGCAAGCTCGAAAGATTCTTCAAGAATTCCAATGTTCTGATGAAGTGATTTTTAAACGTATATGGAGACAATCAAACTCAGTTGCTGATCATTTTGCTTCGAGGGCATCTCTGTTTAACACGCACTTTATATACTGGGATCAAAATTCTCTTCCGAGGTTGGCTAAAGGATTACTTAAGCTAGATAGGCTGCACACTCCACAAATAAGGCATAGAATCTTTAAATTGTAAATGGGGATGAGATAAATCCCCATATTTATTTCAAGTTTTTCATGTAATGGGGTTATTATAAATCCCCATATTTATCGCTTTCTTGCTAGAGTATTGGACCCAACCTCTAGTTTTTTTTAGTTTGCTTGGGTTTGTAAGCTTTGGAGAGCCTTTTTCTCCTAAATTTATTAATAAAACGTGTGGGGGTTCCGTCCCTCTTTGCTGGAAAAAAAAATGGGTTTAAGTGAAATTGGGTTACATTTTGAATAAGGCATGGCTTATGGAAGTAGTGGTACCCAAAACATTGCTGGAGACAAACAATTTTGTAAAGATGTAGGATCACCTCAATTTACACCTTGTATTTTAGTAGTCTAGTTGCCTTGCTTTATTCTCCCTAATTATTCATCTCGTTTTTCCTCTTCTCTGTTTTAATGCCATCAAAGAAAACCAAGTTATCTCCTGGAGACAAACAAAACACATAAGATATAAGACATAAAAAAACTCAAAAGGGAGGAGGGTCAACAGTCTTCCACGTGTGTACAATAACAAAAGAAAAGGAAAAGGAAAAAAAACAAGAAAAGAGAAAACAATAAGAATTAGAATGCATCCTTGAAAATTATGTGGCACGTGAAGAATCAACAAGTAAAGTCTCATGCAATGCATCAACAAACTGAATAATCTCACCGAGTTATTACCAGCCATATCTACCCCCTAGCAGAGCAGAACACCAATATTAATATTAACAGTGTACTCCACTACTGGATGTCTACACATTAAAGCTTCAATCTCTACCTCTTATCTGATGAATTTTCCTATTCATTACTTGAAATTGTAGCATTTGACCAACTCAACTGTAACAAAAACTGAGGGTAGTCTTTAAAAGGTTTTAATGATTTTGCCTAAAAATGTGGGCTTAGTTAAAGATTTTGAGAGATCGTGGAGATGATAGTTAAGGATCTTGAGTGATCATAGAGAGGAGGTGTTTTTTAATATTAATAACTAAATGGTACACAAATCCTCAAACCAAAACAAATTATTTAGTATGGTCCACTATAGTTAATGCGAAAATAATGATAGGGGCCATTAGGTACCAAAACGTATAAGAAAACAAGGAGGAAGAACTCAAGATTACCTCACGAAATTAATGTCTTAGATTATAAGTTTCTAGATTTTCCTATGAATATGATCAAGTTTGTATCACCTACAATATACCTCATTGTTCATTAGAAATAAGTATGAGCAACCCACCAAATGTAGAAGAATAGGTTTCAACCCATTGATACAAGCCCTAAGAAAATAGAATTAAATCCCTAGTCTTACATGTAAATAACATACACCGTGCTAAATTAAGGTTCCAAGAAAAACATAAAAATGAGGCAGATTTCATTAAAGTCTAGCTAGGCCTCGCCAAAATGTGAAAAACACAAAAAGAAAACATAGTATATAAAAAGCAATGTGGCATATTCACATTATAGAGCAATTTATGGCAGGATTTTTTATGGAAGATAGAGATAGAGGACCTTGAATGAATGACCACATTACTTCTCTAAGAAAAATAGAGAGGGGAGGTCAAATTGCAAATTCAAAAGACCACCACCATAATACCCAAAACTATTTTAGAAGCTTGTGTGAGCCCCCAACCCTGCTTCAAATGACAACTAAGCTAGTACAACACAATCTTTGTGAGTATATGGTATGTTTGTTAGGCTTATAGAGAGCATTATAGTGGTAGTCTCAGCATTTGAATATAGTGTAATCGGATCATGTTCCATTAAATTCGCGGCACGCAATAATTTGGATTGGATTCATAAACCATTTTGATTTATAAACTCTTGGTACAAACATTACGAACACATTAAAGCATTTATCATCACATCGTACATACACGTGCATATCGTTGGATGTAGAGTTTTACCAATAATTCCAAGATATTGACAAATCTAAGGAAAGTTGAGTTTTACCAATAATTACAATACCACTAGAATTAGGTCAACTAAAATTGATTTCACAAATCTACATAATAGATACCTTATTTCCCCCACCTAGCTCTTCCACAATTTAACTTAAAGGTGGAATCCATAAACTTCCGTGAGTGAAAAGGGTTATCCAACTTTATATACCAGAACAATGAGTGAAAGAAATAAATAATCATTTTCAATATGCAAATAAAAAAGTATCATATCATAGAAATAATGATTAAAACATAACAACACAAAAGGGGTATATGGTAAGTTTATTGGGCTTATAGAGTGCATTATGATGGTGGTCTCGGCATTTGAACAGAGTGCAATTGGATCGTGTTCTATTAAAACTCTCGGCACACAATAAATTGAATTGGATTCATAGACCGTTTTGATTGACTAACTCTTGGTACAAACAGTACGCACGTATTAAAACATTTATCATCACATCATACACACACGTTCATATCGTTGGATGTAGAGTTTTACCAATAATTCCAAGATATTGACAAATCTAAGGAAATTAAAGTTTTACCAATAATTACAATAGAGCAACTAGAATTGATTTCATAAAGCTACATAAGAGATACCTTATTTCACTCGCCTAACCCTTCCACAATTTAACTTAAGGGTGGAATGCATAAACTTCCAAGGGCGAAAAGGGTTACCATATAATAACTTTATATCCTAGAAGAATAAGTGAAATAAATAAATAAATAATCTTTTTTAATATGCAAATAAAAAAGTATCATATCATAAAAATAATAATTAAAACTTAAAAACACAAAAAAGAGCACATGCTAAGTTTATTGGGATTATAGAGTGCATTATGATGGTGGTCTCGACATTTGAATAGAGTGCAATCGAATCATGTTCCTTTAAAACTCTCGGCACATAATAAATTGGATTGGATTCATAGACCATTTTGATTTATAAACTCTTGGTACAAACATTACGCACACATTAAAGCAGTTATCATCACATCATACACACACGTGCATATCGTTGGATGTAGAGTTTTACCAATAATTCCAAAATATTGACAAATCTAAGGAAAGTAGAGTTTTACCCATAATTACAATACCACTAGAATTAGAGCAACTAAAATTGTTTTCACAAAGTTACATACTAGATACCTTATTTCACTCGCCTAGCCCTTCCACAGTTTAATATAAGGGCGGAATGCATAAACTTCCGAGAGCGAAAAGGGTTATCGAACTTTATATCCCAAAAGAATAAGTGAAATAATTAAATAGTCTTTTTCAATGTACAACTAAAAAAGTATCATATCATAGAAATAATGATTAAAACATAAAAACACAAAAAGGGTATATGCTCATTTACACAGGTATACAGAAAAATATTATACAAAATTATACTTATTATCACGAATTTCATGAAAAATAAATTAACATGAATTTCATTATGCATGAATTTCATGAAAAAACTATTGAAGTCTTGATGTCTTAAGTATCAACAATTCAATATATAACAGAACGTTAGGAATAGGCATCCACTAGTCCACTATGATCTCCTTAGATAAAATTGTAGAATAAAATTTGTAATCGCAATAATAAAAAATATTGTATTATCCCAAACCATTTCAGCAGCAAAAATATTTTGTAGAGAGAGATGAAAGAGATATCAACTCATCATTATTTCCATAATCAAACTGGAAAGAGTTAGAACCTTATGATAAAAGTTGGGCTTGAACGTGATTATAGTTAAAAAAAATTATACATTCCATTGAGAATTGAGGATCTATTTTGATAGATCTCATCGAAAGTTTTTGAATAATATATTTTTTTGTCAAAAAAACTTATATCTTAAAAGATATTGAAATCTAAAGGTTGTACACAACTGAAAATATAAGAGATAAGGGAAAGTGTGTCCTTATTTTATTCTTGCTAAACAAAAAATTTTTTGACAATATTTTAAGCATGTTGGTTTAATTGCAGTTTCTTATGTGAATTAATATATATATATATATATATATATATATTATTTGGTGTTACCTCGTTGTCATATCATTAGAGTTTGAGAAATATGTACCAATTTAATCTACAATATTCATTTATATCCTTTCACTTTGAATATGAACATTTCTTGCTATGAATCATATAATTATAGCTTCGTTTCTCTCTATATATTATTGTTTAGAATGGTAAGCAATTTTTCACTGGAAATGATAAAAAAAGCCAAAGCAAAGCTCAAACATTATTACAAAGAAAATTGCTTGAGGTTAGATGATGATGATATTATTATAGATTACTTTTACAAATTAAAAGAACGTAAACCAAAACTTAAGATGCCAAGCTTTACCCGACTGGTGAAAGTATTTTTTATGGATTTTGTGTGTTATGGAGATTTATGCGACACATTTGACACACAATTGGTCATCCTTTTGTAATTATGCGTCTCTATGGTGTTTACATTAATGAAAATCTATAGGTAAAAGAATGTTTGGTTTAATCTTCCATTGACTTCACAAATTTATACATATCAAGAGTTACATATTATAGCTTTAATATCCATAGAACCCAATTACATACTTTGAACATTCTTATTAAAAAAAATTGTACTCTAGAATTCGGCCCCAATATTGAAATCCTAAATCTGTCACTGATCTTGGTCAAGTGGATTACGAATATGAAAAGTGGATTACGTGTTTCATCACATATCTGAATGGCCCCAAATACTATCACATATCTTACATATCCAGAGACAAAAATGAAACGAGGGTATGCTGAAAATGAAATTAAGAGACAGAAAATGAGGGGGTTGTTGAAAAAGAGGGTGAGCATACCTTATCTCGGCGTCGTCTCTTCATCTACTGAAAACGAGGGCATATGTTCTTCTTATAACTGCTAAAAACGATGGTGGGTTTTGTTGTACGGGAGGTAGAGAGGCGGGAGGGAAAGGCACGAGAGAGAGTTGGAGAGTGGGTTTGGAAGTTGGGGAAAATATCCCGCCCGACTTGTTTATCTATTTCTTTTTTTTTCTTTTAATGACTTTTGCATAGAATTTCAAATATATTGCAACATTTTTTCCCTCTTTCTAATGGTTTTTGCCTGTTAAAAATTTATAATGGACAAAATCCGTTACAAATAGAAAAAAAAAATCCGTTACAAATTTCTTATTTTGGTGTAGTGTGGGGTAAGTAACGTTTATAAGTATTTCTCTCTTTTTGAGTACTAATTTGTCATTTCTAACACTTAGCTTTGTTGATGTAGCTTTCACCATGTCTATCTCCACCCTTTGCACTTAGTGGCCTTTTTGTTTCCGAGGCCAAGGTTGATGTTGATGCTCCTTATGTTAGCTCTTATGTACCCACCAGCGTTGGGGCATCTTTTGAAGGTCCAACGTCTTCTTTTGATGATACGCCCGTATTGGCCTTAGTCCCTTATATTGGCGAGGGAGGTTTTCCTAACATTGAGTCTTCTTTAGCTAAGGGCCCCATTGAATCTACTGAGGCAATGAGCCCACCCCCAACGATTTCTACCATTATGGCCCCCGTGTTTACTACAGTTCTCGCTTCTACTACTGCTGAGTTATTTCGCTAATTTCTCTGCATTTCTCAGTTTCTCCAACTTCACCTATATACGTGACTTAACAAAGAAAACACTTGTTAAGGTTTTTTTCCATAAACTCCACCTATATCGGTGACTTAACAATGAAAACTCTTGTTAATATTTTCCATAAACTCCACCTATATCGGTGACTTAACAACGAAAACACTTATTAAGATTTTCTTAAAAACTCCACCTATATCGGTGACTTAACAACGAAAACACTTGTTAAGGTTTTATTTCCATAAACTCCACCTAT
The DNA here is from genome assembly GCA_949130495.1 of Sambucus nigra. Taxonomy (NCBI): domain Eukaryota; kingdom Viridiplantae; phylum Streptophyta; class Magnoliopsida; order Dipsacales; family Adoxaceae; genus Sambucus; species Sambucus nigra. The sequence goes on along the minus strand of OX422222.1, from coordinate 215,693,802 downwards.
ATCGGTGACTTAACAACGAAAACACTTGTTAAGATTTTTTCATAAACTCCACCTATATCGGTGACTTAACAACGAAAACACTTGTTAAGATTTTTCCATAAACTCCACCTATATTGGTGACTTAACAACGAAAACACTTGTTAAGATTTTTTCATAAACTCCACCTATATCGGTGACTTAACAATGAAAACAGTTGTTAAGGTTTTTTCATAAACTGCACCTATATCGGTGACTTAACAACGAAAACACTTGTTAAGATTTTTCAATAAACTCCACCTATAATGGTGACTTAACAACGAAAACACTTGTTAAGATTTTTTCATAAACTCCACCTATATCGGTGACTTAACAACGAAAACACTTGTTAAGGTTTTTTCATAAACTCCACCTATATCGATGACTTAACAACGAAACACTTCTTAACATTTTTTTTTCATCAACTGCTTATTTCCTCTAACTGTTTTCAGGTTGCTTGGGAGGATTCTCCACCAGTTCCTTCGCCCATGGCCTCGCCCCATCGGGAACCTGTCATTTCAGAAGATTCTAGCCATAATGATTGACGCGACTAAGAATTTGTCTCAAAAGTGCGTTTTCTCTAGGCTCAAGTGCAAGCCTGTCGCGTTAGTAATAATCCGATAAATCGGGATCGTATCCACAGGAATCAATAATCGGTATTTGTATAGGAGAAGTTATTAAATCTTGAAATGATCCCTCAAAAGAATAAGAAAAGATGATTAATGATTAGGAAATTTCTAGTGAAATAAAAAATGTTTCCAAGAAAAATAAACTAAAATTTGTGAAGAAATTAGATTGACAAATGAGATAACATAGGGTAGGGTACAATCCCTCAAACCTTAACAAATTACCGTGTAGAATACTACAATTGAAAATTCAATTTCTTGACTAAATCCAGCCTTTATAAATCCTAAGTATTACATATATGAAGGATCTAGCCCTCATCATATGAAATCAAAGGTAAATATAAAGCGATGAATGGACAATTACACTCGCAAAGCGTTCTTAAACATCTCAAGTACCTAGGGCAAGAGAGATTAAAAGATTGACTATGTGTGTGCAATTTTCATTCACCATTTAGTCGGAATTTAATTTACCCTCTATTTTCTATTCATGTAATTTGCTTCGGAGTGAGTTCATGTACCCCAGCCCTTAAGAATTTAGCTAGACATGATTTGATTAAAGAAAAACTTCATACACCAAATTATAGGTCTAACAACTATTGAAAATAATTTGCAAAACAATTGAAATTTGACTAACATAAATACCAACTAAGAGAAAGAAATTGTTATACTTGATTTCAGCAACCGGAAAAGACTTGAATCCAGAAATTGTAATCACTCTTACAAACTAGGGTTTATGAAAACTCCTATGAAAATTTCCTACTTCTGAATTTCTCTCTCTAAAATTGACCTAAAATCCTCTCCAGAAAAACCTCTTTTAGAATGAGGTAGGGCATGGGTTTTATAGCCCCAAGTACTACGAATTTGACAGCCAGGGATGCTTGTGGCACAAGATTTACCAGCTACGCACATCAAAATATTCACAATAAATGCCAGGATTTTGCATGATCGGACCGGTCCGGATAGCCCTCGGATCGGTCTGTCTTTCAGCCACCGGATCGATTCTTTTTTTATTCTACCGGATCGGTCCGTTACCCACCGGATCGGTTCTGTTGTCATCGGTTCGGCATCCATTCGGGGTCTACTGGACTTGGATCATTTCGAATCGGTCCGGTACCTACAGGATCGGTCCGATTTTCTTCCTTGTTGACTTTTCTCTACCCTCTTTGACTGGCCATAACTTATGATCTCGAGCTCCGATTTGAGTGTCGTTTCTTCCGATGCTCTTGTGAAATCAAGCACTTCAACTTCCTTTTAGATGTCAAGTTCGAATTCTGAATAGAAATTTACTCTTTTGCCCTTTGACTTTTCTTCCTTGCATCATTTCCTTTCTTGCGGTTTCTTTCTCTCTTTTCTTGCACTAAATTCCTGTAAAACCCATCAGAAATACACGAAACTCGGGGAAATTGTTAGAAACAATCAATGGCAATGATATGGAATAAAAATGATTCAATTACCTTGTTCGAGATACCAAAATCACTAACTTAAGGGGCAAAATTCTGAAGAATTTATGCTTGGTCGAATCCCCCTAACTTAGGACTTTGCACATCTCGGGTAATGTAAAAGAAATTAGTTTAATGCTCCATTCTTGAAAATTCTTTTATTGGGATAGAATACCTTTTTCGCGAGCAAGCGATTGCATTTAGCGTATGCAACAAGCCTTTAAACCCCTAGGTTACCCTAGTAGGACGAGTTTTGTCTCGTGAGGGTTTGCAGTGAATACACCCACAAAATTCTTTATTGACTCAAATAAAGATCAAAATACTTAAAAATTGTACAATTTAAAATTTTCGAAAAATAATCACCATAAATTCATATTCAAATGTCTCAAACCATAGTGTGTGTGTGCAAAGCCAAAAATTCAACCTCAAATTTCCACCGATTAAGCATTACGTTACTTTCCAAAAATTCGTTTTGATTCAAATTCTTATGGATGCACTCACAAACGAATCACTTGGATTGTGGTTGTTTTCTCTCGGTATGCATGATATAAGGAGTAAATATAATGGACACAAATTCATGCATACAAAATTGAAAAGAAAGAAAATATATGGTGAAAAGATCTCATCATCGGAATACAGTTATTAGGAAACGGGAACATCACCTCTAGTTCACACCATTTTTATCTCTTTTATTATCTTTTCATGTCTTAGCTCTCCACGCGGTAATCAATTTCACCATTCAGACTCGGTTAGGACTTTTCTTGGGTTAAAAACTGTAAAGGGTAAAAATGGGAATGGTTGGAATGTTTGGAATTGGAAAATGTCCTTATGACGTCCATTTGTGCTTTTTCGGGCATTTGCTCATTTTTCTCTTTCTTTTTCAATTTTCATTTTTTTTTCTTTTTCTTTTCTTGCTATTTTTTTTTGAGCATATCTATATTTTTTCTTCTTGCCCCTTTTTGTTGCACTTTTCAGACTTAATGAATATTCCATTTTCGCAATTCCGGGCTATTTGGTTGTTTCGGTTTATCAAACGAAAGGAAATATTTATTAGGCTCAACTTGGGTTATAAAGGGATAATTTTGTTTTTCACAACTTTTTATGGCTAATATTTGTGGGTAACAAACGGGGGCCTACTTCATTGTCCAAATTGCTAATCACATTACCATATGCATCTCGAGATTAATTAAGTTTAGAGATATATTTAGCACGAATTTCGAGATAACATTTCACACATTTCCCATAACTGATCAAAATAAAGGATTGAGATCATCAACGACTTATTAAAACGCTGAAAAGAACTTTGAGTTAATCATAAACTCGGATTGATTTAAAAACTCATAAAAATTGAAAGGCTCGAAATCTCACCGGGTTAGACTAATCTCCACACTTATTCGTTAAGTCGTCAATTTTCTTTCAATTTCCATCTTCGGTGAATTTTGGCTTAGTGCATTTTGCTTGTTAACAATTTGAGACTATAAATAGAATAAAGGTGATATTTTTGAAAAATTTAAATTCCAATTTTTATTTATTTTGAAGAAAAATATTTTTGGACTTTTTTTTTTATATATATATGCGAAGTTTTATGAATACGCACATGTCATCCCCCTAACTTAGTGATTTGCATTGTCCGCAATAAAATGGACGAGAGAGATAAAGAAGACAACATTATGAGTGCGATAAATAAAACAAGCAGTGATCATATTAAAACTGTAAAGTACAAAACACTGTGTAAACAAGATATCACAAACATAAAGGGGTAGCGGGGCATCCTAAGGGGCGGGTGGGGGATGGGAAGGACCGGGAGCAGCAGGATCATAAGGATTGTAATAGTAAGGAGGAAGAGGGGCCTCGGGACCCAACTAAAGACGGTACAAGTCCGCCTGCATACGCAAGACCAAACTCATGTCCCTCTCGTAGGACGTCACGAACCCGTCGAAATGCGTTTCAAGGGAAATGACGCAGTCAGTCAATCCCGTACCAACCGTAACATAATCCGGATCAGCGGTTTCATCATATTCTTCCTCCTCTCCTTCTTCCATCTCAACATCCTCATCAGCAACGTTCTCTTCCTCATCGGTCTCCTCATCACTCGAATCATCGCCGCCCCTTGCACGGATTAGCTGTATTTGCCGTTCACTTTGAGTGCGGGATTCTTGCCCTAATGGCTTGGGCAAGTTTATAAGGTCTTGTGGAGCTTTAATCCCGGCATCCTTAAGCAAGTATGTAATGAGACGACCATAAGGAAGAGGGGCGCGACCCTTTTTGTCGTAGGCCACAAAGAGAATATCAGAGTAAAATGTGCGGGCCAAATTAATAACTGTTGCATGGTCAAACAAATGATACATCATTGAATCATTGGAGGTTTACAAAATATTGGCACAAACAATGTGAAAAGTGAACCGAACATTGTCGGATAGCCGACCAACAGGAAAGGTTTCGGTAGTCCAAACCGTGCCGGGCTCGATTCTTGAGATGCAAATTGCTTTGGACAGAACAGGGTCCGGACTGGGATAAGCAAATTCATCGGGAGTAACCACACCGTAAGACTCGAGTTTCTAGGCCAGAATTTCAAGGGAGAATGGTATTGGTGTGGAATCCACAAAAGCTTGTGATTCGAATTCAGCGGTACGGACTAGCGAACCGTAAAATTGGCGCACTTCATTTTCCCAAACTGCCTCATATGGTTCATTGAAAAATCTGCACCAGCCTCTTGTCATGAACATGGCGGTGACAGAATTAGGCAGTTGATACCAAAGGATTTGACGTTCAATGTGGATTTTGCGGGTGGGACTGAAAAACCTCCGGCACCAATTTGCTTCACGGCGAGAAAGGTATTCTCCATTGCCGTCGGGCAAGACTTCAATGGAGGTATATTTCTGGGGAGCAGCCATGGGTATGGAAGGAGTAGACAGAAAGTGAGAGAGAAGAGAGGATATGGAGCTGTGAAGGAAAATGTGGTGGGGGAGGGATGTATTTATAGGATGGAGAATGAAATAGGAGGGATTGGATGGGGGAAATTGGGGGGATGAATTTGGTTTGGATTGAAGACGTGTGAACCTCGGGAAGGACCATTCTGCAGATTACCGGATCGATCCGGTTAAAATACCGGACCGATCCGCCTAATTCGGATCGGTTCTTTTAATTCAAGACCGGACCGGTCCGGTCTGCTGAATCTCAGAAATTCCTTTTTTCTATTGTTCTCACTGCTAATGCTCCTTTTCTCCATTCCAATGCTTCCTTTATAACTTCTCTCACTTCAAAATTTCTGCAATGCTCATCAAAACCTTAACGCCCCTAAAATCATTGGATTCCCTACCCCGGCCTAACACATACTTACTACTCCTAACTCCTAAGACTCTTATTTACAACAATCACCCCATACATGTCGGGGGTGCGACGACCTCACCGCTCTTTTTCAGTAAATCCCAATAAATGGGGTTCGACAGCCAGATTGTGTCGGCTTCCTTGACAATTGCTTCCACATACGGCTTGATACGATGCCCATTGACCTTAAATGTGTTTCCCCCTTTCTCATCTTTGAGTTCAACAGCTCCATGGGGAAATACCTCTTTCACAATGAATGGACCCGACCATCTTGACCGCAATTTTCTGGGAAAATAGTGCAACCTCGAGTTGTAGAGAAGGACTTTTTGTCCCGAATGAAACTCTTTCCTACGAATGATTTTGTCATGAGCTCGTTTCATTCGATCTTTGGATATTTTAGCACTTTCATACGCATCGTTGCGTATTTCTTCCAACTCATGCAACTGAAGTTTACGTGTTTCACTGGCCTTATCCATGTTGAAGTTCACCCTTTTGATATCCCAATACGCTTTGTGTTCGATCTCTACCGGAAGATGACAAGGCTTGCCATACACAAATCGAAATGGGGACATCCCAAGGGGATTCTTATATGCAGTTCTATATGCCCAGAGCGCATCATTCAATCTGAGAGACCAGTCTTTCCTATTAGGTTCGACTGTCTTTTCCAAGATATTTTTTATTTCCCGATTGGCGAGCTCGGCTTGGCCATTCGATTGAGGGTGATAAGTTTTTCCAACTTTATGGACAACTCCATACTTTCGCATGAGCTTCTCCATAGGACTATTGCAAAAATGGGTACCATTATCACTAATTATGGCCTTAGGCATTCCAAAACGAGAAAGTATATTTTCTTGAATGAATTTTATCACAACTTTATTGTCATTCGTCCTTGTAGCTATGGCCTCTACCCATTTTGAGACGTAGTCTACAGCGACGAGGATGTATAGAATACCAAAAGAAGGTGGAAAGGGACCCATGAAGTCAATACCCCAACAATCAAACAACTCCAAGACTAGAATTGGGGTTAATGGAATCATGTCACGACGAGTAATAGCTCTCATTCTTTGGCATCTATCGCATGATTTACAAAAAGTATTCACATCCTGGAAGATTGTGGGCCAGTAGAGACCGCTTTGAAGGATTTTCGCAACAGTTTTATTTTTGGAAAAATGACCTCCACATGCTTCCGTATAATATAATCGAATTACCCCTTGGATTTCTTCATCAGGTACACATCTCTGGATGATTTGATCAGCACAATACTTAAACAAATATGGATCATCATAAAAGAAAATGCGTGACCATGTAATGAACTTCCTTCTCTCTTGTGGAGTCCAATTAGAGGGAACAACTCCAGTGACAATTTAATTGACTATATCCACAAACCAGGGGAGAGAAGAAGTACCAAACAGATTTTTATCCTGAAAATACTCGTCTATGGGAATGGGATCAATAGGTACGTCGGACGATAGGCGTGACAAATGGTCAGCCACGACGTTCTCTACTCCTTTCTTGTCTTGAATCGAGAGGTTAAACTCTTGTAAGAGTAGGATCCACCTGATTAGATGGGGTTTGGCATCTTTCTTACTCAAGATATATTTGAGGGCCGAGTGATCAGTGAAACAAATGATGTGCGACCCAACAATGTAAGAGAGGAATTTGTGTAGAGCAAAAATGACTGCTAGTAACTATTTCTCGGTAGTAGAGTAATTAAGCTGAGGGCCAGATAATGTTCTACTAGCATAGTAAATAACATGAGCTTTCTTGTCCTTTCTTTGTCCAAGAACGACCCCAATCGCATAATCACTTGCATCACACATAAGCTCAAAGGGGAGTGACCAGTCAGGAGCTTGCATGATAGGAGCGGAGATTAGCATGCTTTTAAGTTTATCAAAGGCTTCTTGACATGCTTTATTCCACTCAAATGGAGTGTCCTTCATGAGAAGATTACTCAAAGGTCTAGCAATGGCGCTAAAGTCTTTGATAATTTTTTTATAAAATCCAGCATGACCTAGAAAGGACCTCACATCTTAAAGTGATTTTGGCGGGGGAACTCAGCTATTACTTCAATTTTTGCTCGATCAACTTCAATCCCCCTAGATGAGATTATGTGGCCTAAAACTACGCCCTCGGTAACCATAAAATGGCATTTTTCCCAATTGTGGAACAAGTTCTTTTCCACACACCAGAATAGAACTTTTTCAAGATTAGCCAAACATTGGTCGAAAGATGGACCGAAAACGCTGAAATCGTCCATGAAAACCTCAAGGCCTTTTTCAATCATATCGCTAAAGAGACTTAGCATGCACCTTTGAAAAGTTGCTGGTGCATTACATAACCCAAATGGCATACGTTTATAGGCAAACGTACCAAACGGACATGTAAAAGTCTCCTTTTCTTGATCAAGTACATCCACTTCAATCTGATTATACCCAGAATATCCATCTAGGAAACAGTTATAAGGATGGCCCGCCACTCGTTCAATCACTTGATCGATGAACGGTAAGGGAAAATGGTCTTTTCTAGTTCCGGCATTGAGCTTTCGGTAGTCAATGCATACATGCCACCCGGTGGTGGTGCGTTGAGGTATTAGTTCTCCCATGGCATTTTCAACCACGGTCATACCCGATTTTTTTAGAACGATCTGAATTGGGCTCACCCATTTACTATCAGAAGTGGGATAGATAATTCCAGCATCTAGCAATTTGGTAATTTCCTCTCTTACAACATCTTTCATGGTTGGGTTTATCGCCTTTGCATCTCACGCGAGGGCTTCACCTCTTCCTCAAGATGGATTTTATGGGTACAAATCAATGGACTTATACCTTTCAAATCTACTATAGTCCAACCAAAAGCATTCCTATGCTTCCGTAACACATCCAACAACATACCCTCTTGCTCTTTTTCTAAACTGGAAGAAACAACAACAGGAAATGTATCATTATCTCCCAGAAAAGCGTATTTGACATGCGAGGGTAGTTTCTCCAACTCAAGACTAGGAAATCTATTTTTCAGAGGGAATCATGGTTGTCTCCCTCGAAGGTAATTCTTCAAACCTAGAAATCCAGTCAACATCTCTTAAACTCTCAAAACTCACATCTTCTTGTAACCAAGTTTCCAACTCTTCCACCTCACGCTCAAACGCAGTATAATAACTCTTTTTCTCACCACTTTGCACTAAACACACCTCCAATGCATCTCCTCCTATGATTTTTCCAATGTGTTCATCCACCACTTCTTCAATAAGATCAACCTCAAGAATTTCATACTCATCACCCATTTGGTTAGTGACATTGAAAATATTGGTCTCGAGAGTCATGTTTCCAAAAGTGAGTTGCATTTGGCCATTCCGTGTATTGATCAAAGCATTAGCAGTAGCTAAAAACGGACGGCCTAATATTATTGGAACATGATTTCTCGCATGGGGAACAGGCTCAGTGTCCCAAATGACAAAGTCAACAGGGAAGTAGAACGTGTCCACTTAAACTATCACATCCTCTACAACCCCATGAGGCACTTTTACTGTTCGATCAGCTAACTGTAGAGTGATTCGGGTAGGTTTTAAATCTCCTAAATCAAGTTGCTTATAGATGGAGTATGGAAGTATGTTCACACTCGCACCTAAGTCAAGCAATGCTTTTTCCACTTTTTTTTCTCCTATGACACATGAAATTGTGGGTGCACCAGGATCCTTGAATTTTGGTGGTAAATCATTGAGAAGGACCGAGCTCACATTTTGTGCCAAGAAAACATTCTTCTTTACCTTGAGCCGTCGTTTGAGAGTCAAAAGATCTTTGATGACCTTAGCATATGCTGGAATTTGTTGAATAACATCAAGGAATGGCGAGTTCAATTTTACTTGCTTCAAGACATCCAACACTTCTGTACGCGACGCCCCTTTTTTTGGGTGGAGCTAAGCGTTGAGGAAATGGAGCAGCAGTTGGTGGTTTAACTTGAATTTCAGATTCAACTCCCTCATCCTTGTCTTCCGTAAACAATGGAATCTCTGCAGACTCAGAAATTTTAGATTCCTTGGGAATTTCAGGTTCAACTCCCTCATCTTTCTCCTTTGGAAGTTTTGGTGCTAGATCAATTACGCGGCCACTACGAAGAGTAGTAACAGCTTGACATTGTTCTGGCAAATCCGATGATGTGGAGCTAACCGTGGATTGTCCTTGAAGAGGAGGTCTTTGGCCTTGGGTTGGGAATTTACCCATCTCCTGAGTATTCACTGCAGATTGCAACCTAGAAATGCTAGTATGAATTTCAGTGAACATTCGATCATATTTAGCATTGCTCTCTTTTTGAGATTGAATGAATTGATTCAGGTTATCTTCAAGAGATCGTCTAGGTGGAGTGACATACGGACCAGGAGGTGGTACCTGCATAGGAGGGTGCATCTGAGGAGCCACTTGCTGAAATTGAGGAGGTGGTGGTAGAGTCATATGTGGGTTAGGAGCCATCCCCCCTTGGGGTTGTCCATAATTGAACCCATAATTATTCCTCCATGATTGATTATATGCATTCCCTTGCTGTACATTATAATTTCCATGAAACCCCCCTATTGCCTCAACTTGTTCACTGTACATTGCCTTGTATGCAGGGATGGTAGGACATCCTTTGGGAGAATGACCTGCAGAACAAATGGAACACACTTTCTCCTTCTCGGCTTGCACGGGTCCAGCTATTTCTCTCAATCGCACTTCAAACATGTCTCTGAAATTCTTTTCCAATTGGTCAAACTTGCGATCCAATAAAGTGTCCTTGTCCAAGTGATAGATACCGGATGCAGCAGGCACATTTGACACTTGTCGATTTCTATTTTGACTATTGGGATCAGAAATATCCCATGCTTGGGTAGTCTCTGCTACATATTTCAAATGAGCCTCAGCATCGCTCGAGTCTAACTCCCTGAAAGGTCTTTCGTACATGGTTTGAACAAGTTATTTAGATACTAAAGTAAGGCCTTGATGGAAAAATGAAATCAAATGATGTTTTTCAAAGCCATGATGTGGGCATGCATTAACTAACTCCTGAAATATCTCCCAACACTTATCGAAGGCCTCATTTTCATTTTGTCGAAAAGATTGTATTTGGGCTTTAACAGAATTAGTTTTGTGTTGGGGAAAAAATTTGGAGAGAAACTTAGTTTGCATAACTCTCCAAGATAACACAGAATTTGGGGGTAGCGACCATAACCAGGTCTTAGCTTTATCCTTTAAGGAAAAAGGGAAAAGCTTTAATCGGATAACATCTTGTGGGCAAGATTGGTCACCAAATGTCTCACATGCTTCCTCGAACTCTCTAATGTGGAGATATGGTTTTTCAGAATCCATCCCATGAAATGTAGGAAGAATTTGAATCATCCCATTACGAAAGTGGAACTGACCGACATTATACGGGAGTAAAATGCAACCAGGGGTAACAGTTCTCTCAGGAAATAACAAATCTTTCATGGGAAGGTATGGTATCTCATCCTCTACAGCACCAACACCAACACTACCTTGCACATGCATATTGCTACCGAAAGATTCAGAATTCTCACTCAGTGGTTGACTCAATGAACGACTTGTAATTGAATTGTTAGGCGAAGGAGGTGGAACCCAAAAATCAGGAGACTCAGTGGTATGAGAATTTTCAGAATTTGCTTCGGCAATAGGATTTTCGTGAACTTGGGTAGAAGATGAATTCTGCATATAAGCGCAAAAGAGATGAGATGTAAAAAGAATAATTTTTTTTTTTGAAATCACTTGTAGATAAAACTAACTTTCCTAAATTATACCAATTGATGATCCCCGACAACGGCGCCAAAACTTGACGCGACTAAGAATTTATCTCAAAAGTGCGTTTTCTCTAGGCTCAAGTGCAAGCCTGTCGCGTTAGTAATAATCCGATAAATCGGGATCATATCCACAGGGATCAATAATCGGTATTTGTATAGGAGAAGTTATTAAATCTTGAACTGATCCCTCAAAAGAATAAGAAAAGATGATTAATGATTGGGAAATTTCTAGTGAAATAAAAAATGTTTCCAAGAAAAATAAACTAAAATTTGTGAAGAAATTAGATTGACAAATGAGAGAAAATAGGGTAGGGAACAATCCCGCAAACCTTAATAAATTACCGTGTAGAATACTAGAATTGAAAATTAAAATTCTTGACTAAATCCAGCCTTTATAAATCCTAAGTATTACATATATGAAGGATCTAGCCCTCATCATATGAAATCAAAGGTAAATATAAAGCGGTGAATGTACAATTACACTCGCAAAGCGTTCTTAAACATCTCAAGTACCTAGGGCAAGAGAGATTAAAAGATTGACTATGTGTGTGTAATTTTCATTCACCATTTAGTCGGAATTTAATTTACCCTCTATTTTCTATTCATGTAATTTGCTTCGGAGTGAGTTCATGTACCCCAGCCCTTAAGAATTTAGCTAGACATGATTTGATTAAAGAACAACTTCATACACAAAATTATAGGTCTAACAACTATTGAAAATAATTTGCAAAAAAATTGAAATTTGACTAACATAAATACCAACTAAGAGAAAGAAATTGTTATACTTGATTTCAGCAACCGAAAAAGACTTGAATCCAGAAATTGTAATCACTCTTACAAACTAGGGTTTATGAAAACTCCTATGAAAATTTCCTACTTCTGAATTTCACTCTCTAAAATTGACCTAAAATCCTCTCCAGAAAAACCTCCTTTAGAATGAGGTAGGGCATGGGATTTTATACCCCCAAGTACTACGAATTTGACAGCCAGGGATGCTTGTGGCGCAAGATTTTACCAGCTACGCACATCAAAATCTTCACAATAAATGCCAGGATTTCGCATGACCGGACTGGTCCGGATAGCCCTCGGATCGGTCCGTCTTTCAGCCACCGGATCGGTTCTTTTTTTATTCTACCGGATCGGTCCGTTACCCACGGGATCGGTTCTGTTGTCATCGATTCGGCATCCATCCGGGGTCTACTGGACTTGGATCATTTCGGATCGGTCCGATACCTACCGGATCGGTATGATTTTCTTCCTTGTTGACTTTTCTCTGTCCTCTTTGATTGGCCATAACTTATGATCTCGAGCTCCGATTTAAGTGTCGTTTCTTCCGATTCTCTTGTGAAATCAAGCACTTCAACTTCCCTTTAGATGTCGAGTTCGAATTTTGGATAGAAATTTACTCTTTTGCCCTTTGACTTTTCTTCCTTTCATCATTTCCTTTCTTCCAGTTTCTTTCTCTCTTTTCTTGCACTAAATTCCTGTAAAATCCATCAGAAATACACGAAACTCGGGGAAATTGTTAGAAACAATCAATGGCAATGATATGGAATAAAAATGATTCAATTACCTTGTTCGAGATATCAAAATCACTAACTTAAGGGGCTAAATTCCGAAGAATTTATGCTTGGTCAATGATCAAGGTTCCATGATCGGTGCTGCTACGGAGAGCGAATCTCGCTGTGAGCTTCCTCTGCCCGACCTAGCTCCTCATGCCTTCTGACTGATGGTGCTTCAGCGTTCTCCTCAGATGCCTGCCAGCCATCATCTGGTCATTGAACATCTTATAAATCATCATCTTGAGATGTTTACAGTAGATTTCATGCGTTCAAACATCTCCGTTATGAGTTACAGGTTTCAGGGCATGGCTACCATCGTTGTTAAAATTGCCAACACTCCAACCTTAAACGTTACCATACCCCTCCTTAACCAATTTCTGGGTTATCTGAGAGAATTAGGTCACGACGGCTTCCGTTTTGGCTAGCTTATCATGCATTTGAAGACCTTGAAGAGCCAATGACTGGACAACAAGAAGGAACTTTTGTGGAAACATCAAGAAGACCAGCGGACTGAGAAAGCTAAGTTAGCCGAGCTAGCACCTCTTCTTGGAGATATTGACAAGGAGGTGGAGGACATCGAAGAAGCTCTACGTCTGGCGAAGCTGAAATGAGAAAAACTCCTGATCAAGCGTACACAAGTGCAAACAAGGTTGGTGATCTCTATCAATGCTCAACAGTCTTGCCAAGCAGCTTCTTCGGGCCTCCCTAGAGATTTTTTCTTTTCTCCAGATTTGTGGTTCCTCTTAGGCCAATGAACTTGTATATATATTTTTTCTTTTCTTCTTATGTAATTCTTAGGCAATAGCTCCCAATTTTGTAATGCCCCAAAGTTAATGAATGGAAAAAGATATTTATTTTCTCATGCCATTTTTTTGTGCTACAACTGTGTACATAAATTGTGAAGTGTGAAGTTCTATAATTCTTTCGTCCCCCTGGGTTATAAATAAAGAGAACTTGCATCTATTATAAAAGATAACTTGTATATTCATAACAGTTAGATACATCGGTGGACCAAACATAACTGCTTACACATGATAGACTTTCAACCATTTGTTGTTAATCTTGTATGGCATGTCTTCTTCTATCTTAGAAATTAAGCAATAAAATGAGTCATGAGCTTCTTTTACAATAAAAGGTCCCTCCCAATTCGCTGCAAACTTGTGTAGAGGAAGCCCCCTGATGTGTTTCGCTACTACTTTCAATACGAGGTCTCCCTCCATGAACTTCCTTGGTCTTACTAAGTTATCATATGCCCTGGAGTGCTGGCTCATATACATTTGAAAGTGTTGCATCGCATTATCTCTGTGTTCGTCCAACGATTCCAACTTCACATGTCTATTCTGAGGGAGCATGCTACTTCGTAAAGCATATCGAGCAGAGGGAACTTCTAACTCCATTGGGAGAATCGCCTCGGCCCCATAAACAAGAGAGAACGGTATATACCCTATGGGATTACTCTTAGTTGTTCGATAAGCCCATAATATGGCTGGTATCTTGTCATCCCACGATCCTAGGAAATCCTCCAATGTTTTAGCCAAGATATTAACCCAAGTTTTGTTAATTGCTTCGGCCTGACCGTTTCCCTTTGGATATGCCACCGTCGAAGTATGATGGACAATAGAGTACTTGTCTATGAGCATCGTTACTTCTGAATTGACGAAAGGGGTTCCATTATCTGAAAGGGTAACCTTTGGGATCCCAAAATGGTAAATGATGTATTCTCTGATATAATTGCTCACCACCCTCGTTGTTGCCCTTCTTAGTGGTATCGTTTTGGCCCACTTTGTGAAACACTCTGTTTCTACTAGTATCCATATATTCCCCATCGAAGAAGGATGTATTACCCCCACTAGGTTGAACGCCCAAGTGTGAAAAGGATAAGGCGTTGCCAGGGAGTGTAGGTCCACAGATGGGGTATGCATCACATTTCTATGAAGTTAGCAAGCCTTGCACCTTCGAACAAAATCAGCAGAGTCTTTCTCCATCATTGGCTAATAGTATCCCAAAGTCATCAACTGGTCATATAACTTGGCCCTTACTATGTGAGCTATATCGTGCGCCTGTTTGAGGACCTCAGCTTCTTCTTCCTTCATGATGCAGCGCAACGTCCTGTTGAAGTATCCCCTTCGATAAACTGACCCTCCTGAATGTAGAATCTCGAGGCCCTTCGCTAGAGTCCTATTGCATCAATTTTCTCTTTGGGGATAACTCCATATTTAATTAAGTCAATATAGGGTTGTCTCCAGTCAGCCTGAGCCTCCACAAAATAACATTCAACTACCTCGAAGAATAACTGGCATTTGTCGCACTTTTATTGTAGCTCTGTCGCATCCTGTTTCATTCTTGGCCAAAAATGCCCCTCCCTTTACATTCTTTGGTAGAGGGGTATCTCAATTGTTTTGTAGTGCTTTTCGTGTGTTTTCTTTAATCATCGCTCTACTTCTTCTGGGCTGATGCACCTCGACAACCATCCTCCTATATTTCTGAAGTAAAGGTTCCCCTGATTCATAAAGTATTAGGCTAATTCTCTCAGCCCCATCGCTCATTCCCCAAATTCCAATTGCCTTTTGATATCTCCCCTCCAGTCTGCGTCCTCTTCCATTGGTATAATTGATTGTACCATCAAAGGAGTTGTTCTTCGTTGGATGACAACGGTGGTTGTATCGTTCCTCATGGCCATCTTCTGGGCAATGGTGGCATATGCGTCTGGGTGACAATTCATTATTATGGGTTGTCTCTTGATCTTGGTGCAATAGAACTCGCAGAGGAGCCTCTGAATGATTGTTCTATATGGGGCCAGGCTCATATGCTTCAACGCGTACTCTCTATTTACTTACTGAACCATCAAGTTTGAATCCCCTTTGATGCAAAGTAAACGAATCCCCCTTCGAAGAGCCTTTAGCAATCCCAACACCAATGCTTCATATTCTACCTCATTATTAGAACAAAGGAAATCGAACTTGTAGAAAAGGAAAATCTCCTCCATTCCTTTTGAAAGAATAACCACTGCTCCTCCTTTCTTTTCTGCCAAGGATCCATCAAACTACATTGTTCATTCCTCATCTATTACGTCTAGGTGATTGGCCTGCAAATCGTCTCTTGGAATACTTTCTTTGGGTGGCTCAAACGTTCTTGAGGGCAAAATAGCCAAAAGATCAGCGTACGCCAGGCTTTTGATTGCGCGAGGAACCACGCACTTCAAGTCATACTCGGATAGGATGAGGAACCACCTAGCTGTTCTACCAATCAAAATCATTCTTGGTAGCAAATACTTAATAGGATCACATCTAGTCATAATATGAATTGTAAAAGACAACATATAATGTCTAAGTTTTTACTCTACAAAGACTAAGGCTAAACAATGCCTTTCTAAGTTACTATATCTGACCTCTGGTCCATGGATGATCTTGTTGAGGTAGTAGACTGGCCATTCTTTCCCATCAACCTCTTGTGCTAGCAAAGCTCCCACGAACCTCGTGGTCGATGTGAGGTACAGATGCAATGGTATTCCCGTCTTTGGGGGAACCATACTCTGTGGTGAAATGAGAAGCTTCTTCAGTCCATCGAGAGACTCCTGGTGAATATCCTCCCACCTGAATTTTGTGTTCTTTCGCAACAGCTGCATCAGTGAGTGTTTTATTTCGGCCAATCCAGGTACAAATCTCCTAAGGTAGGGAACTTTTCCGAGGAAACTCTTCAGCTCCTTTACCGTTCTTGCCAAGATCGCCCGCTGTTTATCCTAGTCCATCTGCACCCCTGATCGATCAACCATAAAGCCTAGGAATTTCCCACTTGTCACTCCAAAAACACACTTTAGTGGGTTCATCTTCATTTTATACTTCCTGCAACGGGAACACACCTTCCTCAAATCGCTCAGATGGGACTCCTCCTTCCTCGATTTAATGACCAAATCATCAACATAGAATTCAACAAATTTATGGAAGAAGTCATGGAAAATGGCCATCATTGTTCTCTAGTAAGTCGCCCCAGCATTATTGAGCCCAAACGGCATCACCTTGTACACAAAGTTGCCCAACGGGGTTCTGAACGATGTTTTCTCTATATTTATGGGGTCCATCTTGATCTGGTTATACCCTACATACCCATCCATAAAGTTATACATCTCATGACCAACTATTGCATCTATCAGGCTATCAATGGAGGGTAGACGGAACTCATCTTTGGGATAAGCTCTATTCAAATTCTAAAATCCACGCAGATCCTTATTTGTTTTTTATTTTTCTTTCCCACTGGGACAATTATAGATAGCTAGAGTGGGTGTTGTATCGGTGTGATGAACCCTGCCATTAATGAGCGTTGAACCTCTTCCTTGATCTTCAAATCAAGCTCAGGCTTCTACGTTCTCATCGCTTATTTCACTGGAATTGATGAAGGCATTACGTTCAACTTGTGGCAGCTCACTTCCTCATCCATCCCCTCCATCTTCATGTATTTCCACAAAAAAACATCTATAAATTCCCGAATCAACTCCACCAAGCCCTTTCATTTTTCTTCACTGAGATCTTTCGAGATGAAAATGGTCCTTGGGTCCTCCTCGTCTCTCGCCAGGTTCAACTGCTCCAGTTCTTGTGCCTACGATTTTGGTCGATCCGTCATGTAAACTGGTTCGTCGACGACTTCCTCCATAAGTTCCTGTATACTAGAGTTATCTATCACCATACATTGTCCCTATTGATCTACTAGAAAGTATTCATATATCGGTTCAACCTCATCACCAGTTTCTTGGGTTGCCTGGTCACACCATTATAATCGATATACCACTTTTCCTTCCTCGGTAACGACCTTCTTGCACTGTCTACTGGTAGTGGTTACTGCCTTCCTCTTCTTCTCTCTAGAAGCCTCGGCCACCCTTTATCTTGAGAACCGGCTCAGCATGCTTTGTTGTTGAACCTCAGGTTCCATCGGATCCACTCTGGGCCTCATCCTGTCTTTGAGATGCTTTGAGATGTTTTGGGGTCGAGGGACTAATTGTTGAGCTTCTTCGGTCATCACTCTTGTAGTGATGGAAACCTCTTTACTCTGCTCGTTTAAGGGCCCTATCCTTTCTCTGATCGAGGGAACCCATGCTCCCTCCATTATTCTCTGTAGGACGCGAACACCCTCCTCCAATTCAGTGTAACTTACCGCATCTACCAAGTGAGCTTCTTCGACAGTGAAGGGCCTCTTCGTAACCCTAATGGTCACCTCCGTTCCCTTGATATTCTCTTTATCACATTGGTTGTACATTGAAGGAACTAGCCATTGGTTTTGCATCCATACCCTTCCTATTAGCAGATGATAGGAAGTTGCACTCTCTATTACATGGAACTTGACATGGGAACTCAGATTTCCCATTACAATCCCAACATTAACGTACCCAATGGATTTTGAAGATTGGTTATCATACCCCAAAATCACCAAAGGCATGGGGACTATAACCTTTCTTCTGGAATATTGGCTGCGTGGAAAGAGTTGATTGACATGATATTGATGGAAGCTCCCCCATCCATAAGAGTCCTTGCAAAGATAACTCCGTTGATGCTGGTAGTCACATACAATGGCAAATTATGAGGGAACCTTACAGCCCTATCTGCATCGCTGAAGGTTACTTCTAACAGAAACCTTCTCACCAACCTGGCCATGGGTCCCTTCCATCTCAGCGAAGGGACTGCATTCGTCCTCGTAATATCAAGTATTTCCTGGGTTATATCCAACCTACTCTCTTTCGGCATCCTCACCTGGTCGAAGAACCAGGTGAATTTCAGAGATTTTGAAACTGCATAGCACTCTAGGACTGGGTCTACTTCCTCACCTTCAATGTTGTACACATCCTCCATGCCTTTGGCGCTTGCCTCATCGTAGTCTAGTAGTACATTAGATATTCCCCTCGTACAATCTTTCATATCTTCTTCGTACTCTTCTTGCTTCGTCGTTGACTCTCTTTTTCCTCTCTCCTCCTCTTTATCATCGGCCACCACGAGATTGGCCCCATGTGCTGGCAGTGGGTTGTTGTTGACGTTCTATAGAGGGATTTTCAACGTCCCTGCCTTCACGTACATGTCGATGATTCTCCTCAGCGTGAAATAACTCTTTGTTGGGTGTTGGATCTTCCGATGGACGTGGCTATACTTGGGATCCGTCCTCGTTGCTGCATCGGGTTCCCTAGTGGGAATGACCTTTGGTTGGTAGACCGTTCCTTTTTAGACCATCGCGTTGTAATAGCTGACAGCTTCCTCCACTATACAAGATAATGATGGTGGGTCATCCCTGTCTCTTCCAAACTTCCTCTTATTGTCCTTATTCGGTTCTTTGCCCCCATCACCTCCCTCAGTGTACCCAACCAGTGGGGGCTGAGACCTCCCCCCCGTAGGTTGCATCGGGTGCCTTAACATCATTGTCACCACCACCGGATTTGGTCGTACCACCAAGGAGATATTTCTTGCCACTTTTACGAATGCTGAAAAAGTCCCCTTGCGCGTTTCATTAATGATATGACAGATGTACTCAGGAGGCAGTCCATCCGTACAGATCTGTAATAACTTGAAATCTTTGGCCTCCTCCCTCATATCGAGGGATCTTTCCCTGAACCTTTGGACGTAGGCTACCACTTCCTCCCTGGGTCGTTGCTTCTGCCTCCTCAGTTGGGTCAAAGTGAACTTATCTTCCGCCAAAAAGAACTTCTAGACGAACCATACATGTATCCCTTCCCACGTAGAAATGCTTTTGGGAGAAAAATGAGAATACCAGGTATATGCTTTATCGATTAAAGATTTAGAGAACCCCCTCAACCTGAGCTTCTTATTATTACAATGTGATCCCAAGTGTTCAATGAAGCACTTAATGTGATCCTTGGGATTCCCACCATTCCCTATGTATTTTTCAAAAATAGGAGGAATATAGTCCTTTGGGTAGGGCTCATCATTGTATTCTTGGCGATAAGGTGTTCGAAAGTCATCATAGACCGAAGCTACCTCGCCAGCAGATTGCGAGGAGGCTTGCATGAACTTCATCATCTCTTTCTGCATCTACTTTCTCAATTCATCCATGAGTGATGCTACTGGGGCAACAACCAATGGGACCATGGGCTGAGTGCTCATTGCACCTGAAATAATCGTCACGGTTGGGGCCATTGATACTCCTGATGTTCCCACGGTTGGGTTCACAACAAAGGGTATGCTCACTGGGGTTGTTCCTGTTACACCTGCACTTGGTGGGGCCATATGGTTACCCCTGGTGTTATGAAGGAATTGGCTTCAAATCCTCCCAACGCCGTTGAAGATATCAAAGTTTGTAAAAACTCATAAAACTTACTCATGAGGAGTTCCACCTGAGTGGGTCCCAAGCATGCACTTATGGAAGCTTGTGTCACCCCTGGAATATCTGTCGTTGCCTGAACCGAAGGTACCTCTATTCGAGGAGCCCCATACCTTAGAGCCTTCAGTTCTCTCGCAGCTTGTTCTTCATTGTGTTGGATGTCATCCAAGTTGAGCCTTCGATTAAAGTTATCTTACACTATACTCCTTACTTAGAAGAATGCCTCCCCAGTAGTGCCGCCAAATGTAAGAGGGCAGTTTAGATAAGATGGAGGCATAACCCCTTTTGAGTACAGTAATAATAAGTTACTAAAACCTTGGATTAATTATAGGACATGCACACACAAACTTAATGAAGATGAACTCTGTTTGATCTCACAAATCTCTCGTGTATAACTAAGAAAGTAGTAATGAACTTAAAAGTAACTTAGGTAGAGGGAGAGAGAAGTAAGCACCCTAGATACACCTTGGCAGGCAGCCAAAACACACCGACCAACCTCAAGAATCTCTATCAAATATTAAAAGCTTCGTAATAAATGACAATGGTGCGTGAGTAAGAAAAACTCAGTTTTGTAATAACTCTCTCTATGATGTCTATTATCTCCCGTAATAACTTCTGAACTCTCAGAAAATATCTCCCTTCCTCAAGGTGGTTGGGGTCCTTAAATAGCCCCCCACACCGCCCCCGAGGCAACTCAGTCATCAATGCCTGTGAAAGACCTACCTCATACTTTATGTCACAAACATTAAATACCTGATGCACTAATTTTCTCCACGTCATAAACATTAAATGCCAAGACATGCCTTTTGCCTAACCATTGTGTGTCAGGGGGCTGTTGTCGCAGAGGTGGCTCACCAACTGCCTCACAGCCCCAAATACTACGGTGGTTTACTCAAGTGTGTGTCTGACATTATTTAGCTGGCTATTGACATCATCTACAGTAGTTGTGACATTAAGTAGAGGGTTGTTTGGTTCATAACTCAACGCCCGATGGAACTCCAAGCTGCTCCACCCGAGGTTCCACAGTTAGGGTTCTTCGATCTTTTACCAGGTGTATCTAAGATGGTCAGACAAGCCCCCACGATGCCTCACTTCTCAATCCTCCAAACCAAGTCCCTCTAAAGTTCCCACGGCGGTTATTCGATAGCGTATAAAAGCTCTCTCAGGTCCTGCCAAGCCTGGTCTCTCGCGAGTACCGTTTGACCTCACACTAAAATTCATTATTATTCTCGTTGCATCATTACAACCGTTATAGCTTATAGTCAATATTAACAAAGATACAATATGACTAACACAACTAGCTAAAGTATGAATTTCCATGCTAAGCTGCCTCGCTGAGTTGCCAAGCTAAGTTGCTTCAGCTTCTTAATCCCGAACACTGTTGTTAATGGAGGAATTATCCATAATCTCAGGATTACCTTCAAGCCCCCTCTACTTTTTCCCCTTCTTGGAGAGATTTATTGTTGGAAGAAGAAATGTTTGCAAGGCCGCCTATAATGCATTTTGGAAAAGTTATGCATTATGGAAAAGTTAAAATGGCCGTAATGAGTTCAAAATGCAATTTTTGGAATGTCTTCCTCCCTAATGCATAACTGATGATAATAGAATCGTATGTCTATTTTAAAAAAGACCATTGCTCCTCAAAGTTGATCAAATATATCTCCTATTAGGGGTAAAGGATACTTATTTTTAATAGTTACTGAATTCATTTTACGACAATATATGCTTAGTCTAAAGCTTCCATTATGTTTCTTCACAAATTATACTAGAGCTCCCCAAGGTGATGAACTTAGTCTAATAAAAACTTTTTCTAAAAGATCATCTAATTGGGTACGAAGTTCTAAAAATCCTAAAGGACTCTTTTGATATGGAGGTATTGAAATAGGAAGGGTATCGGGATAAATATTGATAATAAACACTATTTCTCTAGAAGAGTATAATCCAGGTAAATCCTCGGGAAACCGTCTTTGAATTATTCCAACAGATTTGGAAGTAAAGAAGAAATCTGGATTTGGAAATTTGAAGGTTCGGATGAACATGGTCCTTGAAACATAAAAAGATAATTATCTTCGTTTCAAATTCAAAAATGAATTTTCTTAGCTTGACAATCAATATAAGCATGATGTATGGATAAAATAACCATTCTGATAATAATATCGAAACCACGAATATCTAAGATTATCAACTTAAGAAGGAGGGTTCCTAGACCAAGCTAAATTTTACAATTTCTATAACCTTGCATTGGTGTATTGATTTCTCCGATTGGTAACTCAATATCTAATGGAACAATTAAAGATGTTGGTGATAATTGTAATAATTTAGCTAGTCTTAGGCTAATAAAAGAATGCGTGGATACTGTATCAAATAAAATATGTGTAGGAACATGTTGAAATATGACCATACCTTCTATTGTGTCATGTGTATTTAGCATAGTCAGTATAACATAATTCCACCCATGACTTGGGATTGGCTTAACTCTCTGTGTAGAGTGTGGCTTGGACTAATTCTGGACAAAAATGAATTTTGGATTTTGTGAGGGTTTATTTGGCTAGCGACGGATTGGAGATGACTTTAACTTAGGATATTAGGGCCGAATATGTCCTGCTTCATGACACTCGTGATAATGAAATTCGGAACGGGTTGTGTTATGATGGATCTGGGAATATTCTTTTCCACTCCAGTTTGCATACAGATTAGGTCTAGAATGAGATGAAGTTCTAATGACATGGTTGTTTCTGATGGTTGGGGGTCCAAAATGGCCACAACATCAATCAACTGAGAATATGCATGGATTTATGACGGAGTGATTGGATTCTTAACTCTCGGATGTAATCCTCTTTCAAACTGCTTGCATTTTTGTATCTCAGTATCCATATATTCTAGAGCATAGCGAGATAATTTGGTGAATCTAGCCTCATATTGGGCTACTAAGAGGTTAACTTGTTGTAATTTTAAGAAATCAACAATTCGTTGATCTCGCTCAGTCTCAGGAAAATACTTTTTAAATAAAGTCTCCTCAAATTTCTCCCAAGTAAAATTAACAACATTCTGATTGCGCGATACTTCTTGCCACTAGAAATCCCCCTTCAAACATATAAGCAACTAAATTTACTCGAATATTAGCAGTAATACATACTCCATTCAGAATTTTCACAATCTGGCGCATCAATTTCTCAGCTTCATTATGACTTGGATTCCAAGAAAATATGGGGATCATTGCCTTAAAAATTCTTTGAGAGCATTCATTCTACGAATTTTTTTAGAAACATAATTAGGAGAATGATGAGTAGCCTGTTGTTGTCGAGCTAACGTAGTAAGTTCCTGAAGACATCATGTGATTCCTTTAGTTTGGGCCTGTTTAGTTTGAGTTCCAGTAGAGGGGATTCGATTACTAACCATCCTAAAAATAGAACAGTTTAAATAATAAGTGTTATAAATAAAAATAAAGTAACAAGACTACTATATTTCACATACAAAGTTTATATGGTACAATACTATTATAGATCATAACCTGTGTCAGTATAGTTAAAGTAATATACTTTCTATAAAATCCTACTGTATATAACTATACTAAAGTAACTTTTAACATTGGATTCTTTTAAGTAGGAATGAATGCTTCGTCACTAGAAGTAGACTCTGGGATGACTAAATAATCCCCTTGATCTGGGTCGTTAGTCAAGTCACCTGTGGTTCTAGAGGAAGAACCACCATTAATTTCATTATTGGAGGTAGACATAGGGTACATTAGTGGAGCTGGCATTTGCATTTTAAATTATTACCAGATCATTGGCCAAATCATTGGAAATATTTGTATTTTGCCTAGAACTCGATTGGTCAGTACCAATGTTTTAATCTCATTACAAGAACATACCCAATCTTCCTCGACTCCAGGGATCATTTCCCTTAACCTTGCTAGATTTTCCTCTCTAACACGTGTTTCCCATCTATTTTCTGGTTCGAGGTCTATATTAAATAGGAATATTTTTCACGCGTCCATGTTGCAAAATAGAATTACCATATACTAATAGTAATAAAAGAAGTTATCAAAAGATTAAATAACTAATATCTTATTTATTTCCCATATAGAATGATAACCCGATGTTATGTTTAGATTTTAAACATGCTCTCATACCAACTTGTCACACCCTGTTTTTTAGAAAGAATGAACAAGAAGTAAACATAAAGCAATGAATTAAAGCTAAGGCAAAATAACATAACTTTATTCATTACTAATAGGTTTACATAAGGTTGAACCACCGCAGGGGTGAGTTACATGTCTTTAGTACACACGATAATATAGAAAATTGAAAAGCATCACTCCTTGCTCCCATTTGGCTTAATCTCTGACCATACGGTCACATACGTAAACATGTGACCGGTTTCTGTCTCTAGTAGGGAAGAAATAATATCCTCTTTCTCCTGGTGCATCTGAAGAAGGAAAAAAATGGCACAAATATGCTAAGAATGTTTTACCATTTATATAACATGTATATAGATATAAATGAGAGTTGGAGTGTGTATAGAAACAGTGTTTAAAACGTTGACAATAGTAAGTTGATAATCTAATACTTTTTAGTTTATAAGAAAATTAAAGTGTAGGAACTAATAATTCCATAGTTACCCATACTTATGAGTTCACTAAAAGGTATAAAAGTAGTTAAGCCATTAGTACAACCATTACATTTAGTAATCAACCCAAAACCTTTGGAGAAAAATAACTAGATATGCTGGCACTCATACGTATGTAGGAATAATCACGACTCTCAATCATCTAAGACCAGTTAGTGAAGTAGAACGTGTCGTGGGATAACATGCAGGTCTACTCCCTAGTTAATACTAATGCTTATAGTAAAAATATCACAAAGTGCTAGGGTAAACTAAATGAATATGAAACATGATACCAGTTATTAAATGAGAAGTGTTAAAATTGATCATTTAGTTAAGTTTAGATACTAATGATAAATTCAAATACTGATGGTGGTTAACAAAATATGTAGTATGGTAGTATAATAACATGCACACACTAAGAATAAATTGGGACTATCACATAGTGATATCAATAACAGTATGTCAAATACGTAAAGAATACTATTGAAAAGGTAGGAAAAACCCACATGGTATTCGGTTGGCCTGATATCACACATGGATATTTGTAAGAGTTGGGGATTGGTTTTCTATATACAATGTGTGGGTATGTAAGAATTTGGGGTTTACTCAGTCAGTTTTGTACTAAAATTATCTCCTTTAAAGTTTTGGGGGTTTATTTATAATTATCTCGAGACTTTAAAATATTGGACTTGGGATCATTATTGAACTTTGGTGTAAGAGACTTTTTATCTTAAAATATTTTGAAGTATGTATAGACAAAATTTGGGGATCAAATTCATAAGTTCGAAAAGTTAAGAGGGGTTAATTTTTAAATTTGGATAATTTTCTTAAGTTAAAACCTTGTTTTTGAATAATTTAAGCTAGGAATATCCAAACACGGTCTTATCTGATACCATTTTGACCAAAAAAATTTAATAGAAATTTTGGGGAAAAAAAAAAATTCCTGATTGGTCACGCGCTCTTACGTGGGTGGTTAAGGTTTCTGAAAAAAGTCTTCATCTTCAACCTCTTGATTTTGATTTTTTAGGGTTTCAGTTTTTTACCAAAGTTTTCTCCTTCAATGCTCTACTATTTGAGATGATTCCTTAACCTATTTTTTCATGAGGAATTTGAATATATAAGTTTTGTGGATTGATATTCAGTATAACTCAAGTTCCAAAACATTATTTTTTCCTAAAAATTTAACCTGAACTTCATAGATTTCTAGAGTATGGGAAGGTTTCTTATGAACTTGGGTTGGTTTCTACTATATATGAGAGTTGTGTGGTTTTGGTTTCAAAGCTTAAGATGGATTATACATGAAGAATTTCATATTTTTAGTTTTTGAGTTCAAAATACACTTTTCATCGATTTGAGCTCTACATGGACATTCATGGCTTTTAACCATTAAACTCGAGATCCTTAGGTTATAATGAAGTTATATCTGGCTTCAAATCAAAGTTTGATGCATTATATCAGGATTCAACATTAAAGCTCAAGCTTTAATGGTGTTTCAACCTATTTTTGCTATCCTAGGAAATTCTACATGTAAGAGTTTGCATATTATGATTGTTCAAACTATATTAACTGGATAGAAAACTAATATAATTAAAAGAACAAAAAATGAAGCATAAAATCATAAGGTACCTAATTTGGGAGAATTTTTGAGATTTGAAATTGAGTTGCAAAGTGAGTTTTTACTTCTAGGTTATGATGAGATTTTATTGGAGTTCTTGGGTGGTGGATTTTAATCAGTTTAGGTGATGTTTTTCTAATGGGTAAGTGTAGTTCACATGGTTTCATGGTGTTCTCATGTGGGTTTTAACCTCTAGTGCTAATGTGTAGCATCCTGTGGACAGGGGTTAAAGTATAAATCAATAAATTTTTAGGTTTGGTCCTTAATTGTGCATATATTTACTTTTATAGCCTTAAATGTATACTTTTTTTATAAAGTATACGTTTATTTTAGTAATTTTAGAAAGTTTCCGGGGTTAAATTGTAATTTGACGTTAGTTGAGGTCTAAAGGGTTAATTTGATGTAAAGTTGTTGTTTAGGGGTTACATATACCTCAAGTTATCTTACTTTGAAACTTTCAGGGTCTCTTTTATAATTTATTGAAACTTCAAGGGTCTAAGTGAATATAACAAAAATGTAGGTTTTAAATGTAGCTTCTTTTTCTTAGAAAACTTTTGATTTTACACTCCTTATGAGGGTCCAAATCATAGCGGTATGTAAAGTAGGGGTGAAAAATTCCTGGTTCTTACATATGCCTTAGCTGCTTTGGGGTCACGTGGATTCTGATCTTAAAATAACCATTGAACTAGAATTACTTGTTAAGCCTAGTATTGCAAAATCGATGGTCATCGAACAAGTCTTTATCGGTCAAAAAATTTGGAGTTGGATGGATCCAATCATGACTTATTTGAAAAAAGATGTACTACTAACTGAAACGAAACAAGCCTATCAAGTCAGGATAAAAGTTTACTGCTACGTATCACCTACAGGTAAAATCAAAAGGAGGTCTTTAAGGGACCATGATTTCAATGCGTGCATTGAAGTGATATTGACGAAGTATTATATGATCTTCATAATGCAATTTGTGGAAGCCATTCACGAGGAAGATCTCTGGCCTTTAAAGAAATTAATGAAGGATATTGGTGGACGTACATGCACAAAGATGCAGTCTCTTACGTCAGAAGGGGTTATATGTGTCAAAAGTTATCTCTCGTGCTCCACCATCCGGTTAGTGACTTGAGGTCATTAACTAGACCATGGTCGTTCACTCAATGGGATTTAGACATCGTGAAACCACTACCTCCAGTACCAGGAGATCACAAGTATCTGCTGGTATGTACAGGCTATTTTGTAAAGTGGATTAATGTAGAGTCATTGGTGAACATCAGAGATACTGATATGATTAGATTCATTTGGAGGAACATCGTGACTCGTTTAGTAATACTAAGAGAAATTATCATACAAAATGGAACGCGATTCGAAAAATCTTTGTTCCAAAACATCTGCAACAACCACAACATCCAACATCACTTCGGCTCAGTAGCCTATCCTCAGAGAAATGGATAAGTCGAGGCCACCAACAAGACAATGCTCGATAGTATAAAGAAAAGACTGGAGAAGATAAAAGGTTTTTAGGTGGATGGAGTTCCCCACTACCTTTGGGCATACCTAACTATGCCCAGAAGATCAACTAGGGAAACACCCTTCGTTTTAGCCATAGCTTTAACTGCAGTTATCGATCAAGACTTGAATGGAGAAATCACAAGAACATAGATCGACCTAATAGACGAACGAAGGGAACATGCGTTAATCAAGTTAGCTTCCTATAAATAACAGTTAGCCAAGTAATACAAAAAAGGCATCAATACAAAAAGATTTCAGGCCAGAGATTACGTCGTTAAAAAATTGCTCAACAGTGCAAAAAATCCTTCAAATGGAAAGTTAGGTTCCAACTAGGAAGGGACTTTCAAAATCCTTAGAGATAATTTTCAAGGAGCCTGCCATTTGGAAACAATAGAGGGAAGGAGATCACGAGGTCCTGGAATGCGGTCAATCTTAGAAAATTTTATTTTTTGCAAGTTTGATTCCCCCAAGTACATTTCTTGCAAATTTTAACTTTTTGTTTTTATTTCTCAAAATAATGTAGGTTAATTAAAGTCGAAGTTGAATTAGTACAATTAACTACATTATTGTTCCATCATTTTTCTATATACAGATCAACTTTCTTTTATAGATCATTATTATATCCAATAATTATATCTGGTCGAATATTAGTCATTGACATGAATGCCTTAGTATACACTTAATCACAATCTCAAGTTTAACTGATTTCATCATGAAAAATAGGAAAAAATCAAGGATTTCCTAGGAAAGAAAAAGACCTGAGGGGGATCCGTGGGAGCTAAGCGTCCCGACTTTGTTCGGCTAAAAATCCTGAATGGGTGGACAACCCTACGAATAGGTGCATTTTTGTTAGAGTTTGACTTAGGCCTAAGGTTATGTGATTACACAATCTAAAAGGTAAGACATGTAATGAAAAGATGCTCGACATAAGAAATGGGAAAATGAAAAATGTGGAATTTTATAAAGTAATCATTTTATAAAAGTGCTCATATAACAAAGTTAAAAAAATATTGTCCTAAGCACAACATTAACCCTCGATGATCTATCACCTCAGAAACTGTGACCTTTTTCCTATCATTAGGATTTGGCCTAAACTCATCATCATTGCCATGAGCTGACAAGTAGCCTTTCGCCAACTGAAGAGGACATCAGCGAGAGGAATCCATCTATAATCACACCCGGATAGAGGATGACTGTAAACAGGGGACTTCACTTGTATCCAGTACTAAAGCTCATAGTCTTTTGGAACTTTCATAATATAATACCCCGTATTTTCGAAGATTTAAATAATTATGTGATTTATTATTATTGTGGGATTTAATTGAATTAAAATGTGAAAATTAATTATTAATCCGGATTAAATTTGAATATTTACTAGCGTGACGAGAAGTTAGTAATTATTAATACTACTGTAAGAATAAGTAATATGGAATGACGATTTTATATAATTTGTCATGAGAGAGAGATATGACAGTTTGGTATATTAAGTCAAAGACGCGCGTGTGAGTCGTGTCAGGACAAATTAAGTAGAATAAAAAGGTAAATTATTTTTAAGTAACTCGTATGATCATTTCGAGTGCGCCGTTGAGTCCGGATGGGCCGAAATAGTTAGAAAACTCAACCCGGATATTTTATTTACACTATGGGATATTTTTAGGCCAAGTCGGCACCCGGTAGGGGTAGTTTTGTAATTTGGATTTTTGGAGGAATTAAATAGACGAAAATTGGAGAAATGATATATCAGATAATTGGGGACAATTAGGGTTAGGTTATACCAAAATCAAGAGAGAGCCACAGTGGGTGAGTGAGAGCAAATTTCAAAGGAGGAGAAGTTATGTTCATTACCTGGCACAACCACCACCACCATTGTGTAGATCGAAACGCGAGGAACACATCCATACCAACAACACCAACGGATTAAAACTTCGAAATCGAGGCAAGTGTTTATTTCTTGCTTTCTTTAGCGATAATTATATTCATGTTAGTCTAGGTTAATAAACCTTTGTTATGAAAGTTAATTTGGGGAAATTTGAGAACTATATTATAATCTAGGGCTGATTTGATAAGAATTTGAATCCTATATGTAGATAGGATGATGCCTACGAATTTATGATGATTTCTATGAACAAATTTGGGCTTAATTTAGAAGTTATGTATATCAATGTAAGAACTAGGGTTCTTGATAATAAATTAGGGATTTTGAATTATATGGATGATTAGTGATGATTTAATGATGTTAGGTTATGGGAAATCACATATACATGTTAGAATAATATTTGCGATTGATTGTTGGAAGTTTAGGCTTGATCTTTGGAGGTTTTAGGGTTGAAAAAGGGTTAAAAACGAGGCGGTCTAAGGTTAAAGACGAAACATCCCAAGTCACGAGATCTCGCTCGAGATTGGTTGTCACGCGAAGTCGTTCGAACGGCACGTAGAAGTAGTTCGAGCGAGATTTCTAATTTTCAGAGAATTTCCAATTTTTCCCCTATTTGTGTAAATAGTCAATTTGAGTGAGAAAAATTAGCGTTCGATGAACCCAAAATAGTGCAGAGATATTGGGAGTTTCTTAGGTGTGATGATTCCAATATTTGAAACGGTGAATTTACCTTGAAGATTGCGAAAGAGAGATAATCGTAATTGTAATTGCGTCAAGAGTATTAAGTGATAAATACTTACGATATTAGTTCTAATGATATAGAAATTATAAGAATAAAAATTAGTGGTTACATTTGGGACTTCTTATGATTTTGTATTAAGGATTTTCGAAGGACATATTATCCTTATATATATTACGAGAGGGAGAATATCGTAATTTGAAAATACGTGGATAGTATTTAGTGATAATAATACTACGTATGGAATATGACATTTGATTGTGTGTATACCGTTTGATTTTATGGTTGTGTGTATACCTATATTTGATATATTATGTGTATAACATACCTACCATACTTGCTATCACGGGAGGTCGGCTTTCGAAACAGGGCCATCTAATCTCTGTGTGCCTACGGGGGGGATTTAGATCGATACCTTAAGGACATAGGACTGTGAATGGATTATTTGTGAGTTAATAAGTCAACCGACCATGGGAGCGTAGGTATGTGCATGATCCATGGGTATGTGAACTATGTTCGCCTCCAATATGTGTGATTTTTCTTATTATAACGGTTCCTGAGAGATTCGGAACACATAGTCCGCATGTACGTGATGTACCATGATTTGATAGAAAAGTATGTGAGCACCGTAGCTTAGCCTAGGGGTGACCTATTTGTACATTTGTGATGAGAATAATATACGTGCGTTTATAAGGGACTCTTTGGTAAAGTATGTAAGTAAATAGTCAATAGTAAATACTTGACTGTAGTGTGATAACACTTGTATTAAATGATAAATGTCGAGATCAAATAAGAAATACTACTACGAGGGGTAGTTAGAGGGATAATCTATTTTCCTAGTTAGAAGTGTGTCAGATGGCTAGGTTGGATTATAGGTACGTTAGGCATTCACACTAGTCGAGAGGTGAGAACCTCATGTGAGAGTTCGAACTAACATGCATATAATACTTGCTAATAAATCTTTTTAAAACATCAGGCTCTGACCCGTCTCTTGCATTTCTTCTCTCTTTTGCTATATATATATATATATATATATATATATATATATATATATATATATATATATATATATATATATATGTGTGTGTGTGTGTGTGTGTGTGTGTGTGTGTGTGTGTGTGTGTGTGTATTAGTACATGTGCCCAACCACAGGGACATCGGTTCTAGATACTTGGATGGTTTGCCGAGTTGTAGCTGTTATGGAAGTTGCAGGTCATTGAGATTAGAAGATTATCTCAGTTCATTCAGTTCCTAGTTCAGATATCTGAGTTCGGGCATGTGTCACCCATTCTCATTACCAGGAGTTGTACTCAGTTTCCTTTGTATTTATTTTCAATTGGATTAAGTATTTATTATGTTTGGTTTGTGACTTTGAACTGGAGGTTTTTATCCAGTCTTGATTATTCAGAAATGGATTTAGTCAGCATTAAATTCTTGTGTATGGTATATAATTACATGTTCAGAAGTTAATTAAATGAATTAATTGGTTTCAAGTTTAATTGGAAAATGTTTTGACACTAGCTTAATTAAATGTTAGGTAATTAATTGGATTTAAGTTTTCAACAGTGATGATAAGAATGAACCAACCGAACATTCTGTTATAAATTTTATAAAGGACTGATCACCCGATATTTAATTGGGCGGGGTGTCATAAGTGGTATTAGAGCATCAGGTTCTAGTGTCCTTTAGGATCTGTACGGCTTATTATGTTTCAGCTTAGCATTCTTTAATGTAGAGCCTTGTACTAGGATTATTGTATTCCACTGCGTATGCGACTCAAGCTCTCCTGCAATTTATTCTAGTGAATCCAATTCACATGCGAGAGTGATTGGACTTTGTACTCCGAACAATATGGGATGACCAACGAAGGCCATTATCGAGATTGTAGGAGGAGGAAAACAATTAAAAGTTATGCAGCATTCGGGGAATGGTGATCGCGATAGAAGTCACAACAGTAATATCTAAGTGTGATAGACCAATGGAGGGAGCTAATCCAAAGGCAATAATGTAGAGTGTAGTGACACTCAGAATTTTAAATTCATAAGAAATTTTTCTACCTCAGAGAAACAGCAAAGAGTAAAAATAGTCAATCAGACTCAGATATTGGGTACGGGTTGACCATTTAAAATTTTCCATCTTCTGGTCAGACAAAGACATGGAAGAGAGATTGAACTTATCACCAGTAGGTCGGGTAGAGACCGACCGTAAAGGATGAGTTAACTTGGTAAGCTAACTTCGTAACCAAAGTAGGAGTCACAGAAGATAAACGGGTTTGTAAGTAGAATGTCCTAGCGAAGGCTCTACATTAAAGAATGGGAGGTATGACTAAGGTGACTAGTGTAAATGTCATCAAAGTATATGTTTATTAGAATATGTCAACGCCCCAGAGGAAAGGGAGCCAGTAGAGTTGTGATACCTAGCCGAAGGGCAAGGTTGAATTCAATAGTGTTAATAGAACATCACCAGAACGTATACCCAGTGGGGGAAACCTATTTAAATGATATGATTAAATCTTAACGAAATGGTGATGGATTCAGTCAAGACCAGCGGGTCGACCATGTGTTCCATATGCCCTGTAGAGCGCAAGAAATAACGAAAATAACAACTGGGGGTCCGAGAGAAGGACATCCCATCAAGGCCAGGAGGACCAGTGAAAGGGAAATTACCCTGTATGTAGAGATAAGGGTTACTAGTATTGAATGTGATCACTTGAGAAGTGAAATTGATAGTATCGAGAAAAATAAATCGTGCCTGTAAGGCATACCAGTTGGAAAAATAAAATATCCAGTGTAGAAATTAGGTCAAGAGAATTGGGCATAGGAACTAATAACTTGAGAGTAGTGGGTCTAGTCAGGACCAACGTAGTCCTCAGTAACTGTAGCATACCGTATTTCAGGGGCGACAGGGCCCAAGAAATCAAGGGAAGGTCAGTAAGGCCATAATTGAGGCCTAGAAATATGGGGCCAATGTATCGATATTGGGCGGGTGAGACGTATAACAGAATAATTTACCCACCAAAAAGGAAGGGAAAATCTAATGAATGGAATCCGAAAAGGATAACGATTATAGATAATTATGAGTCACAAAACGAGCGTACGAGGACCTTACGATCAGGATAGGATGATGGAGTTTTGTTTAATCCTTGGGAATAAATGATGAGTTCAAGTGATGTGGTTGTATCATAACATATGTGAATAGTTAACACTTAGAATTTGAGTGTGCATTCGGTTTAGTGGGTACGCTGGCGACATCAGCCTTATTATTTAAATGACTACCATTTGGTAGCGAGATTTTTGTGCCACCTGCGGGGAGGAGAAAGTGGGTACACTAAGAGAAATTTGTATATGGTATTATGTAACGATTCGTGCCCATTTGAGATTTATGATAGTAGAGCACCTTATTATTATATTGTATGGTTACTAGTTACCGAGGGTTTGAACGATAGTAAATTGTGTGATAAGACTATCATACAAAAAAATTCAAATTTTAAAAATATTATTTTAATGAGGCATCACCCGAATGACGGACGACCCTGCATATGTGTTGTATTTTATTGTAGACTTCAACCAGTATGTTGTCTTACTATGTTGATCCCGATGAGCAGGGATGTTCTACTGATGTGATTCAGGGTATATTGACTTATTATAGAGAGGCGAGATATAGCTCCAGAATTATATAGCGCTAATAACTTGTGATCGGGAGAGCACCGCATTATATGCCGTATGTAGTGACATGAAAGTAGATGAGTAGAATTTTATGTTCGTAGATGGGAATTCAGGGATATATGTTATGGAGTAAGGACTTAACAGATCTCAACGACCAGCAGTGTTAGGTAGTAATGTATCGGGGGGGTTCCTTGTTTGGATTTCGCTTTGTAAGACATCCCATGCATGAAACTTAGCGAACGTTGGAAGTTGGTAGAAGTTTGCCTTTAGTACATGGATTTAGTAACGTTAAGATTACTCGTATACGTAGTTATTATTGCAAGAGAATGGTTATATTACAGATTAAGGCCGATGGATCCATATAAGAATAATGTGATCATTTTACCTATCGTTGACACCATGAGCAGACCCGTGGGACAACCTAATATATGATTAGGTGAAAAAGGTAGGGTGACTGAGTAGGACCTTACCATATATCTATGCCAAGTATGTGGGGCATAATTTGTTATTTATACAAAACGTCTAGTACGGTGGTGCTGCAATGCACAAAACATAGGGTGTATGGGTACCCTAGATAGTTGAATTATATTATTTTACATAATTGAGAATTGTGGCGCAATGCGTATTGCGAGAGGTAACTGAATGTAGAAGAGTGTGACTTCAGAACTTAGCTGTTTGATGGTTTAGGTTAGTTCAAACCGTTAATCCCCATATTTTCCACGAGGATAGTATAGGAAGAATTCGGTGAAGTTTAACTCAGGGAAGTTGAAACTTACTTGATAGGACATGGAGAGAACATGTTTCACGAGAATATGAAGCTTAAAGAGAGGGGGAAGGACTTGTGACAAGTAGTGATGACATTGTCGCCTGAGTCATAGATGTGGATGCAGTTATAAGAAAGGTAAAATACATAATGATATAAAGCCATAGTAGTAATGGGAGAGTAAATCCACGGACTATTACAAAGTTAATTACTTCGCAATGAGATGATGACCCTATGTGGGTGAAAGTGGGTCGGGTAATTCAAGTAGCTCACGTTATGCCAAGTTAGGACAAATCTTAATGTGTAACAGTAAACCCCAACCATTATTCCTGGGATAGTAAGGTTATAGGTGGTACAAATAGAGTTTTTATCTGAAAGAGTCAAGAGAGTTACGACTCGATTATTGCAAAGAGTTTTTGGGAGGCCATGAATATCGAGATGCGAACATGTTTGGCCTAACACACTTGCAGGCGGATGGGAAGACTGAGAGTTTTAGTTTCACATTGCGAGGTATGTTGCATTTCCAATTATGGGAAGGTTTAGTGTAATATCTTTGAATGGTGGAGTTAGTGTAAGACGACTCCCCTCAACTAATTATCGATAGGATTCTATTCGAGGCATTATATATAAATCCTTGTTATCCTGGTGCTTATTGGATAGAGGGGAGAAAAATAATCTACTAGGTCCAGAGGAATTTTAGGACCCGTTAACCAGGGTGGAAATGATTGGGAATTGCATTATTTCATGCTAGAATGAGAAAATTGGTACAGAGTGATGTGGGATATTTTCCTATTATTGTTAAGTTTGATCCGGTAGCGTACAGGCTTCGGTTCCATGGTCCTTTGCGGAGGCAATATGGCGAATATGTGTTAATATTTATAGTATATATTGTGTGTAAATTATATACCGTACAAGCAAGAATAGACTACTGATGAAACATAGTAGCAAGACAAATTTGTATACATATAAATATCAATTAACCTACTAGTGCGAGTAGTAGGAGGCTAGATAGTAACTATCTAAAAGTTAAGTGGGGAAACTTAAATGGTAAGGCTTGGAGAGTAAATTATCAGTTAGGTGTTCATTATTAAGGGTATTCGGTAATGTACTAAATGGGTGGTATTGCGAGATTACATGAGATGTGAGGTTAATACCTAGAGTTGTCCTTACCAGAATTGCCTTATTTTCTGAATTTTGTGACGAAATTCCGTTATTAGGGGGGAAGTATGTAATACCCCGTATTTTCGAAGATTTAAATAATTATGTGATTTATTATTATTGTGGAATTTAATTTAATTAAAATGTAAAAATTAATTATTAATCCGGATTAAACTTCTATATTTACTAGCCTGACGAGAAGTTAGTAATTATTAATATTACTGTAAGAATAAGTAATATGGAATGACGATTTTATATAACTTTTCGTGAGAGAGAGATACGACAGTTCGGTATATTAAGTCGGAGACACGCATGTGAGTCGTGTCAGGACTAATTGAGTGGAATAAAAAGGTAAATTACTTTTTAAGTAACTCGTATGATCATTTCGAGTGCGCCGTTGAGTCCGAAGGGGTCGTGATAGTCGAAAAACTCTACCCGAGTATTTTATTTGGACTCTGGAGTATTTTTAGGCCAA
The DNA here is from genome assembly GCA_949130495.1 of Sambucus nigra. Lineage (NCBI taxonomy): Eukaryota > Viridiplantae > Streptophyta > Magnoliopsida > Dipsacales > Adoxaceae > Sambucus > Sambucus nigra. Next base: position 215,657,335 of record OX422222.1, on the reverse strand, counting down.
GTCGGCACCCGGTAGGGGTAGTTTTGTAATTTGGATTTTTGGAAGAATTAAATGGACGAAAATTGGAGCAATAATATATCAGCTATTTGGGGATACTTAGGGTTAGGTTACACCAAAATCAAGAGAGAGTCACAGTGGGTGAGGGAGAGCAAATTTCAAAGGAGGAGAAGCTATGTTCATTACCTTGCACAACCACCACCACCATCGTGTAGATCGGAACGCGAGGAACGCATCCATACCAACAACACCAATGGATCTGACCTTTGAAATAGAGGCAAGTGTTTATTTCTTACATTTTTTGGCGATAATTATGTTCATGTTAGTCTAGGTTAATAAACCTTTGTTATGAAAGTTAATTTGGGGGAAATTGCATAACTATATTATAATCTAGGGATGATTTGATAAGAATTTGAATCCCATATGTAGATAGGATGATGCCTACGAATTTATGATGATTTCTATGAACAAATCTTGGCTTAATTTAGAAGTTATGTATATCAATGTAAGAACTAGGGTTCTTGATAATATATTGGGGATTTCAAATTATATGGATTATTGGTGATGATTTAATGATGTTAGGTTATGGGAAATCACATATACATGTTAGAATAATATTTGGGATTTATTGTTGGAACTTTGGGCTTGATCTTTAGAGGTTTTAGGGTTGAAAAAGGATAAAAAATGAGGTTCTCTAAGGTTGAAGACGAAACAACCCAGGTTGCGAGATCTCGCCCGAAGTTGTTCGAGCGAGATCCATTCTGGTTCGAGCGAGATTTGTAATTTTCAGAGAATTTCCTATTTTGCCCATATTTGTGTAAACAGTCAATTTGAGTGAGAAAAATTAGTGTTCGATGAACCCAAAATAGTGCAGAATTATTGGGAGTTGCTTAGGTGTGATGATTCAAATATTTGGAATGGTGAATTTACCTTGAAGATTGCGAAAGAGAGATAATCGTAATTGTAATTGCGTCGAGAGTATTAAGTGATAAATACTTATGATATTAGTTCTAACGATATGAAAATTATAAGAATAAAAATCAGTGGTTACATTTGGGACTTCTTATGATTTTGTATTAAGGACTTTCGAAGGACATATTACCCTTATATATATATATATTACGAGAGGGGGAATATCGTAATTGGAAAATACGTGGATAATATTTAGTGATAATAATACTACGTATGGAATATGACATTTGGTTGTGTGTATACCGTTTGATTTGATGGGTTGTGTGTATACCTATATTTGATATATTATGTGTATGACATACCTACCATACTTGCTATCACGAGAGGTCGGCTTTCGAAACAGGGCCATCTAATCTCTGTGTGCCTACGGGGGTGATTTAGATCGGTACCTTAAGGACATATGACTTTGAATGTCTTATTTATGAGTTAATAAGTCAACCGACCATGGGAGTGTAGGTATGTGCATGACCCATGGGTATGTGAACTATGTTCGCCTCCAATACGTGTGATTTTGCTTATTATAATGGTTCCTGAGAGATTCGGAACACGTAGTCCGCATGTACATGATGTACAGGAATTTGATGGCAGAGTATGTGTGCAGCTCAGCTTAACCTAGGGGTGCCCTATTTGTATATTTGTGTTGAGAATAATATATGTGCGTTTATAACGGACTCTTTAGTAAAGTATGTAAGTAAATTGTAAATACTTAACTGTAGTGTGATAACACTTGTTTAAAATGATAAATGTCGAGATCAAATACAAAATACTACTACAAGGGGGTAGTTATAGGGATAAGCCTTTTTCCTAGTTAGGAGTGTGTCAGATGGCTAGGTTGGATTAGAGGTACGTTAGGCGTGCACACTAGTCGAGAGGTGAGAATCTCATGTGAGAGTTCGAACTAACATGCATATAATACTTGCTAATAAATCTTTTTAAAACATCGGGCTCTGACCCGTCTCTTGCATTTCTTCTCTCTTTTTCTGTATATATATATATATATATATATATATATATATATATATACAGGTGCCCATCCACAGGGACACCGGTTCTAGATATTTGGATGGTTTGCCGAGCTGTAGCTATTGTGGAAATTGCGGGTCATTGAGATTAGACGGTTCTCTCAATTCATTCAGTTCCTAGTTCAGATATCTCAGTTCAGGCATGTGTCGCCCATTCTTATTAGAAGGAGTTGTACTCAGTTTCCTTTGTAGTTCTTTTCAGTTCGATTGAGTATTTATTATGTTTGGTTTGTGACTTTGAACGTGAGGTTTTTATCCAGTCTTGATTATTCAGAAATGGATTCAGTCAGCATTAAATTCTTGTGTATGGTATATAATTACATGTTCGGAAGCTTATTAAATGAATTAATTGGTTTCAAGTTTAATTGGAAAATATTTTGACACTAGCTTAATTAAATGTTAGGTAATTAATTGGATTTAATTTTTGACAGTGATGCAAAGAATGAACCAACCGAACATTCTGTTATAAATTTTATAAAGGACTGATCACCCGATATTTAATTGGGTGGGGTGTAACATATTACGGCTAGGATGTTGAGGCAACCATGGTTGTATGCCACTTGATCGACTTTATCAATCATTAGGGGGCATCCGCCCATCCATCATTGTAGCCAGAGGCCCAAACATCATGAGGATCCTTCCTAAAGAGGTATTTAAATGGCAATATGTCATGACGGAGGCCTAATTTTCTCTCCCTGTCTCCCCTTAAGTCGACCTTATTTTTTCAATCTTCTTCCTTAGAGAGATATTTTCATTTTGCAAATGATTCGCAACATTAATGAAATTTTTAGCATCACTATCCAACTTAATGGACAAATAATATTGCTCGTCAAAAGCACTTGTCATTTTTAGAGAGATTGCCCAACAGAGATGAAAGTGTCGTGAGCTTGACTACTGGATTTTCGACCAACTACTTGATCAATGTTGTCTATTTATGGAGAATATAGAACCCCTATAGTTATATTTCCAAGATACAAGAATAAAGAGAAAACCATTAAGGAACAAAAAGATATGATTTCAAACTCTGGAAACATTTCATTACCCTAGAAAATGGTCCAAGCCCTTATAAACATTAAAAAGCATGATCGTACAAATATTTTTTAGAAACTATAATCCTAACTAGATTTGACCATCTTTATCCTTCACCTGCTCTTGAGGATTTGGTAATTTGCCTTGATCACCGCTCGTCATTTCCTGATCGGTTGTAGCCTTTGCCAGAATGCTACCAGAAGCCTTGTCCCATTCTTCCTCCTTGGTGGAAAACCATGATCATGCTCCCCAAATAACTCAGATTTTAAACGAACATTGGTCTTGACCAAGGTCGCGTCACAACCTTTCTTGAAATTCAAATTTTGAACGAAAGACAATTGTTTCTTGTCCTAGACAAAAGCCTCCACGTACCCATGGTTGAAGGCTTCATCTTTGGCCACTTCCAGAACACGAGCATGATCGTCATTAGCCCTGTTCAATGTATTGTTCCCAATCATTAGCTAATCGCGCTTTTTTTCAACATGTTAACTTCCAAGTTGGTCAACTTCTTCTCGTCCTCATACACCCTCTTGGAAGTAGCTAAAGACGCTTTGGATTTATCCATTTCCTTCTACATGTTGTTAACTTTGGCCTGGTCGGAACCTCTGTCAAGCATGGCAACAAAATATTCCACGCACTGCAAATATAAAACCCAGTCAAATCATCAACCAAAAATTATAAAGAATTCAAATAACAAGTACCACACATACCAAGGATAACGCCTGTGCGACGTGGAAAGAAAGGTGATCCGAAATTATCTTATCTCTTACCTCAGTCGACCAAGGGCCAAAGAAAGATTCATGGCCACCAACATAATTTGGTGGCCCTTCCCCACATTAGAGGCATCCACAGTCTTGGTGGGAACAACAACAGAGGAAGAAGAAACTACTTTATCATTCTTCTCCCTCTATATCTTAGGGGAATATACCAGAGTAACAAGCTCGAAAGGGCCTTCGACCTCCTTCCTTTTAAAAAAAAATTACTTTTGGGGAAGTTAGGAGGTCACAGTCATCCACATGACTGAGGTTTCTATTTCTTGGTCCATAACCTCCTCCCTAGTAGTTGGAATGGTGTTCATATTCACACGCTCAAATGAAGATGAGGTGGACACTCTTAAAGAGCCCTCACTTGTGGAAGGAACTGGTATTTCATGATTAGAATCAATAGGCCTGGATGTAAAGCTAGATGTGGGATTATTTTACTCGAGAAGGAAGGACACCCACCTGGGATGCTCTCCACCTAGAACTAATAGTCTTACAATGAGAAGGATCTTTCTTCTTTGACCCACGGAGAGAAAACAAATGATAAAGAAAAAGATCAATATCTATTTTAGCTAACTACCAATCATGAACATCAAAAAAATAAAAAAAATAAAAAGAAGCAAAAGGAGAAGAAAAATAATAAGAAGGCGGTATCAACCTATTCTCCTCCCTCTGAAAGGGCATAAAAACCGTCCATATACTTCATCACCCTCATAAATCAGTGGATGTTGCTAATTTGTGATGATAAACCCTTGATACCAATACCCTTATTAGAATCAGAGAGATTGACAACCAAAACCCTATTAGCCTTTCTTGCCATCAAAAAAATAATATTATGAGTCATCTTTAACCACGAGTAGCAATATCTGAGTTTTGGGATCCCTACTTGGGTCCCGTACACTTCATTTATTCTATGAACACCATTTACGATTATCTATTTAGAACATTGAGCAGGAAAAACATGGAAAAATTAACAAAACTAAGAATAATTAATCAGGGGGAATGTTATGCCCCCTTCGGCCATTGATATGGTATGAATCTAGTGGCCACCTCTAACATTGTAGCAGTCAATCATAATATCACTGCATTATGTAGTTACCTAGGGGGATGGAATACATGTCACTAAATTACCTATAAGTCCTTTCATTTATGAAGTACACCGTTTTTTTATTGGCAGGGGGTAAAACCAGAAGAAGTAAAGAAATTTAAGGGATCGTCACAAAAAAAAATTAAAAATACACAAGGGGAGATAACTTACAAATGAAGGTTAAGGTAGAAAACTCTGATGCTTTGAATAGTTTAGGTGAAAGACTGAAATGGTGTATGGAAGATTTTGGTGGCTTGGTTAAAATTTTGAGACACCTCGTCATTTGAAAACGGAACCCAAGTTGATTAATTAAGAGAAGAGCTTCAGTTTTTTAGAAATGAAGCTTTACCAACGTATCGCCAGCTAACTTGCAAAGTTACAAGCCCGTAAGAGGGCACAATTTTAAGTAGTGACAAACCATCTTTGCCAGCTAACTTACTCAGAAGAATCTTCACTTAATAAGTCTTTCCAAGAGTAAGAGTAAACAATATCAAGCCGCGACCAACCACCTTGGTCGACCAACTTTCTTAACAAGATATTCATTTTAGAAGTCTTTCCAAGAGTCAGAGGACACAATCTCAAGACGTGACCAACCACCTTGGCCAACTAAATCACTTCCTAACCTCTCCATCCCATTCAAGCCACAAAGCTTCGACGGCAATTATGGGCTAACAATCCAAACAGTTCGAGGATTCAGATAAAAATCAGCCAAAATAGTTAGTGAGGGTTGCAATTAGAGTTAACTACAAATCTAATTTCCAGTTGCGTTGATCTCGAGAAGAGATGAGCGTAATCAACCAACGAGTTTCATCAATAAGCAAGGGAAGCACTGCACGACTGTATCTCCCCCTTCCCTATAAATCTAACCCTTACCCTAGGGAAAAAAAGGGCGTATAATTCTTGTTATCAATTAGAAAAAAGTGTATAATAAGAAACGTGTAATACCCCATGGACGTAAACCATTGCTAAACCACACAAATACCTGTCTTGCGGGATTTTTTTTCTTTATGTTTGTCATTAAGTATTTAGGATTATTATTTGTGGGATAATTGCACCTACATATATGCATTTGATGTCCGACAATTTCATAGTGATGATTTAATGAGCGTAATATATAAAAAATTTCACATTCATATATATGAGTCTGAAGTTTTTAATTTTATATTATAGCTTTTGTTTCAAATCTAAAATGACTTAAGAAATGATGAACTTTAGAATTAAAAGAATAAAATATCTAATATCCCTACATATGAATTATATAATACGTTTAACATTTAATCCAACTTAAACATGAACATTTGTCTTAATAGTAAATCATGCATCTAATATTCATACATATATGAACTATAGTCTACTTTCGAAGTCTAATTCAACTTAAACATGAACATTTGATTCGATATGAACAAACAAAACAACCCATTGTGGTAAAAAAAATAACACATAATTTGGGAGAAACTTAATTTTTGCCCCCCAAAAATAAAAATTTGAGTTAGGACTATGGTGGTGTAGATAATCATTCCAATATCTAAAAAGTTTTGGCAGAATTTGAAAAAAAGGAGTGTGATATGGCCTCCTAAATTATTATAAAAAATAAAATACCTTTTTTCATAACCAAAAGTCATGATATTGATCATTGGGGCACTCAATTGACTTAAAAACTTTCTAAAGATTCGAAGCAAGTTAATTTTGATTTCTAATAATACGCGTATTTGACAACATAAAAATTGTCACTAGAAGCATACTTAAAGATCATTAACACATATAATTGATTATAAATAGATTTACCAACACAAGTAAATCATCACAAAAGAGTTGCATATAGTCGCAGACACACAAAAAGCCATTTTTTCAAGGAAGATTTAAAGGCACGAGTAAAACATCACAAAAAATGCACCGAAAATTCTAGTCATAAAATTTATACTATGTAGACTTCATTATAGGTCATTGTCATTATGGAAAATCATGAGATACTAGCCTCTATGTTCTGATATTACATGCGAAATCATTGCTAAGAACAATATAGATTAATGATGAGTTTTTTGATTAGCCTAAACATGTAATTTATTATTATTTTGGAGGTGGTAAAGAAATATTTCAGGACTCTTCCTATATCCATCCATTCGTACAACATTACGAAAAGGAATAGAGTAACACATGCATTAGTTATATGTCTCTTTCTATTGGCAAATATATGAATTATGGTGGAGACACTCAACCAACATAAAATATTACCTTTTGTTGCTCTCCAAGTTTGTGTAAGACCCAATAAAGAGATTCACAAATTCATTACGACTGAAATAGAAACAAGTAATGAAGATAAATCTTGTATCATTATTAACTATCCATATATTTGGACATGTTGAAGGTTCTTGCAAAAAAGTTGTGTTTAAAATTCCCATAAGCTACCTGACAATGGGAAAAGGAGAGTTGAAAGATTTTTTTTTTTTGGTAAAACTAGTCTAGAGGGAAAGGGAACCTAAATTGATGCCAAACCTTCTAAGATGAATGCTAAATGGATTCAAGTAACAATGAAGAAAATGAACCCTAGAATAACGTAAATGTTACTTTTAAGGGTAACATAAAAGATCATGATAAAATTAACACCACAAACATGCTAAAGCCTGAGAATGCTAACCCAAAGTTTAGTTAGGTAAATCAAAAGATCTTGTTTAAATAGTTGGATGAAGAAGAAATTTAGAAGCAGGGGGGAATAATATTTACATTTGGGATAAAAAAAAGGGACATATACCAAATAGTCCCTCGGACATTTTTTAATACCCATTTAGTCCAAACTTTTTTATTTTGCCTCAAAAAGTCCTTTGCCACATATTTTGGAGAGGGAGTGCCACTGGCGCGGACCTCTAAAAATAAGAGGATATTGAGTGCTTGAGGGACTAAATGGGTTAAATAAAAAATATGTGTCCTTTTTAAAAAAATATATATTTATAGTAGGGACTATTTAATAATTGATCCTAAAAAAAAATAAAAATAAAAATAAAAAACCAAGTTAATTACTTTTTGAATAATATAATGACCTTTCTCTCTCTAAAACGTTCTCTCTAGAATCTTACTTCTTTATCTTCGATTCTCTTTTTTTCTGGGACCATATCTTACAATTCCTTCCGCGATCTAATTAATTATGGTATGAGAAGATCATCTAGGGTTAGAGGACCCCAATTGATCGTTTCACAAATGAATTTCTTGGTGAGAAATGGAACTTAATGAGGAAATCTGCGTTGGATAAGAAGAGCAATGAAGATATGGAGATGAAGAAAACTTAACTCTAAATTGTGAAATATCATCTTATTCCAAATAATATTGGTAGTACAATCAGCGTTGAGGAGGTAAAAACCATGACGTTTTGAGAAATTGAAATTCTTGGTCAAACCATTGGTCCAAAAGCCGTGCTAAATCAAAAATTGGAGGAGATGAATAATTTGGCAGTTGAAACATCTAGGGCTTCTCCCAATGGATCTGGATATATAAATGATGATGGGCCAATATTTGTGATTGAAGTCCCAGGCCGACATAATCCGAAAGAAGATTGTTAAATCAGAGCAAATGAAAAAGGCAAGCAGAAATCATACCAACAAGTAAGGATGATGAAGGAAGAGAATGCATAATGATAAATAAACTGGACGTTGAAGATGAAATTCATAGATGGAGAAATGTGATTGTGTCTTATGTGTTGGGTTCCAAAATATCATATAATGTCATGATGGGATTTGTAATGAGGAAATGGGAAAATTTTGGAAAAATTGACATTTTCATGCTTAAATCAGGAGTTTTCATTATTTCTTTTGAAAATACTGAAATACAAAATCATATTATTGAGATGGGGCATTGGTCATTTGATAGTAAACCTCTTATTATTAAACCTTGGTCAACTGATGTGTGTTTAAAAAGGGATATGGTAACCGGTATTCCTGTTTGGGTGAGACTTCTGGGTCTAAAACAACATCTATAGGCTCATTCGGTTCTTAGCATGATAACAAGTTTGATTGGTAAATCCCTTTTTACAGATAAGATGACAGTTAATACGGAAAGGCGTACATATGCATGGGTGTGTGTGGAGATTGATTTAAACAGTTCCCTTCCTTCTGAAGTTCCAATTTATGATACTGATGGGGGCATGAGTAGACAAAGTATTGAATATTAATGGTTGCCAGCTAAATGTAGCCATTGTAACTCTGGGAATAATATTGTAAATTGCAAATCAGTAAAATTTAAAAAGGTGTGGCAGTAAGTTGAGAAGACAAAAGACAAGGAAGGAAAGTAGTAACAAAAGACAAGGAAGGAAATTGCAAATCAGTAAAAAAAATTTTAGGGTTAAAAAATTTTTAGTGGTAACATTTTGAATTTTTTCTTTTTTGGGATGGGGCACAACTCTAAATTTACAATTTTCTAGGGGTAATTTGAGATTTGGGGTAGGGCACTTGCCCCACCAACCTACCATATAGATCCGCCCCTGCAGGGGACTGAGAAAAATAACAATGAAACTGGTAAAAAAAGTCATATATAGACACAGTAAGACTAGGAGAGGAAGGAAAGTAGTTCTAATATCATAGAGGGAGGAGGGGAATGTTTTCCTTGTCCTGATACTATTAAAGGGAACAATTTTGAATCTTTAGAATCTCTTGATGAACAAGAAGATGTAGACATTAGGGCTGTAAATGGATATTCGAAAATTCGCATCCCTCCGATATTCGAATTCGAATTTGCGGATATTTATCCGAAAAAATGGAAACGGATACGAATATGGATGCTCTATAAAAATATCCGAGAAAACGGATATGGATACGGATAGTACTAGTATCCGACACGGATAATCCGTATCCGATGCGGAGTATCCATTTTACCGGATATCCGTTTTATCGGATATCCGTATTCGTCTAACATTAGTTTAAAATACTAGTTATATAATATTTTAGGTGTAAACTAACACTTAAAATAACAGTTGGGGGTATAAGTTTAATTATGAAAACCTTAAAATCTAACTAACCTAATAAACTAAAAACGCAAGTCGCTCATCAGCCTTACCAAAAACACAACAACACGCAGCGGCAGCCAACCCAAACCCTTCCTCTCTCCAGCCGAAACCCTTCCTCTCTCTCGCCGTTCGCGACTGAAACCCTTCCTTTCTCACGTAGCGGCAGCCAGATGCTTCCCCTATCCAACAGCCAACACGCAGCCTCTCTCACGCAGCCAACACGCAGCGCTGTCAGTTGCTTCCCCTATCCAACAACAAACAGGCATTGTTTTTTTTTTGTTGGATCTTGGTATACATAGAGAGTTGATTCCTATAATTTTTTTGTTGGATCTTGGTATACATAGAGTTGGTATACAGAACTGCTTCCCACATCTTTTGTTTTCCATTTGTTCATATCTTTTGTTCACCACAAACGATGTGTTCAGCGATTCATGTTTAAGCGATTCATGTTCAGCGATCCATTTATACCTCAGTTCATGTTTAAGCGATTCATTTACTACCTCAGTTCATATTTAAACAATATAAAATATAAAGTATATTTTATATTGTTTAAACATCTTTTATTTGATTCCACCACCATACCTCTTTTTATTTGATTTTTTATAGTATACTGGAATATAAAATATAAAATATACGTATAATCAAACTAATGTTATAAAATATATGTATAATAAAAAAAATAGTCTCTAAAATTCATTTACCACATGGACTATTTATTGTTATATTTTGTGATGGCTAAACAATATAAATGGATATGAATATTATCCGAATCTGAGGTATCCGAGCGGATACGGATAAAAATAGTTGTTTTAACTATCCGGGCATATACGGATACGGATATGGATAGTGCATATAGATAGCGGATACGGATATGGAAAACATGGTATCCGATCCGTATCCGTCCGTTTACCACCCCTAGTAGACATTGAGGTAAGTAGGATTGAATATAATGAGTGTGATATAATTGAAAGAATTGTATTGAAAGAGAAGTGGAAAAATATAATGACTGAAAATAATAAAAGTTCTAAGTCAGGGAAAGGGAAGGGAAGGGGAGAAATAAATTTCATTGATGATGAAAAAGACTCTTTAGAATATAAAGGGCCGTAATTCCCCTCATAAATAAAGAGAAGTCAAGAAGTTTATTATTGATAGTAATATCTCCCTTATATGTCTTGTGGAGGTGATGGTGAGAAAAGGAAATATCAATAATGTTAGGGATGGATGTTTTTGAAAATCCCTTACTAAGTCGTTTAATCAAATGTTAAAATAGTTAAGAAGGGCTCGAAATGTTTTCTTGGGAAAACTCTTTTAATAACACCAATTAAAACAAAAGATATGTTATGAAAATATTTTTGAACAAGAAATTTCAGTTACTTCGAAACTTAAGGGTTTAAAAGAATTTTAAACACTTATACTAGTGATGGAAAAAGTAAAACAAGTATCAAAAAGTATTCACACAAGACAAAGATTTTAATTTGGTAAAACCCCTATCAAACAGGGGAAACATCCAAGACTCCCTCTACGAATTAAAAGCAAAAATCTACTAGAATGAGTTATAGAGTACACGCAAGCAACGTATTATCCAACCAAATCAGACCTAAACCTAAGTCAATTAATTATACCAACACTTCTAGCTTTTCCTTCAACGTTTCTAGCTTCCGACTGTCGTCTTTAATGCCCTCTAAGCTTTACTCCTTATCTCATTCTTTACGTTGACTCTGATGGTAAAAATCTCTTTACCAACACAACTGTAGTGTTGTTGTGTGACAGTGTAGTGATGTGATGTGCATAACACATGCATGCAACTCACTCACACTTATACAGACAGTCTTCTATGAATTACAAATTAATTTTAAAATGACATGCAAGAATCTGAATCAATTTTTCTTCAAATTAGACTTTCTTTTTTGTAGGCAGATCAAAAAACAATCTTGCTATGATAAAAGAGCCAAGATCCTATATGTCTCTCTTATTTATTTACAAACTTATATCACAAAATGTGAAATATGAACTTGGAGACATAAATGTCTTTAGATCTGAGATTTTGAAGTCTTGTTTTTTAAGAACACTTGAAAGTAGAAAGAGGAATATGTTGGGAAAAAAATGATAAAACCTTTTAAACTAAAAACCCAACACAAATAGATGATTTCTAAAAAGGAAATCAGTCCAAAAAGATCGTGATTGTATCACTTAGTCACATCTCAAATCTCAAATATGTGAGACATAATCAAGCTTGGTAACAGTGTTTGGACAAGAGATTTGAACCAGAGAGGAACTCGTATCACGAAAACACTCTCAAACTCTCAAAATTTTCTAGAAAGTTCGGCGAGAGTTTGGTTTATAATTTTCTTTTTCTCTCTTATTTACCTCTCTTTTTTCTCTCTCTATCTCTCTTTTTTCTTATCTCTCTCAAACTTGCCAAAGGCTAGAAATGCTTAACCCTTAGTCTCTATTTATAAGGACAAAGGAAGGTTATGGAAGGTTAAGGGTAAATCAACGATCAAGATTAATTCGACTGTTGGGAGATCAATCTAAGGGCTCATAATGCACCGCTTCCAAACGATCAGCGATTAGCTAAAATAGGTATCTCATGGATTGAATAAAAGCACATGCAGGCCATTGATTAAAATATATGAACATTCCAAACTGAGTCTTGAGGATGTGAGTATAAAGAAACACAAATTAGGTTGTTGATAAGCCAACACGTGTATGCTCTAGGTCACTTCAAAAATGCATGTTTTTTATCTTTGAAAAATATTATTTTCTACCCCAAAAGTCTCTAGTTCTTTCGAATTCTATCCAAAGAAAGTTTTACGCAGATTAAGATATTATGAATTAGCCCCAAACAATTTTAAACCTAATTTTAAATGTTTAAAAAATAGATTTTGATTGTTTAAAAATTACAAAAAAAATCTTTAAAAAAATTAAAAAAAGATTTTTAAACCAATGGGAATACACACACACACACCTCATACACACAATATGCCAAATAAATGCAATCCTAGGTGTTGTGACTTGTGTTAGTTACTACCTTTTCTAGCCTTGAATAGTCTTTTATGCAAACCATGAAAAGGAATGAGGCTTAGGGTTAAACAAAGTTTGACACAATTTTGTCTCTATTTCCAAACTAGACAAGCTCCTATATTTTAGACTCAAGAGAGTCATTTATATAGTGTGCTTCAATATACCAATGTGAAAATATGAGATAAAATCTCCTTTGAGTCAGCTAGGACTAGTAGGGATACAAAAAAATAGAGAACCTTAATCCTATACAAAAATTCTATCTACCCCATGTCCTAGAAATGAAAAATATACAACTGAACTAATCTACAGACAAATACCCTAAAAATATCCTGATGCACAAAACAATACTGATTCCTGTACAAAAATAGCTAAGATCGAGTTTTTTTAGAAGAAATGTACAATAAATGTCCAAGATAAACTCAAATATTTCTCCCCATTTTGTCTCAAATGGACAATGGAAAAAATCCCAAAAATATCTATCTGCTATAAGTATAACTTTACAAATTTAAATGATGAGATTCGATTTTGCAGGAACCATTCCTATAGATTTCCATAATGATTCAAAACGAGTGAAATCCAAAGGTTTTGTGAATATGTATGCTAATTGAAGATCAGTGTGTAAGTAGTTAATTTCCAATTCCTTAGATTCGACTAACTCGTGTATAAAATGATGTCTAATTTTAATGTGTTTAGTACGTGAGTATTGAACATGATTTTTGGAAATATTAATCGAATATTGATTATTGCGGTAGAGATGTAATTTCTCTTCATTAATCCCATAATCACTTAACACATGTTTTATCCACAATAATTGAGCACAGCCGCTACATGCGGCTATATATTTAGATACAGTTGTGGATAAGGAAGTGCAATTTTATTTGTTACTATTCCAGCCTACTAAATTATTGCCAATGTAATAATATGTTCATGTCGTACTTTTACTATCATCGGAACACTCATCCCAATCAGCATCGGTGTAACCTATTATCTTACTGGATGTGTTGTTTTTGTACCAAAGCCCTAAGTTGAGAGTTCCTTTTACATATTTTATAATTCTTTTAAAGCACAGTTAATGACTCTCTTTAGGCGTATTTTGATATCTAGCACATACACAGATGGCATACATAATGTCAGGTCGCGAGGTAGTTAGGTATAGTACACTTACTATCATGCTATGATAAAGTGTGGTATAAATAGATTTCCCATGTTCATCTTTAGATAATTTTACTGAAGTACTCAGGGGTGTCCTAGCATATTTTTCAATTTCTAGACCGAACTTCTTTACAATCTCTAAAGCGTATTTGGATTGCGATATGAATAAACTTCTGAGTTCTCTTTGACTTGAAGTCCTAAAAACAATTATAACTCCCCCATAAGATACATTTGAAATTCCCCGTGCATATCTTTAGAAAAAAATTTAACCTCGTACGAGGAGTTAGATCCCAAAATAATGTCGTCTACGTAAACTTGGGCTATTATAACATTTTTGTCAAAGTGTGTGACATAAAGAGTTTGATCATTCTCACCTCTCCTAAAACCTTTATTTAAGAGAAAGGTAGACAATAGTTCATACCAAGTGCGAGGGGCTTGTACCCATATAGTGCCTTTTTCATATGATAGACATGATTTGGTTGGTGAGGAGAAATAAACCCTTTAGGCTATTCTACATAAGATTCCTCGGTTAAGATACAATTAAGTAATGCAGACTTTACATCCATTTGATATAAGGTGAATTTCAAGAGACACGTAATAGCGAGAAGAATATGAATAGATCCGAGACGTGTTATAGGGGCAAAGGTTTCTTTGAAGTATATTCCCTCAATCTGCGAATAACCCTGTGCTACTAGTCTAGCTTTGTTTCTAACTACCATCCCTGTTTCATCAGTTTTACTTTAAAAAATCCATCTAGTGCCAATAACCTGTTTATTTTCTGGTTTGGGGACAAGATACCATACGTCATGAGTTTCAAATTGAATGAGTTCCTCTTGCGTAACACCTATCCAATAGGAATAATTTAAGGCTTCATTCACATTCTTTGGTTCTATAAGCGAAACAAAGCATGCGAAATGTGCAGTATTACGTAGTTGGGATCTTATTTGAATAAGTTCTTCTGGGATACCGACCACATTATCTAAGGGATGATCCTTAGAAATCCAATTTGGTACCTTAGGGGTCTCATTAGGTAAAGACTCAACTATATCTGAAGAGTCGTGGGTAGGAATGCATTCTGGCTCATCAATAACGGTTGGTTATATGTTCTTATTCTCTACATTCGTGTCACTCAATACTACATTGATGGATTCCATTAGAGTTTTAGTACGAAGGTCATAAACATGATATGCTTTGCTATTTGGGTAATAACCTAAGAAAATTGCTTTATCACCTCTAGTTTCGAATTTGAACAAATGTTCTCTGTCCTTGAAAACATAGTAAATACTACCAAAGGTTATAAAATATTTAAGGTTAGGTTTTTTCCCGTACCAAAATTCATATGGTGTTTGTTTAGTATCTTTCTAAGGTAGACTCTATTAATAATATGACAAGTTGTACGAATGGCTTCAACCTAAAAGTATTTAGGTAAATCCTTCGTGTGGATCATAACACTAGCCATCTCCTGAAGAGTACGATTTTTACGCTCACCTATTCCATTTTTCGGGGAGTTTTAGGGGCGCTAAAGTCGTGTTGGTAACCATTATAGTCACAAAACTCGATAACTCTTAAATTTGTAAACTCACCTCCTCTATCACTACGAATTCTATTTACTTCAGAGTCCTTTTCATTTTCTATTCGTAATAAAATTTTCAAAAACTTATGAAAAGGATCTGATTTTTGTTTAAAAAAGGCCACCCAGGTAAATCAAGTAAAATCGTCAACCATAACTAGGATGCAATTGTTTCTACAAAGACTAATAGTACGATAGGGACCCATTACGTCTATATGGATGAGTTCTAGAGGTTTGGTGGATAGAACTTCCTTAACTTTCTTATAAGGAGCCTTAACAATCTTTCTTCTTGACATGTCTCACATATAATATTGGAAATGGGTTTAATTTTGGGCAGACCTCTAACTATTACTTGAGAGCCTAACTTTCCAAGACTATCGTAATTTATGTGACCTAACCTATTATGCCAGATTTGATTATCTTCCATCCTGGCTATATTGTAGATCTCAGTCCCTAAATTTACTGTATAACATTTATCAGGTGTTTTGAGGCCTGTAATAATAGAGTCTCCATTCTCATTCAAAATTTTACAACTAGATTTTGAGAATGTGACAGTATGGTTTGAGTCACAAAAATTGCGATATACTTAGTAAGTTTCCTTTAAGACCCTTTACTAATAGAACATCCTCAAGAGTCGGTAGACCTTTTTCTTGGAGTGTCCCTTTACCTATGATCTGTGCAGATACTCCATCTCCAAACAAAACTTTTCTTCCTAAGAAGTCGGTTTTGTTGGTTAGCTTAGTCTCGTACCCGATCATATGCTTAGAACTATTTGAGTCCAAATGCCATCCAGATGAAGCGTGTTCTGCTTTTAAAGCACTAATAAGCACATTATACTTCATTTGGGGTATTATATCATCCTTCCTAACCCAAATGGCTATAGTTTTAAAATGTTTGGGCATATTTGCTCGAATATGATAAAATTTGAGACCATCAAATTTTTCTTTAAAAGATTTTTCATAGTTTTTGGAGCATTTAGTTTAGTCATGAATCTAGATTCCTTTCTCTTGGACTTTCTTTTAGTGTTGGATCGTTTCTTCCTATTATGATAGTTAGAGTTCTTATTAGGTTCTCTATGAAGGAAGTAGTTATTTATAATCTCTCTAGAATATTTGAAGTTCTTATACACAAGAGTGTATGAAAAGGATTGCCCTAGACGTTTTTCAAAACAAATTACATGTGAATGTCCATAGACATCACAATAGGATCAATAAGGGTGGCTCGAAGGTTTCTTATTATCTCTAAGACCTTTAAAAATGGGTTTATCTAAGTGAGTAACATCAGTCTTAGGTTTCCTAGATATAGGTTGAAATGAGGTCTCTTCTTATTGTATTGTGTGTGTGTGTGGGGGGGGGGGGGGGGGGGGGGGGGGGTAGACATATTTAGTCTTAGATCCAACAATAGCTTTGGACTCATAACTTACCAAAATGTCTTTCCCTTTTTTATTTTTTATCAAAATCATTTTTTATATATTGAAAGTCTGGACAAGTTTTCATAGGCCCTTTTCCTCCAGACACAATTATTACCATCTTTCCATTTAAACAATTTTTTTTTAAATTTATATGACCATCCAATTTTAAAGATCATAGTAGTGTAATATTTAATTACGGTAATATTTTAATTGTCATATAATATATTTTTTTGAGGGTATGTTGTACATCGTAATATTAAATATAATTTATAAAATTAATATTTTTTAGTAAACTTATTTAATTAGTTATGATTTTTTTAGTAGAAAAGAACAAAAAATTATATGGTCGGGAAACAAATATTTTTTGTGATAGTAATCCTAAAGAATAATTCTAGGCTGACACACAAAATAGGACACATTTTTTAGATACACTGACGCGTCGCCTTTGCATTGGGTCGTGTATGGAGTCCACGTCAGTGGGACTCATGTGGAGCCCAGACATAAGCCAATGCAAATTCAACACATCAACGTGTCTTAAAAATGTGTCCAATTGTGTGGTTTAGTATAGAAGACTCAATCCTAAAAGATCATCATAATCTTGCACTACAGCTCTTGTGCGGACTAGTCCACATTTTAAGAGTGCGGACTGGACATGTGTCACCTACTGGTGAGCCCAAAAAATAGAGAGGGTGTGCCTATAATTTATCCATAAATTTCTGGGCTCACCGCCAGGTGACACATGTCCGATTAGCAATATTAAAACGTGGACTGCTCCACACAAGAGTAGTAATGCATAATCTTGAGACCCACTACGTGCAAAATCTTCTTACGATTAAGATGGTCAGAACTACCTAAACAGTCCAGTAACACTTCTACACCATAACCACTCTCACTGCCCCTTTATTCGTATTATGATTCTACCTAAGATTCTACAAAGGCACGACCCTTATCCTTTCATTGTTAACCCTCTCGTCACTGGGCATTTAGAGAATCAGTTTTACCCCATCACAAAATCGATAAGTTACTTATACACGTCAAAGCATTCTCCTATCATCGGCTCCCCTCTCTCGCTCTTCACATCTCCGGTCATTTGGTGAATCAATTTTACCCCATCACAAAATTGGTGAGTTACTCAAACACTTGCAAACTTACTTTTTTAAATTGACATTTTAAACTTTTGACAGTCGTTTGTTAATAGTTTTAGTAGTATTTATTAATTAGAGAGTAGCAAATGGAAATATCTAAAACATACTCAACTGTGATTTCTCTAATAGTAGCAAACTATTGCCATATGTTATTATGGCCATCCCCGATCCTCGTCGCGGGCGGGCGGGTGAAGGAGGATCCTCGGATCCCGCGCGTCCCTCTCCGGAGCGCTTCGGCCGGCGTCGTTTAAGATGAGGTGTAAAAATATAGAGAGATTTAGAGTCGCCAGTCTATTTTACTCAAAACAGACAAAAGAAAAAGGAGAAGCCATCCCGAAGGACGACATCCAAAGACATACTGGTGCATACGAAATCAAAATGATTCGAGAAGGGTTCGGAGGATAAGTTACGAAATGGGAAGGTGTTAGGCACCCATTCCGCCCTTTTGGTCTCTCATGGATGTTTACTATTTCCCTTTTTTATTTTCCCCGTGATATGTGTGCATGTGTATATATATAGTGGAGATAGGAAACCTCAACTTGTATCATGGGAGAGATGAAACGAGTCATCCGTAGGAGGTATAAAAATAATATTGAAAAATAAGATTTACGCGATTACTCTTACGTTGATCGTTATAATGGAACGATAATGCATATGGAGTTATACGTAACTAAGAACAAGTATATAGAATATAAGAAAATTGGATTTTGAGAAGATAGAAAATGAGAGAGAAAGTGAGAATAGGATTCGAGTCTCGGGTTTTACCCGAAGATGCCTACGTAGCCTATAAAGGCATAAAAGTCCACGTAGTTTGCATACGAAATGAGGGGTGGGGTTTATCCCATAAATCCAAATGGGGTATCTCTTATTTGTGAGTGTGTGTGTGTGTGTGTGTGTAGAAAAAGTGTTTTAATTGTGACAAACGTGTGAGAAAAATATGAGAATCCCTATTTGGTATTTAAGAGCAAACCCTCTTTTTCTTGTTTTTTGGGTTTTTTTATTTATATGAAAATAAGAGATGTGCAATAATACTAAATAAAAAGTATGTTAGGATGTGTGAGATGATATAATAAAAGTGCTAGGTAATAAAACAAGTTATTGAGAATTTAAGAGAATTTGAAGAGAAAGTTGAGAAAGTTGGACCTTCTTGAAGATCTTGAGCTTGATCTTGAATGTTGGAGAGAAGCCCTTGCACTTGGATGATTATGGATAGTGGATAATTCACCAAATTTGATGAAAAGGATGATGAAAAGTGGAAGTTAGAAAGGGATTTGGATGTTGAAATCGCGCTGTCTTCGAGAGAGGTTTTGGGATTCGCTGAGAGCGATTTTTATCAGATCTGGGATCTCTTTTTAAATGAGGTGAAGGCCTCCTTTTATAGGCCCAGGTCACTTCCAATCGGCATACACCTGGTCCTTCATATCAGCACCTGCCGATAGGCAGGGTCTGGGACCTGCCATTTGGTAGTGTGTTTCAGGCCTTTTCGGAAAATTGGCTGCCAAGGGCAAACTGTTGGTCAGAATAGCACATGGGGTGGACCATTAGAAATATAATTCAGATACCTTTGAAAGTCCTTTGGACCGCTCCCGGGTTCCGGAGTTGACTTTGGGTCAAATATGGCTCGGAAGCGTTTGTCGGTCCATTGGACGGGGAATCGTTCGGACGCAAACGGATCGTTCGTCCGCATGGTAAGTCAAAATCATGCATGGGGTGGACCGTTGGAAAGGTTAGGAGATTTACTTCGACAT
This sequence comes from Sambucus nigra, assembly GCA_949130495.1. Lineage (NCBI taxonomy): Eukaryota > Viridiplantae > Streptophyta > Magnoliopsida > Dipsacales > Adoxaceae > Sambucus > Sambucus nigra. Next base: position 215,637,427 of record OX422222.1, on the reverse strand, counting down.
TCCAAAGAGTTTCACCCAGTTTGGGGAGCTGACTTTGGTCAACCGGGCCCTGGAAGCATTCGGTGACCTCTTAAAGTCAAACGGATCATTCGTTCGCATGGTAAGTCAGAATCGCGCACGAGATGGACTGTTGGAAAGATATTTCAGTGACCTTAGATGATTAATTAAGTCTCAGTCAAGCTGAAGATTTGACTTAGGTTAAATAGAGCCCGAGAGCGCCCGATGGCCTTTAGATCAAGTTTCGGACGTGAAAAGATCGTTCGTCCGCATGGTAAGTCAGAATCGCGCACGGGATGGACTGTTAGAAAGGTATTTTAGTTCCCTTCAAAGATTCATTCAACCTTGGTCAAGCTGAAGAGTTTGACTTTTTAGTCAAATGGAGCTTGGGAGTGCCCGATGGCTTCTAAGTAAGTACTCAGGGTATGACCTGGGTTTGTAATGATGAAGGGAGGTACTAGGGACCTAAGGAGAGTTAGGGGGTAACATAATGGGGTGTCTATAAAGCCCCTCGATGGGTGAGTTTGGAACAAATGATAACCGTCGAATAAACACCACATGATGCTTTTGAGGGAGTATGACCGATTCAGAGGGTCGAGGCCGATTCTGAGGATCTGAAGGGTGTGCTGGGGATGGTTTGAATGACGATCAAAGGTTTAGGTCTATTCTGAGAACCTGAAGTGATGTTGGAGGATGACCAATTTTGTGGGTCAAAGCCAAATCTGTGGGCTTAAGTGATGAGGGTAAGCGATTCTGCGGATCAAAGTCAATTCTATGGGCTTAGGGTGAAGATATAATAACCGAGGTCAATTATGACCAAGGAGTGGTGACGACCGAGGATCGAGGTCAATTTTGACCCAACTCAGGCGACGATCCAAGATCGAGGTCAATTCTGACCTAAGAGAGGTGACGACCGAGGGTCGAGGTCATTTCTGACCTAACTTAGGTGACGATCTAAGACCGAGGTAAGAGTGGTGATGATCGAGGATCGAGGTCAATTCTGACCTAACTCAGGTGATGATCCTAGATCGAGGTTAATTCTGACCTAATAGTGGTGACGATTGAGGATCGAGGTCAATTCTGACCTGAGGATCGAGGTCAATTCTGACCTAACTCAGGTGACAATCCAATATCGAGGTCAATTCTGACCTAAGAGCGGTGACGACCAAGGACCGAGGCCATTTCTGACCTAACTCAGGTGATGATCCAAGACCGAGATTAATTATTACCTAAGAGTGGTGACGACCGAGGACTGAGGTCAATTCTATCCTAACTCAGGTGACGATCCAAGACAGAGGTCAATTTTAACCTAAGAGTGGTGACGACCGATGACTGAGGTCAATTCTGACCTAACTCAGATGACGTTCCAAGACCGAGGTCAATTCTGACCTTAGAGTGGTGACGACCGAGGACCAAGGTCAATTATGACCTAACTCAGGTGACAATCCAAGACCGAGGGCAATTCTGACCTAAGAGTGGTGACGATCGAGGACCGAGGTCAATTCTTACCTAACTGAGGTGACGATCCAAGACTGAGGTCAATTCTGACTTAAGAGTGGTGACGACCGAGGATCGAGGTCAATTCTGACCTAATTCAGGTGACGATCTAAGACCGAGGTCAATTCTAACCTAAAAGTGGTGATGACCAAGGATCGAGGCCAATTTTAACCTAAATCAGGTGACGATCCAAGACCGAGGTCAATTCTAACCTAAGAGTGGTGACGACCGAGAACCGAGGTCAATTCTGACCTAACTCAGGTGACGATCCATGACCGAGGTCAATTCTGACCTAAGAGTGGATAAAGATTGGATTTTGATTCCGCTGGAGAAAGTGCCTTGTGATTTTGATCTGAACTAGGGATCTGATAGCATGGGAAGCTTTTGTTTCTTCAGTAGGCCTCGCAGGGGGGAACAACCAATTTTGGTACTGTAAAAACTCCATTGGGGAAGTGATCAGGCGATCCTTAGAGATCCTTCGGGGCTTTGTCGGGAGTAGATTCACTTGGTTTTTGAGGATTCCGCTGGGAAAGAGGGGTTTCGCTTGAGGGAATGTGAAATTTTCCTCATGAAAATGTTCTGAATCCTTCCTGGGATTTTTAGGATTTTTTCGAGGATTTTTCGGGGCTTTCTGGTATTTTCTGGGAATTTCTGTATAAAATTTAAGGGGGGTGCCGATCGACATGGTATGAGGGGTGCCATTCGGCAGTGACACAGACTTTTGGACTAACTCGGGAAGGTAAGGAGTCAGTGCCGATCGGCATGGCGTTTGGCATCCTATATAAAGGGGGAATCCCTTTATTTTTTAACAGCTTCTTTGATTTCTCTCCTTTTGTAATTCCTCTGCAAATTGTTATTGCATTCCGATCTTTAAGAAATGGCCGCTTTTGTGAACACTGCAGTCCACAGGGAGTAGTTGACTATTGATGACTGGGCGAATGTGGAGTAGAGGTCCAGGGCGCCTCTTTCTTTGGGGAGTGAGAACTCCTTTGATGCATTTGAGCCTGTTGCGGATGAGTGGACTTTGCCGCGGGAGCCATCGCATCATCTCTCTTCGAGAGTGACTCCTGGCGGTTATGTAAGTAACCCGACCTTTGGCATTCCTTTCTTTTTGGTGATTTTTCTTTCTTTCTTGAGTTCTGATGAGATTTTTCCTTTTTGCCAGTCTGATATTCCTTTGAAGAATATGAGCGCCCGTGGGACGACGGGGTTCAAGGATGTCTGGGAGCATCTCTCACCTGTGGTGCATTGGGTGATATCATCAGCGGGTTTTGGGAGGTTAGCATGTGCGCTGGATGAGACGTCTTGTTCGACAGCGATCCTTTGCGCTTTGGGGGAGAGGTAGTGGGATACTATCTACACCTTCCATTTCGGCTTCGGGGAGATGACTGTGACTCCTATAGATGTGCAGCAACTGTTGGGGATGGATTGTGATGGAGAGCAGATAGAGGTGGATCGCTCTTTACGGGTGAGACCTGTAACAACCCGAGGTTTTGGAGTCGACAACTTATTTATTTTGGGAGAAATAAATAAAATTGTATTGGAGAAATAATTAAATTGGCAAGTGAGGTCAAAATTTAGAGTCGTTAGAAAGTATGTCGAATGTCGATTTTGAGGGTACCATCGTTTCCGTAAGGGTCGAGAAAGTCGAAATGACTGTACTTGGGGTCTATTTAGGTTCTGAAATAATTTAGGACCGTTTGACTCGAATTAAAGTTACCGGGTCATTTAAAGTGTGTATTATCATTTAAAGATGTGTACATTGGGAGACTAGGCTTAAAAGCCACGTGAGAAGTCTTTCTCACTTAAGAGAAAGAGGAAAACCCTAGAAATAAAGAGAGAAGAAGAAAGAAGAAGAGAAAGAAGGAAAAAGGGAGAGAAAGTGGAGATTTCCGGTTTCCACGTGATCTCAAGGCGGATTTAGACCCTACGAACCCGAGGCAAGTGATTAAACTTGCTAAATAATTGTTGTGTACCAATTATTGCATGATTTGTGGATTGATATTTTGGGTTTTAGGTTTAGTTTAACAAAACCAAACTTTTGGGTATAATCTTAGATTTAATATGTAGATCTTTGATTTAATGATAAAAATCAGTTTATAAGTATTTTAGAATGAATATTAATGTTATGAATATGTTTGGGTTGAAGATTTGTGGTTGAATGGAGTTATATTGGGGTTTTTGAGAAGTTGGAAATGGATAAAAATGGAGTTTGGCTGTGGTACCTGCTATGGACGGTCGACCGGGTACACAGGACCGGTCGACCGCGCCTCCAAAGCTGGGCATTCTGTCTTCGAGATTAGGCTAAATTTAGAAACGCGGTCGACCGGTCCCCTGTTTTGGGTTCAAGTAAGAGAATTTAAGTTATCCCCTTCTTCTTTGGGTTGGTATATATGGACTTCCATAATCAGAGTATCATAAAGGATTAAGTGATTATATAAGGGGATTATAGACCTTAGAGTCAAAAGACGATATATGAGGTTAATTGATAATTGAAAGACTAAATGTAAATGTCGAAAAGTTTTAGTGATTGAGGTTGAGAAGTGAGAATCTAAAGGATTATATCAATTTAAGTATCGAGGGTAGTATTTGAGGAATATAGAATACCGAATGGATATTTTGGGATTTCTCTAAGTGTGGAAGCCCACTTTTATTTGGAATTTCATTTGGTGATAAAGAATAAATTTCACAATCTGAGAATGAGAGTAACTTAGAGATGCCGGATCTTAGGATCCAATCCCAAATGGGATAACTTTAAAAAGGTTCATAAAATGAATTGAACCCTATTATGAATGGAAAATAGTAAATGCTATTTGATGTGCATATGGATATAGAAATATCCTTATTGATGATTGATATGGGAGATATCTCATACAATGAGAAATGTAAATTGAGGTGCAATAGGATATAGAATATCCTTAACTTAAATAGAATTGAAAGACAATTCATACTAGAAGCGACATGAGAGCTTCAAGAGAGAATTAGTATAGTATACACTAAGTGGGGTATATGTGTGAGTATTGACGGTTAGTGTATCAAGAGAGGGATATACTAAACAATGATGTTAATCAAATTACGCCTAAGAGCGTATAATGAAAATGGATATGATGTTGCAGGTATACCTTATATAAAATGGTATATCTTTATTATGTGGGATGTATGTATACCTTATATGATGGTGTATATACATGTTAAGCATACCCCCTCCTTGCTATCATTGGGAAGTTTCGTGCACAGAGGGTGAGCATTCTGACTAGAAAAGCAGGATGTGGATATTCCCCAGGTCATAGTCGTCCTTTGTGGTCAGCAAATGAAATTTATGATATATATATCTATTTATTTTGGGGGTGAGAGGTCGGGGGTATGTGACGCTCTCACTTGCCGGTTAGGAACTATGACCGCTTCCCAGGACGTTGTGTGCGTGAGTTGATCACGAGGTGGGTGTCGTTGAACCCCACCAGGTGGCCCCAGTTTGCTGCGTATATGGGCTGCTGGAAGATGATAGCATGCGAGCCTGTGTCTTTCGAGCTATAGCTCGGTTGGATGGTTATTATTGCTTGTGGTTGTATTTGGGTGTCAAGGGCATAATGGACCTCAACGACCTACATTGCCAGGATTAGTGTATCGGGGGGGTTCCTTGTTTGGATTTCGCCTCGGCGAGACGTCCCACGCACGAACCGCAGTGTAATGTTGGAACTTGGGGATAAGTTTAGTCCTTAATGCTCATCATTATATATACATATATATATCACCTATCCCGACAATCAACCGTGCCAGGAGTAGTGTAACGGAGGGGTTCCTTGTTTGGATTTCGCTTCGGCGAGACGTCCCATGCATGAAACGCCGTGTACTGTTGAGAATTGGGAATATTAATTAATTAAAATTGGACAATAATCATTTGGGTTACATGCATCTTGCATTGAGGGCATAATGAGCCCCGAGGATCGATACGGTCAGGAGTAGTGTAACGGGGGGGGGGGGGGGGGGGGGAGGTTCCTTGTTTGGATTTCGCCTCGACGAGACGTCCCACGCATGAAACGCAGTACCGTGTTGAGAATCGGGAGGAGTTTAGTCTTTAACGCTTGATGCTAATAACTCATCTATAATAATTATATATATGGTTTCATGCCTTATATGGGCATCACTAGAATATAAATTCAAGTAAATGAGATTGTTGGTATATTGTGATAATGTGGACATGATTGGATCGTGTAACTTTATATGTTCAGCAAATGAACATTATAAAGATAACTATAACTATTACATTAAAGTTAATGTATATAACTTATAAATTATGGGAACAAATGTATTGGGAATAGGTTAGATGATTTTGCTTAAATACTTTATTTGGGTTTAAGTTAGAATCCTCTTACCTAATTAGAATCAGACATCCTTTTGGAGACACGTGCATACGTTTAGTGCGCGCTTTAGATGAGAGGTGAGTTGAATTATTATGGAGAGTTCGGTTCCAACTAAATCATGTAATAATGCATTTATAATTATTATGAATTTTAATACACTTGCTATAAACTGTTTTTCAAAACTCGGGCTCTGACACGTTTATATTTTCCCTCCTCCTTGGATATATTGTATTACTTCAGGTGTTCCTCCATAAGGACGCCTTTGATATTCCTCCATTCAGGATTTGTGGAGCTGTGGCAGTAGCGGACTGTTGCTGAACTTTGCTTTAGTCGATTCCTATCTATTGTACATCTAGATTATGATTCAGTTGTATTGAGTTAGTATTCAAGTGTTGTAGATTAACACCTTCATATTTTATTTATCAGATTATTGTATTGTCTGTTGCCCGACAGCATATTTGGGTATTTCACTGTTGAGATTTTTGTTGTACAATGTATTTTACTCTTTCATATTTGGTGCATGTACATTTCACTCATCATAGTTAGATGTATATTGTTGGTTATGTGCATTATTGGTTTTGTTGTTGTTGTTAAAAATAAAAGTTTAAATTTTGTGGCAATTCGCACTTTATGATTTCGGGTAGTTAGCCTTATATTATAGTGTTTAGTTGTTGATGTTGAGACTGTACCATCTGAGATACCTGATTTATGTAGTATAGGACTGGCCACCCGTTATTATTTGGAGCGGGTTGTCACAAGACCAGAGGCAATGCGTGCGACACTTAGTGATGTAGGGAGGATAGTTTATGGGTATTCTATCCGATTGTCCCTGCTAAAGAATGTCCTGTTGGGCAGGGTGATTGATGTGGAGGATGGGCTGCAAGTGATGCAGATGGCCCGATTATTTATTTTGCTGGTGTTGGGAGGTTTCATAGTGGCGTCGAGTGGTAACGTCGTCCATTTGTGGCTCTTGTCGTACTTGAGGATATTTTCGAACATCCCTTTCTATGATTGGGGGAGTCTAACTTTGGCGACCCTTTACTCTTCTTTGGATGAAATCAGACGGTGCTTCCGCTAAACCTTTACTGGAGCCACGTACCTTCTTAAGGTATTCTTCAGTTTACGCATTTCTTTTCATGCATTCGCATTTTCCTTTCATGCATTCGCATTTTCCTTATGCGTATCTTTTTGTTTGTGAATTCTTATCTTTGACATACGTGGTTTTATTAGGTCATTGGGTGCAATAACCCATTGATCGCTCTGAAGGACGGCACTATTGGGGACTCCTTCCGATTGTATCGATGGCGTAAGGCCAATCGGCAGTCGATGGGATCTCTCTCCCTGGAGGCAGTGCGTCAGGTTTTGAATGACCTGACCAGTGGCAGGGTAAGACTCTTTCCATTTTCAGTCTTGGTTTTTGTACCGGGTTGGACGCACAGATGAGGCATTTGCTGGCGCATGAGTTCGTCCATTCCTAGTATCTCGGGAAGAGGGTGGTTCGCCAGTTTACTGAGGAGGAGGTGGTGGTGCCACCTGTGCAGCCTCCTACGTCTATGAGGCGGGAGCGACTGCTATCGGAGGATGCGAGGATCGTAGCAATGATCAACGAGTTCTACTTGTTGTACACTGATACGGCTGCGCCGTATGACTTTATGGACTTTATGACGAGCTGGTTGATGGCATCCAAGATATATGATGCCCTGCCTTTCCCTCCTGCGGGTTCGAGTCGGGCGGTGGGATCTTTCCACAGTGGCGGCGGTCCGACGGCATCTGCAGAGGCGGCGACCTCGGAGGTTCCTTTTGCGCGGTTGCATACTCCTTCATATAATACTCAGTGGGATGATGGAGGGATGTTGCCTATGCTGCATCCTCCTCATGCAATGGATACGGAGGAGTTGGGTTTGACAGACGAGGTCCTACGACCTGCGGTATACCTTTTTGTTCTTTTCTTTCGTTCTTTTCTGTTTTGGTCATCTCTGATTTGATACTGATTTTTCCTTTTTCTTACAGCAAGTCCGAGTGTCGACCACTTGGCTAAGAGACATCAAAGACTGGATATCTTCGGCGACTGCCCATATTCGGGATGCGATTCCTGTTCCTTCTTGCTTTGTGCCATCTGCTTCGTCCGGAGAAGACTTTGGCTCAGGTAGTGGTGGTGCATCGTCTCGTCGTAGGGGAATGAGAGCACGTCGCATGGGTGGAAGCTCTTAGAGAGAAAGGTAGGTGAGAGAGAGAGAGAGAGAGAGAGAGAGAGAGAGAGAGAGAGAGAATGTGGGTTCGGGCTGGCTCCTATTTTTTTTTCTTTTTCTTTTTATTTCTTGCAAAATTGATGTAACACAGAAAAAAAATAGATGCAATGCAATGGAGTTTTTTATTATCTTTTTATTAATGATGAATGAATGCATGCACATGCACTTTTTACTTTGCTGCTGAGACCGTAAAAAGGAGTATTTTTGGAATTTTTGAAGGAAAGTTTTTAATTAAAAGGGGAAATTATATAAGGAGGAAAAGGGATTTTGAAATTCTGTTGAGAATATTAATTTATTTTTATTGAGTTTTCTGATTTGTCAAAAGAGGAAAAAGGGGAAATTTCTAAAAATGGGGGGTTACCGATCGGCAAGCACCCTGTCCTGCCTATCGGCAATTAGGCCAATCCCATCCATTCAAAGCTTTGAATGGTACCCTCTTCAGCCTTATGTGTTTTGGGGGGTAGGATCCCCTCCGATTTCTGCAGGGATTATGTCTCTTGTGAGGGTTCTCAAGTATAAAAAGGGGTAAGGGTGGAGTGTTTTCATCACACCTTCGCATTCTTACTTACTTGCCCACTATCTATTTTCCTTACAAGATGGCTCTCCCTAGTAGCATTGAGTTTTTTAACTACCTTGATGCCTTGGAAGCAATGTGCTCATATAATGTTGATTACGATGCTTTCAACATGCGTCGAGTATCCTTGTGGTGCAATCGGCCTTTTGAGTGGAACATGCTGATGGCGACAGTATAATTCTGGTACCCTGAAGACCATGTATTCCGCTTTGGGTTAAATGAAGTTTGTCCTACCTAAAAGGAATTTTATTCCATGTTGGATATAAATCCCAGTGTTACTGTGGCTTTTCCCGAATTTTTCCGTTCTCCCAGGGATTTATTAGCCGAGTTTCTTCATATTTTGCCTTCGGCATCCAGATTGGTAGTTGCTGGAGGAGTGATCTCCCTCCCCGCAGTGCTGTAGTCCGTGCATTTGAGGGAAGTAGGTGATGTTGGCTATGTTGGAGCCATTGCTCTCGGCCTGTTTTCAAAATTACTACTGGTGACTAGGGAACTAGTGGTGGACCCGCAACTTGCAGCCATTATTTTATGGATGTCATACCGTCGCAATCCTCTGGCAGTGATACTTACGGAGACGATAAATGGTCTGTATGCCTGGAGGGAAGGTTGTTCTGACTTCCTGAGGGGTAGCCCTGTGATGCTGTTCATGTGGTTCTCTAAAAGACTCCACCTGGTGACTCCTCCAGAATATCCTTTATCGGTTGTACCCAACTTCTTTTCGCGTCACTTCTTCTATGTTGGCCTGGATATTGCGAGCTGGGAGAATTGGTTTATGGAGTATGGGGATCGGAATTTGTACTGGTCAGTGCCTTGGTGGGGGCAGTTGCTGCCTGTCCTGGAGCTAGCAGATTACTCATCTGTGCGGCTGGTTGGTCTCAGACAGACCTCTTTCTATTTCCCTTGGTGTCTTCTGCGCCAATTTGGTTGGGCACATGTCATGCCACCTTGGACACTAAATTTCTTTTCTGTAGACGTTTTGACCAAGCACCTGTGTCTTTTGCTTGGATCTCTATGGGAGAATCGGCGTCCATCGACCCGTCCCTCTTAGTCTGTCGGGAGAGTTTGGCATGTCCCTGGGGATTATATGAAATGGTTATGGAGGAGAGTAGTCATCAAGATGTTGGCAGTGGAGACTGGACAAAGGTGGTTTGTTTTATTTGTCACCATGGAAGGGTGTGTTGTGGTTTTTTTGAAGCTGGTTCAGGCTTATCGGTCTATGGAGTGTTTACGACACTCTGTTCAGGCAGGGGAAATTTGGGGACCCTAGGATGTAGATGATGAGGGTGAAGGCTCCTCTGGTAGCTGTGGGTAGGACTCTTGGAGAGTTTATTTGTGTAATAGGGAATAGATGTGAGGATTTTATTTGGCTTTTTATGGCAGTAAGGGGAAGGGAGTTATCCGTTCCTTTTCTTATGTAATTTGTGTTGTAGTTTCTTATTAATGAAATACGCAAGTTTCTGATCATCCAGCTGTGCCTTTCGATTAATTTTTTATTTTTGAATTATCTATACCGATCGCTAAGGCATACATAATCCTTTTGTTCAAGTATTTGTTAGAATGAACTGCTGTTCTCGGAGATAAGAAAAGAATAGTATTTTATGAAAAAGAAAGGGTCGTGCTCTTGTAAGATGTCTGAGATGCCTACTTACGTTAGGGGATTTTGAAAATTCTTTATTTTTCTTGAAAAATGTTTTTTTTGGCAGAGGATCAGGCCCACGTAGTTCTGGGTAAAGGGAAATGAAGAGAGTTTTTTTTTTTATTTATAGAATAGAAGGGAGATGAGAAGAGTCATAGCGCGTCGAGATTCCAGAATAGGGATAGGATTTCTTGAGATGGTCCAGGTTGACTAGACGAGCCATATCCTCCCCATCTAGGTCAGTGAGCATGGCGGCACCATCAGATAAGATTTTTTTCACAATGTAGGGGCCTCTCCAATTGGTCTTGAATTTCCCTCTAAGGTCCCAGATTGGTTCTATTATCTCCTTGAGGGATAAATCCCCTTTTCGGACACTGCGGTCTTTAACTCTCTTGTTGAATGATCGAACTATTCGACGATGGTACCCCTGTATGTGGTAAATAGCTTTCAATCTCGTTTCATCTAGGAGGGTCAGTTCGTCGAGACGGCTTTGGCACTAGTCTTCTTCGCTAACTTTGCTTTCGAGCATGACGCGTAGCAAGGGTATTTCCAACTCCACATGTAGGACTGATTCCATGCCGTAGACTAGAGAGTAAGGGGTAGCCCCAGTAGAGGTTCAGATTGAGGTTTTATTGCCCAAGTGAGAAGCTTGATTAAAGCATTTCTGTGCAGCTGGAAAGACATGAAAAGCTCGCATAGAGTTGTTAGCTTGAGTTTTCTTCAGTTGATCGAGGATCTTGCTCTCCTCGATGGTCATCTCTGGCATAGGAAGGTTTTCAACGCCCTTCCCTTTGTCATTTGCTAGTAGTGAGCTTGGGACCCGGTAATGTCTCCTTGATCTGGTCATGTGATTTACTGAAGAAGGGAAGAACATGAATCCCGTTTCCTCATCAATCTTAGATTATTCTGTCACCCTGTTTATTTCTTCGAGGAGTTCTTCAAATGATATCATCCCACATATGTTGGCTACTGGTCCAGTTCTTCCTGAAGCTTGTTCTTCACTCGAATCTTTGAATTCTTCCCCCCATCGTGTGGCAACAATTTTGTCTTTCCATGTAAATTCGATGCATTCCACAACTTCAACGGCTTCTTCATAAAGGTCTTCCCATTCTGTGGGTATATGTATGGTTGAAGGGACCAAGCACCCTTGTAGCTTCAAAATGTCAAGTAACCCGGTAATACTACAAATGCTCTTGGTTTTCCTGAATAATTCTGCCATAATCTGGACAACATCATCTAGGTTGACTTCATTGGTTGGTACAACCCATTTGTTTAAATTTCAGGCCCACTTTTGTTCTTCCAAAAAGAGTGTACTAAACCTCTAGCAATCGATGACCATCTGTGAGGGCAATTTCATCCCTAACTCTAGGAGTTGGTTTAACACTTCTGATAATTCCCTATTTCCATTTTCAAAACGGGTACGGACAGCGATGCATGCTCTAGTAAGGAGTGACAGTTCCTCATCATCGAGGCTAATAGGTTGTAGGAGGAAATATGGCCAAATTTCAAGAGGTTTAGGAGAGTATATGGGTGTGATTTTAGTTGAGGGATCGAAATCTTGGTTTTCTTCTAAGAAGATGGCATTGGTATGATTTGGGAGTGGATTGTGACTAGTGTTTGGCTTAGGATTGGCTGGTGGGGCGATGGTACCCCGGTCAATGAGATCTTGTATTATGTTTCAGAGGTGAAAACATTGGACGGTGGTATGACCAACAGTTTGGTGAAAGGCTCAATGAGCGTCGACCTTGAAGTTTCTTGGGAGTGGATTTGGCAATGGACGGGGATCCAAGGGTTTGATGTGGTTTTGGCTTAACAGGGATTGGTAAACTTTGGAGAGGGGAGCATGGAGATCAGTGTATTCCCTTCAGATGGGGGAAGGGTGGCTTTCTGGTGCCCATGATGTGGTTGGTTGAGAGATGTTGTTGATAGTTGAGACTGTAGCACTGGCAGGCTTGTCATACTTTCTAGGGGTGAACTGTCTGAACACCTTCTTCGGTTCAACCTCTGTTTTAATAAGGCTTTAATCAATTTCTACTCCCGCTTCACTGAGAGCTCGAAAGTGGGGATATTATTGTCCTCCCAGTGTTGCTCGAACATGGGGCAAGAAGTTCTTATTCACTATGTTGATCTGTTCTTCATCAGATGACCGATTGGTCATGGTAGCTGCTTGCTCCCTCCACCAGGTTCTGAAGTTACTGACTGATTCCCCAGGGTTCTATTTGAGCAGCTCTAAATCACGACATGTGAACTCAAGCTCTTCGTTGTAGTTGTACAGCGACATGAATTCTCGGGCTACGTCCTCCCAACTACGAATTCTAGATTCCTCGCGAGACAAAAACCATCGGAGGGCACTATCCTTCAAATTTTACTGAAACAATTGTGCCATCACTTCTTCAGAATCCCCTAGTAGAGTCATGGAATGATGATAACTGCGAAGATGAACAATGAGGTGTCCACTCCCTCCGAACTTCTTAATATTTGGCATCTTGAACTTCTCGGGTAACCTCGCTTTAGGATAAGGGGACATGTGGGTGTAGTCTATGTAATTCGCCGAGATTATGACTTGGTCGAACTTCTTGGTGAGCATCTTAAGATCCTCTTTGACTTTATTTAACTCCTCCTCTTTTGGATCAATGACCATAGACAGGTTAGCCATAGGCTAGGCAATGTTTGGCATCGAAAGCTGGGCAAGTGGTGACCCATTTACAGGAGGGGCACGTGGAGCGTGCTGATATTCTTTGGAAACCTAGATAGGCTCGAGCGGACCCATAGCACGAGGGAATAGGTACTCAAGCTCTTGAGGAATAGGAACCTGGTTTCGTTTCATATCTCGGACCTCAGTTTGGAGGTTATCAATCTTGGACACGAGCTGAGCTAGGACTACCGTCAGATTCGGCTGTATAACTGGTACTTGATCTGTATTCTCCATGGAAAGTGGATGGATTTCGGACTCAGAAGAATTAGTAGAGGAACGGATGAAATTACAGGGTGATTTGACTGAAGACCGAAGCCAATAGGGAGTCAGGCCAAGGGCTTGCAATTGAACTGAGAAGGCGTAGAATGGGATTTATTTTTGACAAGAAAAGAAGAAACTATTTTTGGATTTTTGATAAAGAAGGGAGAAATGTTTTTGAAGACGGAACATAACATGATTATTACGATTAATATGTTTTCACTTGTATTTAATTCTCCTAAATGCAATGTCGAACGGGACCCGAGCCAGGAAAAGTGGGGTTTTTAATATATGCGAAGCTACGGCTGGACTTGTAACCAGGCTCACGGACAGGGTCCCATTTAAAAAAATGCACGAAAATTTGGGCGAGAGGCCGACCCATAATTTCAGCAGAGTTTCGGGTTGAAACAGGCAATCTAAAGTGCGTGTCGTGGGTTTGACACCTATATGCGGGTATGCAATTGGTTGGGTGAATCGGAATGGGTTCCCCCCTTTGGCGTGACTTCCACAATATACATCTTGCTCTTACGGGCAATCAGTACTTGTGGACAAGCCATTTGATATACCTGAGTGTACGTGAATTCCCTCACTATATACCTTATGGGGACGATACGTATGAGAGCGAATTCGATATACTCGGCGTACGTGAACGAATTCCCTGCGATATGCCTCCCGTCACTACTTCGGTCAATCGGTACACTGTGGTGGAACCGTTCGATATACGTCGAAGGTACTTAACCAATGGAAGGTGAGAGTCATATCGCTTAGGCTAACTGCGCCCTGCCGGACCAGTTCCCATCACGAAGTGACCCTCCAGTTACTGGGTAAAATTTGGTCAATAACAATGCTCTTTGGTGATGTTGTGTGAATCATGCATGATTCTCTTATTAGTATCTTATGATGAGAATGCTTTTCTTGATTATGCCAAACAGGGAGCAAAGTACAAGTACCAAAGGTACGCCTAGTATGGATAGGTGATGCGTGTAATATGTGGATATATGTGATCCTAGGTGCACGTGGTGTGAAGTGTACATGAAGAATTTTCTACCAGTGTGTGAACAGAAGTATAAGCATGGGATACACATGGAAAAGGGGAACATGCAAATATAGGGGAAATATAAACAAATATAACATCCATGTAAATAGAGTCAAGCCCTAAAAAACATACATATCCCCAGCAGAGTCGCCACTGTGGCTATCCCCGATCCTCGCCGCAGGCGGGCGCGTGAAGGAGGATCCTTGGGTCCCGTACGTCCCTCTCGGGAGCACTTCGGCCGGCGTCATTTGAGATGAGGTGTAAAAATCTAGAAAGTTTTAGAGTCGCCAGTTTATTTTACTCAAAAGAGACAAAAGAAAAAGGGGAAGCCATCCCGAAGGACGGCATCCAAAGACATACTGGTGCATACGAAACCAAAATAATTCGATAAGGATTCAGAGGCTAAGTTACGAAATGGGAAGGTGTTAGGCACCCATTTCGCCCTTTCGATCTCTCATGGATGTTTTCTATTTTCCCTTTTTATTTTGCCCGTGATATGCGTGCACGTGTATATATATAGTGGAGATAGGAATCCTCAACTTGTATCATGGGAGAGATAAAGCGAGTCATCCGTAGGAAGGTATAGAAATAATATTAAAAAATAAGATTTACGCGGTTACTCTTACGTTGATCGTTATAATGGAATGATAACGCATATGGAGTGATACGTCACTAAGAACAAGTATATAGAATATAATAAAATTGGATTTAGAGAAGATAGAAAATGAGAGAGAAAGTGAGAATAGGACTCGAGTCTCGGATTTTACCCCCGAGATGCCTACGTAGCCTATAAAGGCATCAAAGTCAACGTAGTTCTCATACAAAACGAGGGGTGGAGTTTATCCCATAAATCTAAATGGGGGATCTCGTATTTGTGAGTGTGTGTGTGTGTAGAAAAAGTGTTTTAGTTGTGAGAAAAGTGTGAGAGAAATATGAGAAACCCTATTTGGAATTTATGATCAAACCCTATTTTTCTTATTTTTTGGGTTTTTTATTTAGATGAAAATAAGAGATGTGAAATAATACTAAATAAAAAGTATGTTAGGATGTGTGAGATGAGATAATAAAAGTGCTAGGTAATAAAACAAGTTATTAAGAATTTAAGATAATTTGAAGAGAAAGTTGAGAAAGTTGGACCTTCTTGAAGATCTTGAGCTTGATCTTGAATGTTGGAGAGAAGCCCTTGCACTTGGATGATTATGGATAGTGGATAATTCACCAAATTTGATGAAAAGGATGATGAAAAGTGGAAGTTAGAAAGGGATTTGGATGTTGAAATCGCGCTGTCTTCGAGAGAGGTTTTGGGATTCGCTGAGAGCGATTTTTATCAGATCTGGGCTCTCTTTGCAAATGAGGTAAAGACCTCCTTTTATAGGCCCAGGTCACTACCGATCAGCATAGGCCTGGTCCTGCCTATTGGCACCTGCCAATAGGTAGGGTCTAGAACCTGCCATTTGGCAGTGTGTTTTAGGCCTTTTCAGAAAATTAGCTACTGAGGGCAAATCGTTCTTCAGAATTGGGTATGGGGTGGACTGTTGGAAAGGAAATTCATAGACCTTTGAAAGTACTTGGACCGCTCCCGGGTTTAGGAGTTGACTTTGGGTCAAATATGTCTCAGAAGCATTTGTCAGTCCATTGGACGGGGAATTATTCGGACCCAAATGGATCGTTCGTCCGCATGGTACGTCCAAATCGCCAATGTGGAAGACCGTTGAAAAGGTTAGGAGATGTACTTCGACATTCCAAAGAGTTTGACCTGGTTTGGGGAGTTGACTTTGGTCAACCGGGCCCTGGAAGCATTCAGTGACCTCTTAGAGTCAAACAGATCATTCGTTCGCATGGTAAGTCAGAATCGCGCATGGGATGGACCGTTGGAAAGGGATTTTAGTTCCCTTCGAATATTCATTAAGTATCGGTCGAGCTAAAGATTTTACTGAGTTCAAATCGAGCCCGGGAGCGCCCGGGAGCCTCTAGATCAAGTTTCAGAAGCAAATGGATCGTTCGTTCACGTGGTAAGTTGGAATCGTGCATGGGATGGACCGTTGGAAAGGGATTTCAGTTCCCTTCGAAGATTCATTCACCCTTAGTCGAGCTGAAGAGTTTGAATTTTTGGTCAAACGGAGCCTGGGAGTGTCCTATGGCTCCTAGGTCAGTACTCGGGGTATCACCTGGGTTTGTGGTGATGAAGGGAGGTACTAGGGACCTAAGGAGAGTTAGGGGGTAACAGAATGAGGTATCTACAATTATTTTGGTGTTTAAATTAAATTATTCGCAATAGGTATTCCTACCTTAGTTTAATCTTATGGTTTCAGTGAATGTGTTTACATGCCTTAATATATCCTTTTGGATTAAGTCTCCAATGAATTGGTATGTTTTTTCTTAATGTTCCCATATAGTTGAAAATACACTCAGGCCTTTTGTAGTATGGCATATTGTATTTAAGTTTCCGTTTGTTGAGTTCCTTATTAGGATAGTTGTACATTTATTGTTCAATCAAATGTCACAAAGAGTAATGAAAAGATAATAGTTTATTTGAGGTTCTTGAAGTACCTAGTCCCAATTTAACCTTACATTGTGAGTATGTTATTATGAAACAAAAATCATGGAAATGAAAATGTTTATTTTCTCATATTTAAGAAAATGACTTCCAAAATTGCAAACTTAAAATATATATCGATCTACATGAAATCCTTTACATTTTATAGAAACTAAAACCATTGTAGCTAAGATTTTATTATTCTAAACATAAAGTTAAAGACCAATGAAGCACAATTATGTCCAAAATCAGTTCACATTTTACTGCTCGCTCAACCCAAAAACATGATTGCACAATGTTATAGGCGTAATTAATCATTCAAAATTGAATAATAAGAACCATTTGTTAACTAAGACTCTCCAATAATGCAATGACCGAAAACCCTAGAAGGTTACAGATATAAAGTGAAGCCACAAAAAAGATGTAAAGGCCGCAGACAGCAACTCAAGCCATGACTAAATCCATTAGCTTGTGGATTATTCAAAAAGGATGCAGAGTTTACACCTCAGAGGTCTATAGTAAATCAAACACGTGGATTAATGACCTAGGCAATCATCTTATTTATTGAAAACCAAGTTTCATAGCTTTTAGAATCTTTTTTGGAGGGACTTTTTGGGGAAAAGTGGTTGCATAATTTGAAACCTTAGGTTCCCCACCATTTCCTATAAATAGTAAACATAAGATCCATTCCCAAAGATGATAGAAATCAATTCCAATGCTTTACAGAGAGACAATTATAATTTAAGAAGAAAATAGGTGGTTCAAGATTAAGGCGGGTGAACCGTACTATTCATCGGCAGAGGAGGAATGTTAAAGACGATGGAGTGTTAATGTTCATTTCATACTCACCTACTTTGCTTGTATAAATGCTAGTTTCCATGATTTGTATGATGAGATAAACCCTCTTATGAAATTCAAAGCTTTTGGGGAAAAATGGTCATGGACGTTTACCATTTATCCCATGTTCTTACTATAAAGATTCTTCACTTAAATGATTTTTGGATTTTTTGGTGCCTATAGGTAAAATAATGTTTGGAGACATTTAGGATTTGATTAAGGAAGTTTATTATGGTTTTCCATTGATCAAGTGATAAAAGTGTGTTTGTTTAAGGACAGAATCGTTGTGTGTTTCACCGTCGCGATGTAGAAACCTAAGCTACTACTACACTTGCGAGGCAAGCATAATGGTAAGTCAGGTATCATAAGAAATCCACAGGGAGTGATAGAATTTTAGACAGGTAATTGTTTTAGTACTTCGGGAATAAAAGCATAAAAGGTGTTATGGTGGTTACGGTGACAAAATAAAAGAAAAGTTAAGTCTACACAAAAGTAAATCTAGAGTCGGGATCGCATACTACCACACGGATCGAAATAACTACTAATTAGAATTTCAGCTCAAAAATATTTAACCGATCATTTATAATTAAGCATAAACTTCACGCAATAAGGAATTTAACCCAAAATTGCTTGAATAAACATTTAATAAAAAATGATCACATGTGGATTAAATTTTGATTATTAGTATAAATACTAAAGTTGCATGACAAATAAAGTTGAACGCATAAATATCCAACTTTAATACACACGGTTTCAATTAAACGCAATTTTACACAAAACCTAATTTTCGGAGCTCGAGGCCTGTTAATAGCGGAACACAACCCCGACCCTATTTATCTAAGGGCAAAGCATGAATTA
The DNA here is from genome assembly GCA_949130495.1 of Sambucus nigra. Lineage (NCBI taxonomy): Eukaryota > Viridiplantae > Streptophyta > Magnoliopsida > Dipsacales > Adoxaceae > Sambucus > Sambucus nigra. The sequence goes on along the minus strand of OX422222.1, from coordinate 215,618,893 downwards.
AAACTAAATTAAATTAAATAACTAGATTAAAACAATAAATAACTAAATTAAACTAATTATCTAGGCACAAAAAATAAAGAACATAACTATATTAATGGAGAGGATAATGAATAATTCAACTTACAAACCCAAATGGATGTCAACCCAAGAAGAAATGAAGATGAGATCTCAAAACCATACCATAACCTAAAATACCTCTACAAAACTAAGTATATCTTCTTATTACAACAAATATCCCTTATATAGGAAGTTGGAATTAAAATAGAAAAGAAAAGGAAAAATAAAAAAAAAAGGCAAAATATCGGAGAAAAACTGGGGTCGATCGATCGATGCTTCAAAAATATGCCACCTATCTCCCACGATTTCAGAAATAAGAAAGGGTCGATCGATCGACGAAGCAGGAGATCCAAGCTGCCCAGTTTTGATTTCCTTATAATTCTCTTCCGCTAAAAATCTCGTAACCTCTTCGTTTGGACTCGGAATCATGCACCGTTCACTACCATGCGAAGCTTGGCAGGAGGGCTACAAATTCGGTGTAGATGTTGGGCCAGGTTCCTGTAATACCCCGTATTTTTATGACTTTTAATTATGAGATTAATTAAATAAAAAAATTGCTTTTAATTATGGGATTAATTAAATAAATTTGGGATAATTAATTGGAAATTAATTAGGATTTAAATATCTAATGAGATGAGAGTTTTATTTAAATATGATGATAATGTTGAACATTACTGAATGATTATGGTAATATGTGATTATTGAATTTATTAAGAATTTTTGTGAGTTGAAAATACTGCAGTTTCGATAATTTAGTTGGGATACGCGTGTTAGTCGTGTCAGGACCCAATTTAATGGATTTAAAAGTATTTTATTTTGAGGCCATCCGTATGAGCAATTTGAGTGTGGCAACATGTCTGGAAGGGTCGAGATAGTCAGAAAACACTAGCCAGGGGTTTAGTTTGGGTCCCGTAGCATTTTTAGGCCTAACCAGCAACTCGAGGGGGTATATTAGTCATTTCCATTTTGTGTTAATTGTGACCCACAAAATTTTGAAAGATTTACCAGTCAATACTTTAGAGCATTAGGGTTTCCATCACCAAGTTTCACAGACGGCCATTAGAGATGAAGTGGAGAAAGTTACCAAAGGAGAACCACCATCTTTGGACTTTTTACACAACCGTCACCACCATCGGATAGATCGGAAAGAGAGAAGCCTTTCTATACCATATACTTCAAAGGATAAGAATCTTCATTACCAAGGAAGTGATTTAACTTGCAATAAATTAGTGCATATCTCATCCATGTTAGGTTAGAATTGGAGAATAACCTTGAATAATGATAATTGATTGGATTTGAAGAATTGAAATCGTAATCTAGGTAGGTTTTACATGTAAATTAACTTCTGGGATTTTAACAGCCACGAAATCATGATCCATGTGTAAAGAATTATGAATTTGTAATGAATTATATAGTGTTCTTGAAAAAATAGGAGAACTAGTGTTTTTATATGAAAATTTATGTAAATTGATCCAAGAATTTGATGTCCTATTTTGATTTGATGATTCTAAAACGTTGAAAATTATGCAAACATATTGGTAGGATTATTAGTATACTTGGTTAGGAGTTTGGGACGTTGAAAGGAAGAATTAGAGGTGTAAAAAGAGGAAACTCGTAACTATTTAAGGAAGTTATGGGCAAATACCTGCTTGATCGATCGATCGACTCAAGAATGTCGATCGATCGACTGATCGATCGATCGACCCCTTTTCTTCGATAGATCGACCTTTTCTTATTTTTGGTAATTGTTTCCCTTTAAGGTTTAAGGAAAATCCCAAAGGCGATAATTATTCTTAGGGTGATTAATATGATATTATGGGACTTAGTTAAGCACAGGAGGGTCTTAGTTGAAGCCTGAAAAGATGGATTACCTTAGGGAATTGAATACTATTGTTCATGAGGGACTACCAAGTGAGGTACGGTTAGAAATCGTTCGAATTGAAACTATAATGGGAATAAATACTGAGGTAAGGATAAGAACAGTAGCGGAGGGGCTTTAAGTTACTGATATAACATTGGAAACTAATATGAGACCTAGTAACATTTTAGGATAGGTTTAGGTACTGAAATTTATACGATGAGAGAACTATCAAGTTAAATATTTATATATATATTACGTATGATGTTCGGGCTAAAATTTCTACGTACGGGACTTACTATATGGAATGTTTGAATACCTATATTGTAATATGATTACTTAGGTTGTGTGAATGCCTACTGTACGGATTTCTTATGTGTATGACATACCTACCATACTTGCTATCACAGGAGGTCGATTTTTAAGAAAAGGACCATCTTATCTTAGGTGCCTTCAGGGATTTTATGTTGGTAACTTAAGGACATAGTACTGTGAATGACTTATTTATGAGTTGATAAGTCATCTGACCATGGGAGCATAGGTATGTGCGTGACCCATGAGTATGTAAACTATGTTCGCCTCCAATACGCGTGATTTGTATTGAGATGGTTCCTGAGTGATTCGGAACACGTGATCCTTTCGTACGTGATGTACATGGGTTTGATAGCAGAGTATGTGTGCACCACAACGTAGCCTAGGGGTACCTTATATGTATATATGTACTGAGAGTGATTTATATATATATGCTTGTGACTGGTTCACTGTTACTTAGTAGATGTGAATAACTAATATATTGTAATGGACTAAGAATGTGAGAATTAAATTAACACTTGAGATAAGTAATTTAATGAGCGTGAATATGGGTTATGAATATAACATGTTTGGGTGTTACAAATAGATACCCTATGATAGAATGCGAAATCAGGAGTGAAACAGACTAGTTAGTTAGCAGAATAACTAGGATGGGTTAAGGGAATACGTTAAGCGTGCACATTAGTGGAGAGGAGAGAAACTCATGTGAGAGTACAAAACTAACATGTTTATAATATGCATTGTTTAATTATAATTTAAACACTTGCTTAACTTTTAAATTGTTTTCACCTCGGTCCCTGACCCATTTTCTTCCAAATCTGTTTTGTTTTGTAAAACCATTTTTAGGTGCCCAGCCACAGGGACGCCAATCATAGGAGTTCCATTACATTGACGTGTTGTAGCTGCTAAGAAAGTTACAGGATCTCGATATTAGACGGCTTCACATTCTGTACTTGATTCTACTCAGGATTACTCATCTGTTAGGGCATATCGCCCATTTCCATTTAGAGATAGTATTCTCAGACTTTTAGTTTTTCTTTTAGATGTTGGTTTATTTATTCAGACTCTTGTATCGGGACTTTATTTTACTCTAGTATTATCATTGGAGTGTTCACTCCAGACTCAGTTTATTTATTTTCGTTGATTATCATATGAGATTGTTTATGCGATTAATTGTTGTTGACATAATTACTTGGATTATGTTAACTTAATTAATAAAATTTGGCATCTCCCTTTTAAATATCAGGTGGCTAGTAATTAACTAATTATTTTCTACAGTGATGCTAAGACTGAACCAACTTGATATTCTGTATTAATTTTATAAAGGAGTAGCTACCCGGTATTTAATTAGACGGGGTGTTACTGGTGGCATCAGAGCATCGGGTTCTAGTGTCCTTTAGGATCTGTGAAGCTTATTATGCTTCCAACGTCGCTTTCTTTGATGTAGAGCCCTATGTTTAGGATTGTTTATTTATTTAGTGAGATTTCGTTCTCTTGCTATAATGAATATGATAGTTAATCTTATTTGTATTCGGGAGTGTTCGTGTGCCGAACAATCCAGTATGTAGTGCGTGTTGGGCGGACAGCAGGAGGTAAAGCTCAGTTGAGGTTATAAGGTATATTCAAGAATAATGACCATAGTTAACGTCACCCCTATTATGATACGAAAAGCCAGGACGGTAAATGTGGCTCGGGCACAACATGTGACTTTAATGTACAGCTACCGTAGAAAATGGGGTCAAATTAGACTCACCCAGCAAGGTTGGAACGGGAGAGAGTGAGACGAAACTTTGAAGAGAACAAGTAGTGGAAATATTATAAATGCGGAAATGGCGTGTGAAGGTAAAATATCCAAAAGCTTGGGCATATGTCGGAGTATGGATAATAGGGAGTGAAAATTTTTGGTAAAATTTTTCTTGGCTCATAAGAGCAGAGTTACAGTGGTGAGAGGCAACCACCACACTTAGAAGTGTAATGTTTTGTCAAGAGAAGGCGCATACGTATGGTTTGACCATAAGTTCCTTCATCAGATGTTCAGGATAATATGCAAACGTTGTTCTGAACTCACACAAGAGGGTCAAACAGAAGTCACTTTGTGAAGAGAAATTTAATGAATTAGCGAACCTTACACCGGATGAAGTAGGTGCAATGGAGAAGAGGACATTAAAGGGGAAAATTAAATTACAGGAAGAATTGCTACCACTTCTGGGGAATTTTTCTTGGACGATCAATGCAGATGATGACAATGTCGCGTTTGGTTAATATGAAGGTAAACGCTTCCTTATGTGAGGAGCTACAAGAACCGAAGAATTTAGATAGAGCACGACAGGGGGAAATAGTGTTTGTGAAGCACCGCAAGGGGGAGACCCATCAGGGGACCCACTTAAATGATTCGGATAGATGAATTGTTACTGAGGGATGGTGATTTCAGTAAGAGTGGTTGAAGCCAGTAACATGTTCCTTAGGGCCGTCAAAGCTAAGGGAACAACGGAGGTAGTCATCAGAGTAGAGACTACCAACATCCGAGAGAAGGACAACCTTAACATGGTCAGTGTGATCGGAGATAAGTGGAATATGTGTAAAGGTATTTTGTGGGGAGTAAAACTCGTGCGTTAAATTTATTTTGAAGAGAGTAGAGGAATAAAGGGTATGGTGCCTAGCAAGGGCAATAGTTATTGAAATTTTCGGTTTGGTACGGGCAGGTGTGTTAAGTCCAGGAACCATTTGAACAGCCAGGGCGATTGGCAAGATAGAAGTATGAGTTATATCCTCAGATGATGATGCGCGTTGTATGTGATAAGAACGAGTTACTACATTTTTATTATTGCCATATTTGCATAAGATACGAGTTTAGTGAGTATCTCAACAATGTTATTATTTATGTGAATATTTTCCTTGGTATAGTGGGGTTACCTTTAGTGTTATCTGCGGAGGATGAATAGGTGTATCGGTAGTGGTATATACTTTATTGAAATTACTCGTTTTAGAGTTGTGTTATACCAGTATGATATTATCCTAATTATAGTTTTATGATAATAATAAAACCGATTGTGTGCGGTTATTTTTAGTCCATCGGAGTTACTAACTTGGTGTAGAATATTTTTGTTATGGTGAGGACCCATCTGTAATAACCCATAATTCTACATAGTTAGGAAAATACATTTTTATTATTTAAATTACGTGAGTAGAGTAATTTAATATGATAAAAATACGTTTTATTTAAATTACGTCAGTAGAGTAATTTAATGTGACACGTTTTAAATTAAATTACGTGAGTAGAGTAATTTAATGTGATGTAATGTCAATAAAGATTAATATGCCAATTAAAAAATTTACTTAATGTGAGTAGTAAATTTTTAGTGTTGATATGTACGGCCTAACGATTTATATGGACGTACCTGAGTTATCTCAACCGAGTGTAGCGCGTAGATAAAAATTGAAGATGAGATGAGAAACATATTTTAAGAGACTCAAAAGATAATTTAGAGTCCACAGATGATTCCGAAAGGGTCGAATTAGTCAAAATAGTGTACCTGGGGGAACTAGTTGAGTGCGGGGTTATTTTTGGGCTAAACTGGGACCATTCGAGGGCATTTTGTTCTCTTTACATTAATGGGTGAGGAGACCTATGAATTTTGGAAATCTACGTCAGATTATAAGAGTTAGAGTCTAGGGTAGGAAGGAAATACACCATAGCCATTACAGAGAAGAGAGAAACAATTTCCTTAGGGAGAATTATAAGGAGATTTCACCACCAACTTGTTGGGAAGGAGGATTGAAGGATAAAAATCATCAATCATCAACAACAACCACGAAATCAGACCCTACAAATTATAAGGCAAGTGGTTATTTGAAAAATAAATTGAGTTATAATACCCATATATAAGCTTTATGAAGAACATGTTTTTTCTGATATTTTTGGGAGTAAAACGCATGATTATGATCCATGATTGGTAGGGATTTCATATAGAACGTTTTTAATCTCCAAATATTCTGATATCATAGAAGACTTGATGATTAAATCGAACTAAAAATCTGGACTTATGAGGAAAAGATGGAAAGATTGTATTTTTAGGGTTCTTGAATAATAAGAAGATTTTTAGTTAATTTGGACAAAATTTCTAATGATATTGATGTTTTAATTCGTTAGTAATCATCCCAGAATATGTAGGAATGATTAGAAATTGTTAGTTGCAAATATAGCGAATTATCATGGGAGATAGATAAACAAAAATGGTGAAACCCGCATGAAGAAGACGATCTGGGTCTGTCACTGCTTGATCGATCGATCGACCCTTGAATGTCGATCGATCGAGCAGTCAATCGATCGACCATATCCCATCGATCGATCGACCCTGGCTGTACTTTAGAAAATTTTGTGGATAAATTTCCTTTTAATTACCGTCGCTTAATGGGAACCTTAGTGATGATATTTTACCTATGAGGAGACTTAATAAATACTAGTAGGTGTACCGTTAGATTTCTTCATAAATGATTGAGTGGGAGATTTGGAGAAATGGACTGACGGGAGGATAATCGATTGAGTCGTATGTCGGTAATGTGAGAATTTAGTTACGGAAAGAGTGAGATTAAATTCTGAAAAAAAAGACCAGTAGGTTAAAGATAACTTAACTACGAATCAAGGGAGGGGTAACTAGGACCCTTAGAGTTGCGTGAATACTCGAATAAATGCAATAGTGAAATAAATCGTAAATTAATAAGTACAATGAATATAAGTAAAATATATTACGTACGGGCATGATTTGATAGGTCGGGTGTGTACCTACTAAATTATATGAAATTTTGGGTTAAGAGAATTTTACCTAAATTAATTATGTTAGGGTCGATGAGACATTCCGAACTAACATAAAGTTATTATATGTTTGGGGTCGATATAAAATGCCGAATCAAACCTTAAACTGGTGTCGCGATGAAAGAGTCCCGAACCAGAATATGTGTGTGTGTATATATATATATATATAGTTGGGGTCGATGGATCATTCCGAACCAACTCTCACTTGGGGTCGATGAATCATTCTGAACTAAGAATCCTTTGTGTGTGTCAAAAGGATATGTTAGTGATAACTAATATTTAATACATGATTGCGTGATAAAATGTGTTCCATATGTATAATCTACTGACTTATAATAGTAGATAGATAGATGGATTGTAAATATCTTAGTAATAACTAAATAGCGTTATGTAATTATTACATGCATAAGGATAAGAAGAAGTGAATAAGTTATCTACGTTTATAGAACATGAAATATGGATTATTAAAATACTATGAGTAGGTCATGGGGACTTAGTGAGGGGGTACATACAGGGGGTATCCTAATCTAGTTAACTTGGGTAGTACAACTAGGTGAACTAAGTACCCTCGTTAGACATGCACTATAGAAGAGAGGTGAGGAAGTTCAAGGGAGTGTGCGAAACCTTAATATGTGTAATCAATAACTCAATTATGATAACTGCTTGCAAAATATTTTCAAATGTTTTGAGTACTAACTCTTGCTATGTAAATTTTTTAAAAACCTTTTAGGTGCCCAGCCACAGGGACACCCAGCATGATTTCATTCCAGGGATTTGGGAGTTGTAGCACGTGTGGATGTTGCAGGGATTGTATATACGTTTCCTCCTTTTCAGTTCTAGTGAAGGATCTCAGTGTTAGTATTCTTAGTTGGGACATGTTGTCCAATTTTTACTTTTACAGTTATTCTAATTCTGGATTTTGAGTTGGTTTTCTTGGTCGTGGTTTTCGGCAAGACATTATCTGTATTCAGTTATTTATGCGAAATGTTTTATTATTACTAGAATTGTATCGTTTTGTGTGGGTTGTTTATTCTGCTTAAGGAAGATAAAATTTGGCACTAGCTTAATTTCACATAGATGGTTAGTAACTTAAAAAGCTTTCAACAGTGATGCTAAGAATGAACCATTTATGAAACCTATTTAAATTAAATTAAGGCTTGATCACCCAAGGTTTAATTAGGCGGGGTGTCACAGATGGTATCAGAGTATTAGGTTCTAGTATCCATATGATCTATACGGCCTACTGCGTTTCAGCGTAACGTTTGGATGTATTAGAGCACTACTATTGGGACTATTGATTCAATATCCTCTTTTGCGTTATCGTACACCTCCTCTTAAATTTTTGTATAAACTGTGTACTTATACAAATTGATCTTATTTCAGATGCCACCGAGGAGGCAGCGAGCAGAGAGGGATGAAGCTAGAGATGAGGTGAGGGAGGCTCATCAGGAGCCACAGGTGCCACTACCACCACCCCCATCCGAGTTAATTTCCACTACTCGGGTTGCAGTGATAGTGGCTCAAGCAGTCGAGACAGCGATGAGGTCCATGACAGCCCATTTTCCTCAGCCCCAAGTACCTCCTCTCCTGGCACCGGCAGTTCCAGCCCCAGCAGGGCCATTTTACTTGGCAGCGATTCAGAGAGACATTTCAGAAAGGACATACACCCGAGTTTCAGGGTAGTACCGATGTAGTGGAGACGTGCAACTGGAAGAAAAATATCCAGCACCACTTGCGCATGCTAGAGTGCACCGAGGTACATAAACAAATGCTAGCCATTTTTCATCTGTCGGGAGCGGCCTTACAGTGGTGGGAGTCAGTTACCACCATCGAGGAAAGGGACACTATGGGAATTTCTGAGTTTTGGGTGCGGTTTGACCGCAAGTATCTTCCTCTAGCAGTAGAGTCAGAGATGAGGAAGAAATTCAGCGAGGTCGTGCAGGGTGATCGCTCAGTTGCTGATTATGAGGAAGAGTTTACCCGCTTGGCTAAATTTGTGCCAAATGAGGTGAGCGATGAGGAGAGGAAGAAGTCAAAATTTATGGATGGCTTGACCTGGAGAATCAGACAGCACTTGATCGGCATTCCGGCGTTGGTAACTTATACAGATGTCGTCAATGCCGCTCTACTACACTGCAAGGACCACCTCTTTCATGTGAGGGGAAACAAGAGAGGTGAGCCTAGACAACCGGGCAAAGTAGGTGGAAGTAGTGACAGCAGCACAACACAACAGCAAACAGTGGGCCAGCTAGGGCAGGATTCCCGACAGGGGAACTCTACCAAGAAGTTTAAGCATGGGAGGCATCGCTTTAACAGACAGGGCCAGAAGGGTCCCCAACAACTTGTTCCTCAGGGCCGACAGGTCCAAGGGAACCAAAATGGAGGATAACAAGGCCAAGGTCGACAGGGCCAATGTCAGGGACAACAGGGCCAAGGTCAGAGGCAGTTTTAGGGTCAGTATTTCACTTGTTGCCAGCAGGGTCACAAGAGTAAAAATTGTCCACAGCAAGATAAGGCACAACAACAGGGTGCCCAACAGGGGCAGCAGGCTCCGTTAACCCCAACAGCAGCACATGCCCCGCAACCAGGCCAGATGTAATACGGACGTGTGTTCAACATCCGTGACATTCCATTTCGTCCAGCACCTCTAGCACCGCCAGCAGTCATGGGTACATTTCCTATTCATGAACTTGAGGGTAGTATTTGTTTTACACGAGGGCGACGCATTCGTTTATTACCACTAGATTTGCACGGTCAACCAGCCTATTAGCGACAACTGACACTCATCTTATGTGCTTGGAGTCACCGATGGGTAGTGGGTCCCTTATAAATTCGATTTGTAAGGGTGTGGACATTGGGGTCGGGAGATTGAGTCTAGCGGCGGACCTCCTAGTGCTGGATATGGAGGGATATGACGTCATCCTAGGCATGTATTGGTTTGCGCATTATAGGGCAATGGTAGGTTATTATGAGAGGACTATCGTGTTTTCCATCCCGGGACAAGAGATGTTCCTTGTGGCAATGCCACTCCCCTAGGGAGGATTGCGCACCCATTTATATTATATTGAGGAGGAGACCTCACATGGGGTTGTCGTTTCTCTGGACTCAATCCCAGTTGTGAGGGATTTTGAGGATGTCTTTCAGGAGATACCAAGGTTACCACCCAGCAGGGAGATATAGTTTGTTACTGACCTAGCGCTGGGGACGAGACCGATTTCTAGAGCACCGTATCGCATGGTTCCTTCGGAGATGCAAGAACTGAGAGAACAAATTCAGAAACTCTTAGGATAGGGCTTCATTCGACGGAGTACATCGCCATGGGGTGCGCCGGTGATATTTGTAAAGAAAAGGGATGGTTCACTTTGTCTGTGTGTAGATTACAGGGAGATGAATAAAGTGACGATACGTAATAAGTATCCATTGTCGATGATTGACGACTTGTTTGATCAGTTGAGAGGTGCTGCGTACTTCTCAAAGATCGATTTGAGGTCGGGTTACCACTAATTGCGCATTCGTGAAGAGGATGTACCTAAGACCGCTTTCCTGTCGCGGTACGGGTCATATGAGTTCAGTGTAATGCCGTTTGGGCTAGCTAATGCGCCTGTAGTATTCATGGATCTCATGAACAGGGTATTCAGGGAGTTTTTGGATCAATTTGTGATTGTATTCATATATGGCATTATGATTTACTCTCGCACAGAGGAGGAACACACTGAACATTTACGCATGGTTCTACAAACACTGCGGGACCATCAGTTGTATGACAAATTTGAGAAGTGTGGATTTTGACTTCGGGAGGTTCAGTTCCTAGGCCACGTTGTATCAATAAGAGGCATTGTTGTTGACCCGAGTAAGGTATCGGCGGTGAGGGAGTGGGGACAGCCCACGACACCAATCGAAATTCGTAGTTTCTTGGGGTTAGCGGGTTATTATCGCCGCTTCATCAAGGGGTTCTAAAAAATTACTGGACCTTTGACGACCTTGACTCGGAAGGAAGTGCCCTTCGTATGGAGTGACTATTGTCAGTTAGCATTTGATGAGCTAAAGGATAAGTTGACATCAACACCTGTTCTTTCCTTACCTAGGAGCGGAATGTAGTACCAAGTCTATACTGACGCATCCTTACAGGGGCTTGGGGGTGTATTACAGTAGGAAGAGAAAGCTATAGCTTATGCATCCCGAAAACTTAATCCACATGAGAGGAATTACCCCACCCATGACCTTGAGTTGGCAGCAGTCGTTTTTGTATTGCGGATATGGACACACTATCTTCTGGGTGAGCAGTTCACTCTATTCACGGATCATAAGTGAAGTCGCCCGGAGGGCTCCCAGTTTTAATTTCTTTAAGAAATATTATTGAATTTCCTTTTAATGAAAATCAATACGGAAGCGTAAGATGGTTCACAAAACAAACAAACACCAAATTTGAAATTCTATTTCAAATTAAAATTAAATCGAGAGAAATTAACTCATAACACAAACACAATTCAAATTTCACTTAAACCAAGTTAATTAATTCAAGTCCTAGAATTTGCCTAAGTCATATTTATTAATATTTCCAAATTAGGCCAAACCAGTTTTAACAATAGAGTTGATTAAATAAACAATTACCCAAATTTAATTAGCACCCAATTAAATTAAGTGTGAAAATTAAAATAATTTTTATCTTGAATTATCCTACGCATGAGTTCTAAGTCATTATGCAAGATAAAAATAAATCAATCACACTATGCCGCGATGTACGAGGAAAAACCCAAGCCGGGAAACAACCTCGGACGTCCCTAGCCTCAAATCCACTAGATATGGATTTTCAAATACAAGACAAAAGACTTACATCACACGACTCGGTCCCTCTCAAGCCCTGACGCTTCTTCTTGTAGACACCTCTTTCTAGCGGATAACCTTGGAGCTCCACCGCGGTCTCGGAATCCACCGATAGGACTTTATATGGTCACCGTCACCCGAACTAGGAGCCTTTCTCCAAGTGGGTAAATTAATGTAAACAACTTCTTCTTTGTGGAATTTAGAAGCAAACCCAGACACTCTCTTCAATTCGGTGTAGAGATAAACCCGGTGCCAAACTCCAAGCAAGATGTATATATATGAACTTGGATAAATAAAACAATGGGTGAAAACTAGAGTGGTAGATGAATTTTACTTTGAAAATAATCACTCAAAACTTGATCTTTTTCTCTTTATGATTTTTCTCTCAAAACACTCTCTAAGAGTTAGAAGGATATGAAAAAGATTACTTTGAAAAACTTATTCCCGAACATAATAAAGTCTGATAAAAATCAGTTAAGAAACAAGTGGGGAAGTGGGAGAAAAACTGCATAAAACTGTTAATAACAATTCTCGCCTAACATCTCATTCGAACAACATTTCTTTCGAACGAAATCTCGTTCGAACGAAGTTCCAGTATGAACTCGTTAGAAATCTTGTTAGAACGACCATATCGTTCGAACGACCATATCGTTCGAACGACATTTCGAACGAAGTTCCAGTATGCCATAATGATAAGTTGTTGGCAATCTCGTTCGAACGACTTATGGTTCGAACAACAATCTCGTTCGAACGAACTCACAAAATGTTCAAAAATTCCTTTTCAAGGCCAGAAACTTTTATATACCTTATATATAATTTTTAATAGGAACCATTCTGAAAACAAAACGCAGTTTTAAAAACCTAACACCCAATATAAACTGTTCCAAGCTCCTATATATATATATATGTAATGCATTCATACCTTGGGAGCATGGAACAACTGTTGATGACGTTGACACGAGGCACATAAACCACGGCATTTTGATGAAGCTTTATACACTTGTCCGCTACGTCTTCAACAAACACGTCATAGGCTTGAAAGATGATCAATATACTCTATCCTATGAATTAAACCTTTTTGTCCGGAATTGAGCCAAAACTACAAAGGACTCAATTGGAAATTTGTGTCCTTAAAATCTCCCCCTTTGGCTATTCCGGGACAAAAACTATACAAAAATCCCAAAGGGCCGTCAAGCTCTACTAGACTAATAAAAAGTCCCACCCAAAATAAAATTACAATGCTTGACACAAACAACCCAAAGGATTAACAATCTTTGCCGTTGAAAGTTGTCGCTTTATAAAATAATTCCTGCACACTTAGGCAAACACATTACACGCATAGGGAATATCAAAATATTTAATGCAAGTAAAGTAACTACTCCCCCTAAATTAATTATCCCCTTAGAAAGACGTCTCCCCCTAAGATAAATATTTAATGCAAGTAAAGTAACTACTCCCCCTAAATTAATTATCCCCTTAGAAAGACGTCTCCCCCTAAGATAAATCTCCGCCAAACAATGATAAACAATGATATGATAATAATAGGATTAGATACCATTTCTCCCCCTATCATTCTGCCCCTTTTTGTTCAGGAATAGACAAAGGCTTAAAGAAGCAAAAATGTAATTGTGCAGTAATGCATATGGGCAACAAAATTATAAATAATCCAACAAATAACAACTTAGACCAACTAGGATGCAATAAAATGATACCAATATGATATATAAATTATGGAGCATATGATATCAACAAAGAATGCAATAAGATGGATACCAAGTATGAGTGAAAGCATATATGGAATAGAAATCAAGGCAAAGACTAAACAAAAATATCAAATATATGTATACATAGTATATATCAAAGAGACTTAAGTAAACACATATATAGATATAAACACACAAATGACACACACAAAATATAATACGAGTCTTTCACACTCGTATGGCAAAAATGTGTCATATGGAAACGGAAGTGTTGGGGTGTGAACTAGTAACGATTAAATTTAGACCCAATCACTTAAAACATGTTCACGGAGTTCTCAATTTATTGTAAACTTCATCACATTTGAATATAACCTCTTGTAACAATATAGATTGAACTCAATGAACAAACATACACAATGCATACAAGCCTGGCATATTGATGATTCTACAAACTAATAGAGTCATGACATGAAATACGCAACTAGGATAAATGGACATTGTGCAAACCGTTGATATACCATCCAATCTCCCTCAATGAGCATATATTAATTTTGAATGAATATATCAAACAAACATAGGCCTTGGCAATTATTTTTCTTTTAATGCCATATTTTCTGTTTTTAGGCCTTTGGACCACATATTTCTTTTAGGTCCATTCAAAAATGGTGGCTTACAATTGCAAAGGATTGTTATTCCTTTCGGAGCCCTTCCCCGTGAACATTTATATTTATCATGTTTTCATTTTTCACACAAATCTCACATGCAACGGATTTTGACATGCACTAGTCCTCCTAAGTCACAAATATGTAGATGACAATATTGGTAGGAGAACACCTCACAAAGCTCAAATATACATATGAAGTTAAAAGTTTAAAATAGCTCGTGCATGTGTGAATAGAGGCATATAAAAATAGAATCCATTTAATCAATACAAAATCCAACTACTCCATGTAAGTATGGTAAAGAACATAATAAGGATTGATAATCTAAACCAAAAGTTCCAGCCACATGAGAGCGTTAAAGGAGGGATTCAAACAACAGTATATGCCACATAAAGTTTGTCAAACTAAATACACGCAAATATTTTTTTTTGAGTTTTTGACATTTTTACCAAAAATAAAAATATATACTCAAAAGATAAACAAAAAAATCATTTGAATTTTTCATTAAGCTTAAATTCCAATAGATAAAAACCCAAATGATAAACAAAAATCATTATTCTAGCATGTGATTAAGCATGGGGCATAAACTAAAAAATGATTAAACAAGCATATATTTGGCATGTGAATATAGCATGAAGAACAAACGCTAAAGTATGCAAACACTAACACATTCATCCTTTAGATTTAGCAAGGGAGGAAGCATGTGAAAGTAAATGATAATCAAAAACCCTATTTTGCAAGGCAACCAAGTCGGATTTCCTAACCCAAATTAATGAAGAATGACTATCTTGGGGTGTAGGAATTTTAAATACATTGGTTTCTTTACGATGGGATTTTCTAGGAATTCGTTTAAGATCAAAATAAAATTTCCTAAGATGGCCTTTTCGACCACAATGTGTACAAGTAAAATTACGTCGAAATTTGGTACCTAAGAAATGATCTCGAAAGACTTTCCTAGTAGATTCTCCTAAAAAATTAGTTTTGGCGTTATGAGTAAATTCATTACAAGTATTGAAGCCTAAACCACAAGTGTCATTTTTAATTTGCACCGTTCCTAACATTTTATCTAATTTTTCCGAACGACACTCCAAATCAAATTTGACATTATTATAGTCTTTTAATTTTTTTTGCAATTCAAAGATGTTAGACTCTAATAAAACATTTCGCTCTTCAAAAGCAAAAAGTTCCTTTTTCAAGGATTCCATTAAACCCCTAAAGCTATCTCTCTCACCTTCTATATATTCAAGCTTCTATAGAAGATCTTTCTCACGTGTCCTAAAGTCTTCAACCAACATACTATTATCAACGACCTTGACACGTTCTTTCAAACTAGCTTCTAACTTCAAATTAGCTCTTTTCAATTTAATAGATTCTTTATAAAGTTCTTGAAAAGCATTTTGAAGTTCACTCACATTAACCTCCTTTTCATTTTCACTCTCTCTTTCTTCTCCACTCTCACTATCATCACAATCAAGGGAATCATAAACATTGACCTCAGAAGTGTCATGTGTTAAAGTTTCATCAATCGACAAGTTCTCGCTATCACTCACATGACTAACCATAAAATTTGTCTTAGTGGGGGAATTAGGTCCCTCTTCCTTATCACTATCACTAAGGGTCGCATTATATGAAATGGGTCATTTACCATCTTTCCTTTGTTTAGTGCGGCACTTAGAAGCCCTATGGCCATAACAATCACAACCAAAACACCTATTTGACTCGTCCCTATTTAGTTGTTCATTAATAGGTTTAGGGATCTTCTCGGCTTTGTCATGCTTAGAAGTTTCAAATTTCTTAAAATCATTTTTAAATTTATCTCTGTTAAATTTAAGAAATTTTCTAAATTTACTAGCAAATAAAGCCATGTCTTCCGAGTCACTATCACTCTCGCTCTCTACTACATGTTTGACCTCTTTTCGGGCTTTTAAAGCAACGCCCTTTTATATTTTCTTTTCAATTTTAGAGGGAAACATATCTACTTCACAGGTTTGTAAATCACCTACAAGCTCTTCTAATTTCGTAGAGGCTAAAGTTGGTAAAGAATTTAAAACGGTCACTTTTGGAATAAATCTATCGGGTAGGGACCTTAGAATTTTCTTTACTACTCGGTTGTTGGGTATTTTCTCTCCCAAGTTAAAAGATGAATTAACAATATCGAAACGTCTAGCATAAAATTCATCAAAACATTCTTTTTTCGTTCATTTTGATAGTTTCAAATTGAATGGTGAGGTTTTGAAGTTTCAAAGCTTTAACGACACTAGTTCCTTCATGAGTTAGTTGTAAAATATCCCAAGCTTCTTTAGCGGTTTCACACGTCATAATGCGTCAGAATTCATCCGGTGTGACCGCGCTAAACAAGGCATTTAAACCTCGGGAATTAAAATTAGAAAGTTTAAACTCATTCTCAGTCCATCTATCGGCGGGTTTGTGAACACGCTCATTATCTACTAAATGAGTAGGTGGGGACCATCCGTTAACAACGGACATCCAAACTCTCTCATCGATAGATTTTAGTGCCGATTTCATACGCGCTTTCCAATACGCGTAGTTTGAACCATCGAAAATAGGAAATTTTGAGAATGGGGAAAATTCCATTTTAGCCAAAAATATTTAAAACATCTTAACGAAGTAATTTATCGTTTTTGGCTCTGATACCAATTTGAAGTCGCCCGGAGGGCCCCCAGTTTTAATTTCTTTAAGAAATATTATTGAATTTCCTTTTTATGAAAATCGATGCGGAAGCGTAAGATGGTTCACAAAACAAACAAACACCAAATTTTAATTTCTATTTCAAATTAAAATTAAACCGAGTGAAATTAACTCATAACACAAACACAATTCAAATTTCACTTAAACCAAGTTAATTAATCCAAGTCCTAGAATTTACGTAAGTCATATTTATTAATATTTCCAAATTAGGCCAAACCAGTTTTAATAATAGACTTGAATTAAATAAAAAATTACCCAAATTTATTTAGCACCCAATTAAATTAAGCGTGACAATTAAAACTATTTTTATCTTGAATTATCCTACGCATGAGTTCTAAGTCATTATGCAAGATAAAAATAAATCAATCACACTACGCCGCGATGTACGAGGAAAAACCCAAGACGGAAAACAACCTCGGACGACCCTAGCCTGAAATCCACTAGATACTGATTTACAAATACAAGACAAAAGACTTACATCACACGACTCGGTCCCTCTCAAGCCCCGATGCTTCTTCTTGTAGACACCTCTTCCTAGCGGATAACCTTGGAGCTCCACCGCGGTATCGGAATCCACCGATAGGATTTTATATGGTCATCGTCACCCGAACTAGGAGCCTTTCTCCAAGTGGGTAAATTAATGTAAACAACTTCTTCTTTGTGGAATTTAGAAGCAAACCCAAACACTCTGTTCAATTAGGTGTAGAGATAAACCTGGTGCCAAACTCCAAGGAAGATGTATATATATATGAACTTGGATAAATAAAACAATGGGTGAAAACTAGAGTGGTAGATGAATTTTACTTTGAAAATAATCACTTAAATCTTTATCTTTTTCTCTTTATGATTTTTCTCTCAAAACACTCTCTAAGAGTTATAAGGATATGAAAAATATTACTTTGAAAAACTTATCCCTCACATAATAAAGTCTGAGAAAAATCAGTTAAGAAACAAGTGGGGAAGGGGGAGAAAAACTTGATAAAACTGCCAATAACTGTTCCCGCCTGACATCTCGTTCGAACGACATTTCGTTCGAACGAAATCTCGTTCGAACGAAGTTCTAGTATGAACTCGTTAGAAGCTCATTAGAAATATCGTTATAACGACCATCTCGTTCAAATGACATTTCGAACGAAGTTCCAGTATGCCATAATGGGAAGTCGTTGGCAATCTCGTTCGAACAACTTATGGTTCGAACGACAATCTCGTTCGAACGAACTCACAGAATGTTCAAAAATTCCTTTTTAAGTCCAGAAACTTTTATATACTTTATATATAATTTTTAATAGAAACCATTCTGAAAATAAAACGCAGTTTTAAAAACCTAACACCCAATATAAACTGTTCCAAGCTCCTATATATATATGTAATGCATTCATACATTGGGAGCATGGAACCACTGTTGATGACGTTGAAACGAGGCACATAAACCACGGCATTTTGATGAAGCTTTATGCACTTGACCGCTACGTCTTCAACAAACACGTCATAGGCTTGAAAGATGATAAAAATACTCTATCCTATGACTCAAACGTTTTTGTCCGAAATTGAGCCAAAACTAAAATGGACTCAATTAGAAATTTGTGTCCTTACAATAAGTCACTTCAGTATCTTTTCACTCAGAAGGATCTGAATATGAGGCAAAGGAGGTGGCTTGAATTCGTGAAGGACTACCAGTTTGATATACAGTATCATCCTGGTAAGGCTAACATGGTGGCAGATGCGTTAAGCAGAAGACCTACTGAAGAGTTGGTAGAAATTTGGAAGGTGAAGTGGAGTGAACTTCGACATGAGGATAAGATAGCGAGAGCATGCATGGCAGTTTTAGCTATCACTCCCGAGAGTGTTATGCGTGTAGTGAGGGCATAGGCCGAGGACCCATTTTGTCGGGATAAAGTACGAGAGCTACTGGACGAGGGGGCAGAGTCCTACTCCATCAGCTCAGAGGGCGGTCTACGATTTAATGGTAGGCTGATAGTACCCGAAGATGATGATTTGAGGCATGTCGTGATGACAGAGTCGCACGAGTCAAATTTTTCAGTACACCCAGGTGGGGACAAAATGTACCAGGATATGCGACGATTATATTGGTGGTCAGGTATGAAACGATACATTGCCGAGTTTATCTCAAGGTGTGTTACATGTGAGCTTGTAAAAGTTGACCATCAGAGACCTTCAGGGATGCTACAACCACTGGAGATTCCCGTGTGGAAGTGGGAGAGTATCTCGATGGATTTTATTACTCGGTTACCAACATCACATAAGGGTCACGATTCCATATGGGTGATAGTGGATCGACTGACTAAGGTAGCTTATTTATTGCCGGTTCGTACGGATTATGATACGATGCGGTACGCGCGGCTATTCATTTCATAGATCATTAAGATGCACGGAGTTCCTATTAATATTGTGTCTGACCGAGACAAAATATTTGTGTCACATTTGTGGCAGAGCTTTCAGGAGGCCATGGGCACCGACTTACGGTTGAGTACGGCGTATCACCCATAGACGGACGTTCAGACTGAAAGGGTAAACCAGATGTTGGAGGATATGTTGAGAATGTGTGTCCTAGATTTTGGGGGAGGTTGGGAGCCATACCTTCCTTTGGTGGAGTTTGCATATAATAACTCTTACCAATTCACTATCGGTATGGATCCATTCGAGGCACTTTATGGGAGGTCATGTCGTTCGCCCGCCTGTTGGTTAGAGGAGGGGGATAACAAGCTATTAGGGCCAGAGATGATACAAGAGACTTCCTCCAAAATAGTGTTGATTCGAGGACGTATTCGAATAGCTCAGGATAGGCTGAAGAGTTATGCTGACGCCGGTAAGAGACACGTGGAACTAAATGTGGGCGACCGGGTGTTAATTCGAGTATCTCCTATAAAAGGGATTATGAGGTTCGGCAAGAAAGGGAAGTTAGCACCGGGATATGTGGGGTCGTTTCCTATAATTGAGAGGGTGGAACCGGTAGCTTACAGATTGGGACTCCCTGAGCATCTTCAGTGAATACACAATGTATTCCATGTAGCGTCGCTGAAGAAATACAAGAGGAGTGAGAGAGCCTTCTGGCACACTCCCTAGAGGAGATCGATTTACAGCCAGATGTCTCATATGAAGAAAGACCAGCGGCTATTCTGGATTATAGTGAGCACAAACTACGATCCAAGGTGGTACCCTTAGTGCGAGTATAGTGGGGAAATCACAATATGGATGAGTCTACTTGGGAACGGGAGGAGGATATGCGAGAACAATATCCCGAATTATTCACCACATGTATTTTTCTAAATTTCGAGGACGAAATTCCTTTTGTAAGAGGGGAAGTATGTAATACACCATAATTCTGCATAATTAGGAAAATAAATTTTTATTATTTAAATTATGTGAGTAGAGTAATTTAATGTGATAAAAATACGTTTTATTTAAATTACATGAGTAGAGTAATTTAATGTGACACGTTTTAAATTAAATTACGTGAGTGGAGTAATTTAATGTGATGTAATGTTAATAAAGATTAATATGACGATTAAAAAATTTACTTAATGTGAGTAGTAAATTTCAAGTGTTGATATGTACGGCCTAACGATTTATACGGACGTACCTGAGTTATCTCAACCGAGTGTCGCGCGTAGACAAAAATAGAAGATGAGATGAGAAACATATTTTAAGCCACAGATGATTCCGAAAGGGTCGAATTAGTTAAAATAGTGTACCCGGGGGTACTAGTTGAGTGCCGGGCCATTTTTGGGCTAAACCCGGACCATTCGAGGGCATTTTGTTCTCTTTAAATTTATGCATTAGGAGACCTACGAATTTTGGAACCCTACGTCAGATTATAAGAGTTAGAGGCTAGGGTTATAAAGGAAGGAAATACACCATAGCCATTAGAGAGAAGAGAGAAACAATTTCCTAAGGCAAAAGAAGGAAGGAGGGAGAATTCTAAGGAGATTTCACCACCAACTTGTTGGGAAGGAGGATTAAAGAATAAAAATCATCAATTATCAACAACAACCACGAAATTAGACCCTTCAAATCATAAGGCAAGTGGTTATTTGCAAAATAAATTGAGTTATAATACCCATAAATAAGCTTTATGAAGAACATGGTTTTCATGATTTTTTGGGAGTAAAACACTTGATTATGATCCATGATTGATAGGGATTTCATATAGAACATTTTAAATCTCCAAATATTGTGATATCATAGAGGACTTGACGATTAAATCGAACTAAAAATCTGGACTTATGAGGAAAAGATGGAAAGATTGTATTTTTAGGGTTCTTGAATAATGAGAAGATTTTTAGTTAATTGGGACAAAATTTGTAATGATATTGATGTTTTAATTCGTTAGTAATCATCCCATAATATGTAGGAATGATTAGAAATTGTTAGATGCAAATATGGTGAATTATCATGGGAGATAGATAAACAAAAATGGTGAAACGCGCATGAAGAAGACGATCTGGGTCTGTCACTGCTTGATCGATCAATCGACCCTTGAATGTCGATCGATCTAGAAGTCGATCGATCGAGAAGTCGATCGATCGACCATATCCCATCGATCGATCGACCCTGGCTGTACTTTAGAAAATTTTGTGGATAAATTTCCTTTTAATTACCGTCGCTTAATGGAAACCTTAGTGATGATATTTTACATATGAGGAGACTTAATAAATACAAGTAGGTGTACCGTTAGATTTCTTCATAAATGATTGAGTGGGAGATTTGGATAAATGGATCGACGGGAGGATAATCGATTGAGTCGTATGTCGGGAATGTGAGAATTTCGTTACGAAAAGAGTGAGATTAAATTCCGAAAAAAAATACCAGTAGGTTAAAGATAACTTAACTACTGAATAAAGGGAGGGGTAACTAGGACCCTTAGAGTTGCGTGAATACTCGAATAAATGCAATAGTGAAATAAATCATAAATTAATGAGTACGATGAATATAAGTAAAATATATTACGTACGGGCATGATTTGATAGGTCGGGTGTGTACCTACTAAATTATATGAAATTTTGGGTTAAGAAAATTTTAACTAAATTAATTATGTTAGGGTCGATGAGACATTCTGAACTAATATAAAGTTATTATATGTTTGGGGTCGATGTAAAATGCCGAACCAAACCTTAAACTGGTGTCGCGATGAAATAGTCACGAACCAGAATATGTGTGTGTGTGTGTATATATATATATATATATATATATATATATATATATATATAGTTGTGGTCGATGGATCATTCCGAACCAACTCTCACTTGGGGTCGATCAATCATTCCGAACCAAGAGTCCTTTATGTGTGTCAAAAGGATATGTTCGTGATAACTAATATTTAATACATGATTGTGTGATAAAATGTGTTCCATATGTATAATCTACTGACTTAGAATGGTAGATAATGAGATGGATTGTAAATATCTTAGTAATAATTAGATAGCGTGATGTAATTATTACAAGAATAAGGATAATAGGAAGTGAATAAGTTATCTACGTTTATAGAACATGAAATATGGATTATTAAAGTACTGCGAGTAGGTCATGGGGACTTAGTGAGGGGGTACATACAGGGGGTATCCTAATCTAGTTAACTGGGTTAGTACAACTAGGTGAACTAAGTACCGTCGTTAGACATGCACTATAGAAGAGAGGTGAGGAAGTCCAAGGGAGTGTGTGAAACCTTAATATGTGTAATCAATAACTCAATTGTGATAACTGCCTGCAAAATATTTTCAAATGTTTTGAGTACTAACTCTTGATATGTAAAATTTTTAAAAACCTTTTAGGTACCCAGCCATAGGGACACCCATCATGATTTCATTCCAGGGATTTGGGAGTTGCATCACGTGTGGATGTTGCAGGGATTGTTTAGACATTTCCTCTTTTTCAGTTCTAGTGCAGGATCTCAGCTTTAGTATTCTTAGTTGGGACATGTTGTCCAATTTTTACTTTTACAATTATTATGATTCTTGATTTTGAGTTGTTTTCTTGGCCATGGTTTTCGACAAGACTTTATCTGTATTCAGTTATTTATGCGAATTGTTTTATTATTACTGGAATTGTATCATTTTGTATGGGTTGTTTATTCTGCTTAAGGAAGATAAAATATTTCACTAGCTTAATTTCACGTAGGTGGTTAGTAACTTAAAAAGATTTCGAAAGTGATGCTAAGAATGAACCATTTAAGAAACCTGTTTAAATTAAATTAAGGCTTGATCACCCAAGGTTTAATTAGGCGGGGTGTCACACCATCTGCGAGAGGGTCGGACTCGCATTTATATATTTGTATATAGGTATATATATTGTTGAGACTTCGAAAAGTATAATGGTCTCGGATATTTGTTCCTGGGGTGTGTAGGGACTTTATTGATATGATTCAGAGTGTATTTTGTTTACTGTTCAGCGAAAAGATTTAGCTGGTTATTATAATTCACGCTCAGGATGTGGTAATAAGAAGAGTGCATTGTTATATCACCCTTTAGAGATGTGGAAGTTAATACTCATAGTTGTATGTCTAGGGATGGGATTTTGAGAGCCCCGATTAGATTTACATGATGTTTATGGAATGTGATTACCATCAATGTTAAGAGATAATGTCTTTCGAAAGGAGTTCCTTGTTTAAGTGTAACTGCAGTAGGAGATATAACTTTGTTGTCAAGAGACGGGAATATAGGGGTACATGTTATGGACTAAGGGCCTAACGGATTTCGAAGATCGATAATGCTAGGTTAGTAGTGTATCGGGGGGGTCCTTGTTTGGATTTCGCTTTGCGAGACATCCCACGCATGAAACTTAGCGTAAGGTTGGTAGTAAGGATATGTTTGGGCATTCGTCCATGATTTGGGTGCCTCTATCGTTAGGGAAGTATATAGTTATAACTGGAAGTTAAAGAAGAAATTACGATATAAGGCCAGTAAAGCCAGTCGTCTGGTGAGGAAGTACTGATAATTTTGTTTTATTTTGGCGAATTGAAGGATGAAATGATGTTTAGGAGGATTTTGAATTTTGAATTCGGTGGTGATTGAGAATACCCAAATTGGTGTAGCAACGTTGCAAATGTAGGGACAATAAAGAGTTTGGAGTACTTATGAAGCGCATGATATGTTTAAACCCGTTTGCACGATGTATAGGGTATATGGACACCTTGGTTTGCTGGTGTCAGGATCGCCGGAAGAAGAGACATAAGATGGGTGAAATTCTTACTTGTGGAAATAACGAAATGGACAATCTATAGATTCATGTGCAATCAGATTAGCACGTACAAAATTGGTTGAAAGGTAGTGGGAAGACATTTAAAAAAGCGGTATCCCTTGAGAAGACAAATATTTAACTATTATGGGCAATTTGAAGTGGAGTTCCACCTAATCGAAGGTTGAGGGTGGCTTACGCATAAATAGAGCAAGGATGTCAATAAGGTATAAAGAGTCCAGATGTGCACAATGTGGTGAATAGTGCAAAGGCCGAAACTTTTGGTATACACCGCAGGAAGAAGAGGGTTATTAAGTAACACTCAATGGGAGGAGTTATAAGTAGAAATCGGTGTTGAGAGGGACATAATTAGTAGCCCCCACGTGCACCACTTATAGACAGAAATCGGTTGGAGTAGGGGTATCAACCAGAAACTTGGTGTTGAGCCGACGATTCTAGTAGCAGAAGAGTCAAGATGATAAATTTCTTTGATGGGTTGCAATCATAAAGATGAGTAACGAGTTCCTTCGAATGTGTGGAATGGATTGTCAAGAAGGAAAGAAATTGTTATATTCATGGGTGATTTACACTATTATATAGTGATCGCGTCGGTATGAGGTCCTAGCCAGTATTAACCCAAATGAGGATGAAATACCCAAAACCCACCTTCAATATGGGGTATAAGGAAGTAGTGGGAATAGGCTCAAGGTGATTAACGACCGGTGGAACTATATTAAAGTAAATTTTTGGAGTCATTGCAATCATTTGATTTCCACAATGGGTATAAATCGTCAGTGACGTATAATATGGTAAAAAAGAGAGGATATTACCTAATAGTAGAGTTGTGTGAAAGCACCCGTACCTATTTATAGTGGAAAAGGTGCTTATTGAGGTTTCGAGTGGATAAACCTTACCATTCTTCCTCTTAATGTTTAAAGGTGAGAGGATTATCAGAGTTTTGGGATCCATCAGAAGCTAGAATTCGATGACTATAATGGGTTAACAACCAACCGTGTGAAGTGGCTTTCCCTTGTGTAAAAGTCATAATGCTGGGAACAGAGATTGAAATAACGGATAAGAGTAGTCAAATGTTTTATGGTTTCTCCCAGGAGGGGAGAGTTTTGTGTTTAAATAAACGTGGGAGTTGATACGAACTGAGGTGCAAACGCACAATAATATTGAGATAATGCGGTCAATGATGTATAGGATATTCTTATTCGAATGCTGTTTAGTAAGAGCACAACGTGACGTGAATTTATTGAGGTGTAACCCTATAACTGATAGAGTGTCAATAAGTGTTCAACAAGATTATTATGAAGCGAGGGCCATAGTGATTGAGCCTTTATTTATATTTCATTTTGAGTACCGGAGGACACCTAATTTTTTCAGGTATGCCTTAATTTCTGAATTTCGAGACGAAATTCCGTTATTAGGGGAGAAATCTGTAATACCCAGCATTTTTATAGCTTTTAATTATGAGATTAATTAAATAGAAAAAAATTCTTTTAATTATGGGATTAATTAAATTAATTTGGGATAATTAATTAGAAATTAATTTGAATTTAAATATCTAGCGAGATGAGAGTTAGTATTTAAATATGATGACAATGTTGAATATTACTGAGTGATTATGGTAATATGTGATTATTGAATTTATTAAAAATTATCGTGAGTTAAAAATACAGCAGTTTCGGCAATTTAGTTAGGACGCGCGTGTGAGTCGTGTCAGGACCCAATTTAATAGATTTAAAAGTATTTTATTTTTATGTCATCCGTATGAGCATTTTGAGTGCACCAACGTGTCCTAAAGGGTCGAGATAGTCAGAAAACACTAGTCGGGGGTTTAATTTGGGTCCCGGGGCATTTTTAGGCCTAACCAGCAACCCGAGGGGGTATATTAGTCATTTCCATTTTTGGTGAATTGTGACCCACGAAATTTAGAAAGCTTTATCAGCCAATAGGTTAGAGCCTTTGGGTTTCCATCACTAAGTTTCACAGATGTCCATTAGAGATGAAGTGGAGGAAGTTACCAAAGGAGAACCACCATTTTTGGACTTTTTGCCCCACCGTTACCACCATTGGATAGATCGGGAATAGATAAGCATTTATATTCCATTTACTTCAAAGGATTATAATCTTCATTACCAGGAAAGTGATTTAACTTGAAATAAATTAATGCATATATCATCCATGTTAGGTTAGAATTGGAGAATAACCTTGAATAATGATAATTGATTGTATTTGAAGAATTAAAATCGTAATCTGGGTAGGTTTTGCCTGTAGATTAACTTCTGGGATTTTAGAAGCCACGAAATCATGATCCACGTGTAGAGAATTATGAATTTGTAATGAATTATATAGTGTTCTTGAAGAAATAGGAGAACTAGGGTTTTTATATGAAAATTTATGTAAATTGATCCAAGTATTTGATGTCCCATTTTTATTTGGTGATTCTATAACGTTAGAAAGTATGAAAATATGTTGGTAGGATTATTAGTATACTTGGTTGGGAGTTTGAGATGTTGAAATGAAGAATTATAGGTGTAAAAAGAGGAAACCTGTAACTATTTAATGAAATTCTGGGCAAATACCTACTTGATCGATCGATCGGCTCAAGAATGTCGATCGATCGACTCATCGATCGATCGACCTCTTCTGATTTTTGGTAACTGTTTCCCTTTAAGGTTTAAGGAAAATCCCAAAGACGATAATGATTCTTAGGGTGATTAATATGATATTATGGGACTTAGTTAAGGTCAGTAGGGTCTTAGTTGAAGCTCGAAAAGATGGATTACCTTAGGTAATTGAATACTATTGCTCACGAGGGACTACCGAGTGAGGTACGGTTAGAAATCGTTCGAACTGAAACTATAATGGGAATAAATACTGAGGTAATGATAAGAACAGTAAAAGAGGGGCTTTAAGTTACTGAGATAACATTGGAAACTAATAGGAGACCTATTAACTTTTTGGAATAGGTTTAGGTACTTAAATTGATACAACAAGAGAGCTATAAAGTTAAATATATATAAATTACGTATGATGTTAAGGACAAACTTGCTACGTACGAGACTTACTATATGGAATGTGTGAATACCTATAATGTAATATGATTACTTAGGTTGTCAGAATGCCTAGTGTATGGATTTATTATGTTTATGACATACCTACCATACTTGCTATCACGGGAGGTCGATTTTCGAGAAAAAGGACGATCTTATCTTGTGTGCCTTCGGGGGATTTAGATTGGTACCTTAAGGACATAGGACTGTGAATGTCTTATTTGTGAGTTGATAAGTAAGCTGACCATGGGAGCGTAGGTATGTGCATGACCCATGGGTATGTGAACTATGTTCGCCTCCAATATGTGCCATTTGTATTGAGACGGTTCCTGAGTGATTCAAAATACGTGATCCTTACGTACGTGATGTACATGGATTTGATAGCTGAGTATGTGTTCACCGCAGCTTAGCCTAGGGGTGCCTTATATGTATATATGTACTGAGAGTGATTTATATATATACTTGTGACTGGTTCACTATTACTTAGTAGATGTGAATAACTAAGATATTGTAGTGGACTAAGAATGTGAGAATTAAATTAACACTTGAGATAAGTAATTTAATGAGCGTGAATATGGGTTATAAATATAACATGTTTGGGTGTTACAAATAGATACCATATGATAGTATGAGAAAGCAGGAGTGAAACAGACTAGTAAGTTAGCGACATAACTAGGATGGGTTAAGAGAATACGTTAAGCGTGCACATTCGGTGCCCAGCCATAGGGACACCAAGCATAGGAGTTCCATTACATTGACGTGATGTAGCTGCTGCGGAAGTTACAGGATCTCGGTATTAGATACCTTCGCATTCTGTACTTGATTCTACTCAGGGTTACTCATCTGTTAGGGCATATCGCCCATTTCCATTCAGAGATAGCATTCTCAGACTTTTAGTTTTACTTCAGATGTTGGTTTATTTATTCAGACTCTTGTATCGGGACTTTATTTTACTCTAGTATTATTATTGGAGTGTTCACTCCAGATTCAGTTTATTTATTTTTGTTGATTATTCATTAGATATTGTTTATGCGATTAATGGTTGTTGACTTATTTACTTGGATTATGTTAACTTAATTAATAAAATTTGGCAGCTCTCTTTTTAAATATTAGGTGGCTATTAATTAACTAATTGTTTTCGACAGTGATGCTAAGACTGAACCAACTTGATATTCTGTATTAATTTTATAAAGGAGTAGCTACCCGATATTTAATTAGATGGGGGGTTACAGTTCCCAAACAATAAAATGATCGAAATTCCCTTACGTGTGCGATCGTGTAAGAAACTTCGTCGGAATGCATCCGCACTTGATACTAAGCATACGAATACCTATAAAAGCTCAATTAGCCCCTACAAAGCATGTTAAAATAGAAATTCGAGGTTGTCTAGTTAACGAGCATAAATATAGGGATTAAGATACTTGATGGGGCTAATAGCGCGTAGGTTAATGGGTGAAATACGCAATATTTGCGTCGTATCACAACCCCTAACTTACACATTGCTACTCCCTGGTAATGAAATATGATGCAGCAGGAGCTACAAGTAAACCAACAACAAGATATAGCACAATATTTGAAAAATAGATAAAGGCCACTTTCGCGGACGATTCGATTGCATTTAGTATATGCAATAAGCCGACAAACCCTTAGGTTACTCTAGTGTACGAGTTGGGTCTCGTGAGGGTTTTCAGGGATGAAACCCACAAGCATCATAGGGTTTCCTCAAAATATGCCCAATCAAGCATGCGACAAAATCAACAATATGAACAAGATTTCATATGCATTATTAGCACAGTGAACGAATTCAAGTGAAAGTTCGTAGTTATTAACATTATAGAACGAACTTCTTAGAATCGAAACCTTAAAAGTGGGAGGGGAGAGAGCTCGTGCAAAATATGATTTGATAAAAACTTAATTAAACCGGATAATTAACATGAAAGCAAGCATATATCAATCGTCACGGGCGTTACACTTATCAAATGAATTCACTTGAAACAGGGAGGTGACACACGGGATATGCGAGCATAAGGAGTAAGTGAAAAGGGAAACTAGGTTGCACACATGTCGCAAATGAAGAATGCTATATAGGAAATTGAAAATTATAATTTCAATGAAAGATATCCCTCAATAAAAGAGGCGAAATGCATTTTCACATATTATCAAAACTATTTTAACTTTTAAATTAAATGCACCATGGGATCACATGGGACTTGTAGGTTTTTAATGTAGGCCAGGCTAGGATACTAAATGAAGGAGGTGTATATACGGATTCAAAGTGTTCGGAATGAAAAACTTGGAATAATGGGAAATAGTGGGCAAGATCAAAATTGGAAAATGATTTCCAAAACAAGCATTAAATATGAAATGTAGAGAAAAAAGTATTATTGAACACTATTAACAATATATACGAACTCTCTCTTTCTTTTTCTTTTCTCCTTTTCACATGTTTTCTTTTACTTTTCACTTTTTCTTTACCTTTTCACTACACTCTCTTCTTTTCACACTCTTTTCGTGCACAAATTGCAACCACACTACACAACATCATTCAATCCCAAGTATCATTCCAAGAAAAGGCATGTAAGGTAATATGTATGGTGTAAAACTCCAATGCGGAGTTGGTTATGGGATTTTGGGTAATGAAACGAAAGGCTAGTATTTAGGATCAAAGGGTTGACTAGAGAAAATATAAAAGGTGAGGTCAAGGTCAATATGGATGATATAACAAAGATGGACTATGATAATTTCATAAAGTTTACGCAATTTCTCAAGTCAAAACAATATATGAAAATCATGCTCAAGTAACACATTTCAAGATATAAACTCAATTAATGAACGATCAATGAAATAATAGAGAGATTTCCAACGAAATCAACGTTTTCAAAGAGGAAAGAAAAGTGTATAACACTCACAAATGAAGAAAAATCTCAAAGCTCACTAGATATAAGTATATACAATGCAACAAAAGATTAGCGAGTTATATAAATCTTAAACCAAATCAATATAAAAAGAAAAACGCATTTGCTCAAGGGATAAAGTTTAATTCATGAAGTTATTCACAATATTAATTATTTGAGGACTAAAGTCTAATAACTTCTAAAATCGAGAACATGAATAATTGAGTTGTTTATTGGGTTGAGCAATTATTAAAATTTATCATCGAAAACACGGGCAAAATGCCCAATAAAGGAGAAAAAAAAAAGAAAATATTTTTGAAAATTTTCAAATTTTCACAAAAAGGCATACTTAGTAACTAATAAGTAAGCAAATAAATGGACTACACATGAAATGGATAGAATATACTACACCCCTTAACTTAAATGTTGCATTGTCCTCAATGCGCATTAAGAACACAACACAAAGATAGGAAAAGCATGATATTACCCAAAATTGGAGAGATCTCCATAAGCACGAGTCCAAACGAATCTAAAAAGAAAGTTAGTACCAAGCATAACAAAAACAAATAACAAAGAGTTAACTAATTCCACTAGACTAAATTAAAAGGAAAGAAAGAAAAAATTTAAAAGGTAACTATTTATAACCTACTATTTAGGCCTCACACTAACTATACACTAGAACTCTAAATAGTTGAGGGTCCACCCAAACTACGATTTGACTTTGGAGGATCGACGGTGGACCCTCACTAGAATGCAATCCTCCCAGAAAATAGGAATTCCATTTGAACAACGAAAGGCATGTGTAAGGCGTAAGAAATGAACCATCGTAAATTATCAATTTATGGGGGATGATGGGGGATTTGGATAATAAGGGGGAAAGGTACACTTGAGGTCCAAGAAAAATAGACTCATATCCTAAAGGTTTTTCAATTGGAATGGGATATGGTGCACACGTGGGGATAACATTCGTAAAAAACAAGTCCGGTAAACAGTCCTCATCGACAAAAAGTGTAAGAGTTTTAAAAGTTTTTACCAACTCATAGGAATCAATCAGTAATTGTAATGGCTCAATGACGGAAAACGTATATGGTAATAAAATAAATTCAATCTCCGTCAGCATATTGTCGGAAGGAGATTGAATTTGGGGGGAGATAGATTCACATTCGATGAGAAATTCTTTGAAAATTTGAGGTAAAACACAAGTTTCCACATCCTCATTGTTTTATGCATAAGAATTCATCTATTTGCAAAGTGCTCCAAGTCTCATTCCAACACCATTTTGGCTTTCCAAACCTTGGGATTAAAGAAGAAAATCTTCTTCCAAAGTAAGCTTCGTCGGCTCAAGAGCCTCAGATTCCTCATTCGATTGAAACTCGTCTTCAAAAGTATCAAAATAAGAATCGTCATTGGATTCGAATAATGAATCCACCTCAAGATCCCAATAACAATTTTCATTCCGATAATTGTTTTCATGTCTTTCAATCTCAAAAAAATATTTAAAAAGGAAAACTTGAAAACTATCCCCAAAGTAAGAATCATTAGAATGACCGTAATAACTATAATATTAGGACATGATTACCGAATTGTTTGTAGATGGACAATCCGAGAAAGAAAGTGAGCAACCGCGAATAATAGTTTCTTAGCGCTCAAATAGTCAATCCTGTAAAGAATGTTAAAAACAAAGAATAAAAATACAAAAGGAAAAATACTATGAAATAATAAAACAACTACAATCTAAAACACACTACCCGACAACAACTCCATTTTGATCGAACGCGGAAAGTAGCATCGCGTCAAAATGATAATCGTTGTTTTCGTTTCCCCTACTCAATACAAAACCTAAATTATGACTTCGCTTGCGAGGCAAGCACAACGGTAAGTCGGGTATCGTAAGAAATCCACAGGGAGAGATAGAATTTTACACTGGTAATTATTTTAGAACTCAGGAATAAAAGCGTAAAAGGTGATATGGTGGTTATGGTGACATAAGAAAAGAAAAGTTAAGTCTACACAAAAGTAGAGCGAGAGTCGGGATCGCATACTACCACACAGATCGAAACAACTACTAATTAGAATTTCAGCTCGAAAACATTTAACCGAGCATTTATAATTTAGCATAAACTTCACGCAATAAGGAATTTAACCCAAAGTTGCTTAAATAAACATTTCACTATAGACACTAAAGTTGCATGACAAATAAAGTTAAAGGCATAACAATCCAACTTTAATACACGCGGTTTCAGTTAAACGCAATTTTACACAAAACCTAATTTTCAAAGCTCGATGCCCATTAATGACGGAGCACAACCCCGACCCTATTTATCTAAGGGCTAAGCATGAATTAAACTAAATTAAACTAAATAAATAGATTAAAACAATAAATAACTAAATTAAACTAATTATCTAGGCATGGAAAATGAAGAACATAACTATATTAATGGAGAGGATAATGAATAATTCAACTTAAAAACCCAAATGGATGTCAACCCAAAGAAGAAATGAAGATGAGCTCTCAAAACCAAACCCTAACCTAAAATACCTCTTAAAAACTAAGTATATCTTTTTACTAAAACAAATATCCCTTATATAGTAAGTTGGAAATAAAATAGAAAAGAAAAGGCAAGGCAAAATAACTGAGAAAAATAGGGGGTCGATCGATCGAGCCCAAGGGGTCGATCGATCGGTGGTTAAAAAACATGCCTACTATCTCCCACAATTTCATAAATAAGAAGGGGTAGATCGATCGGCCCTTTTGTTCGATCGATCGACGAAGCAGGTGATCCAAGCTGCCCTGTTTTGATTTCCTTATAATTCCCTTCCACTAAAAATCCCGTAACTTCTTCGTTCGGACTCGGAATTGCGCACCGTTCATGGCCACATGAAGCTTGCGAGGAGGGATAAAACTTTCATGTAGATGTTGGTTCAGCTGCCCAGACAATTAAATGACCAAAATTCCCTTGCACGTGCGATTATGTACGAAACTTCATCGAAATGCGTCCGCACTTCATACTAAGCATCTGAATACCTATAAAAGCTCAATTAACCCCTGCAAAGCATGTTAACATAGAAATTCGAGGTTGTCTAGTTAACAAGCATAAATATAGGGATTAAGATACCCGAGGAGGATAATAACACGTAGGTTAACGAGTGAAATATGCAATATTTACGTCGTATCATCCATTTTGACCTTTGTAAGCCTAATTTATTCATCGTTTTAGGATAGAACTTATCATTTTACAAAAATACCCCTTTCTATTTGGAGATTACGAGTTCTATCTTATTTTAGACCGTGAAATTATTGCGTGATAAATTGGATCCGCATGCGGAGATCATTGAATTTATGCACCAGACCGAGGCATTACATTTGGAAGAGGCCTCATGCATTGTTCTTGAAATCAAATTGACTAGTCCTATGTCAATTGAGCTTAGGAGTGTTATGGAACTTTCCCCTTGGCAGAGCTTGGCCAAGGATGTAAAGTTAATAGCAGACCACTGATTGTTTTTCCTAAAAATGTGTAGGAGAAAAGCATGCGGCGTGTGCCATGATTGGGTTAAAAGTGACTCAGATTAAGGTCATGGTATTGTGAGGTCTAGGTCAAATTAAAGACCATGGATGATGGGGGGAACTAAGCGAGAATAAGCCTTAGGGGAAGTCGGGGACTGCCATATTAAGGGAAATGAAGCCACGTGATATCAAAATACTCTCTTTGGTTTTCAAAATAAGAATTTCTCTTTCATTTCGTTTATATATTGTTAAAAACTATCCTCTTTGTGCCTTATTTTATAGTCCCGTTAGAATATTGTGATTATTAATATTGATAGGTAGTGCTGAGAAAAAATTGAATTAACCCTTATTTTGTTTTTTGAGCTCATCTCGTTATTTCTTTACATCCTCGGGATAAGAGGCAACAGAGAAGATATGAGGTTGCGGAAGAGAATAGACTTGAGTATAGATTTTGAGATTGAATATATTTTATTAAGTATTATATATCTAATGATAGTCAGAGATTTATTTCACATGTTAAGTTGTAAATTTGGTTGTTTTGAACTAAGAAAAACTCCCTGTCGCATATATTAAGGACTGTGGACTATTATTTAAAATGATAATTATTAATTTATGCTTTTAATATTGTTGTGAATGAATAATTATACAATTCTGACAATGAGGTCGATGCCTATTTAGGGGTCGTAACATGGTAGGATTTTCCCTAATTAAGGATTTATAAATTATATTATGTGAGGTTAAGAGAAATAACCCCTCGGCCTAATAGGCCATGGTTGTTGACGTAACAAATTGTATCAAAGTATTTGTTTTTAGAGATTATAGAAAGACTGTCGATAGATTATAAGTGGACTTACACTTAGGGACCTCATACTTTGATAATAGACTTATACATGTGCAATTCTTTTTAGGATATAATGGAAAGAGATAATAGCAGAGGATCTATAAAAAAAATAACATTGCAGCTGCGGGACCTATTTTCTTCAATGAGGAAGATAATGGGGAACGAGTGCCAGAAATGGTGGTTGGGTTCGTGAAAGCCTTAGCAAGAAAATAACAACAAGGATGACTAAAAAGAGGCACATTCTTTTTTCCATTGAACATTTCTAAAAGTTTGGATTGCATACCTTCAAGAGGGAGCTGAACTTTTCAAGATTGATGTCTAGATAAGAAAGACGGAGATAATATTTGAAGTGTTAAATTGCACGGAGGAGAAGAATGTGTCCTTTTCCACATCTATGTTTGATGATGAGGCTCATCACTAGTGGACAAATGGTCAAAAGGACAACTTAAATATGTGGACGTGACCATTAGGTGGAACATATTCAAGGAACTCTTTCTTTGGAAATACTTATGTGTCACGGCTAGGGAGAGCTATAAATGGAGTTTTTGGAGACAACACAAGGAACAATGTCTGTGGACGAATATGAGTCCTAGTTTGCAGATATTTTGATATTTTCTCTTCATTCCATTAATACATATGAACTTAAGGCCAAGAAAATTAAAAGGGATCTGAAATATGTACTTTATCGCCGCATTATTTGTTTAAGGATACAAACATACACGGAATTGGTAGAAGTATCCAAGATCATGGATCACGACTTTGAAGATGGAATGAAGTCCAAGGGTGAGAAGATGAAGGGAAGATATGAGGGAACTAATAAAAATCGCAAGACACGACAAAAGTCTCAAAATTTGTCTCCTACTAATGGGGATGTAAATAACAAACTGTTTGAGATGGAAAATACCGCGGTCATCACTCTTTTCAACTGTGGAATAAAGGGGAACTTCCCCAACAGTTTCCCTTTAGGAATGAGTTTATAAAATTGTAGCAAACTAGGACACAAAGCTAAAGACTACATCGTTCCCAATAAGGATACAGGGAAGGCGCAAAATCAAGATAGAGTCTTTGTTATGAATGTCAAGGATGAATAAAAGGTTGAGAACATTATAGGATACAGTATTACAATTGATCCTAGAAATGTTTACACATTTTTTATTCTAGTTCCATATACTCCTTCATATCCACCACTCTTGCACACAAGTTTAAGAAGAGGCCCCAAAGTTTGACGCCTACATTGATTAAAGACACCGAGTAGGAGTATCGACAGAGGATGCGACATTCATTAGGGGATTGTAACACCCCGCACAATCCGAATAATCGGGTGGCCAGCCACCGCCGTCGAACTACGTCGAGCGCTACTAAATAATTATCATTATCAGCATGTGACAGACAGGAGACAATAAAAATTAATCCACAAGATGACTAATAATCAATCCCAATGAATAATAGTACTATAAAAAAAATTCACATGCTAAACTCCAATTAAATCCAATCTCCAAAATATGAATTAATTTAAAATCTGAATAATCAACAGACTGTAATACTCCAACTGAAATCCTTAAACAACTTTGGAATATAATATCCCAACAAAACCCTAATGAAGTCTCATAATGAAATACTACGGAAAGGAAAGTCTAAACTAATTGAAACCTCTTCCCCACATTCCATTTCCATCTTTTCCTTACCCAATTTGGAAAATTCACTTCTCTCTCCTCTTACCACCTTCATCCACTTGGAACAACATGCCTTCAATAATAAAGATTAACCTTAAAGATTTCAAACAAGGTCCAAACCTTTCACTATCTCTTTAAATTATATTATCTTTGCATTAGTTAATTAATTCTTACTTTAGCATTTCATCTTTATTAGATCACACATATTAATATCTAACTTTTTATTAGTAGTATTGCACATACTATATTTTCTATATACCGCACCGCCCCCCCCCCCCCCCCCCCCCCCCCCCCCCCCAAAAAAAAAAAAAAAAGTGGGTTTTCTTGTAAATTCCAAACGGGGATTTTTCACTACATTTTATCACACTAAAACATCTTTTTTTCTACACACATATATAATAAAGTCCCCGGGTGGATTTATGGGATAAACCCCACCCCTGTGTTACATGCCAACTATGTGGACCTTCATGACTTATTAGGCTACGTAGGCATCTCGGGTAAAATTTGAGATTCGAGTCCTCATTTCCAATTTTTTTCATATATTATTTTCATATATTATATTTATGATTCATGCTTGTGTTTTATCCAACCTGTACCATCGTTCTTTCATAAACAATCGATGACCCGACAAACGCACACATTATATTTTTAATTACTATTTTGGGAACACTCCCAAGGATGACCTCATAATGTTGATGTGAGTTGAGTAATTCCACTCTCCATTTATATATACACGCACACACTTCATAGATTTATTAAGGGGAAGAATAAAACATGCCCAGGAGAGACCAAAAGAGCGGGATGGGTGCCTAACACCTTCCCATTCCATAATTTAGCCCCCGAATCCTTGAACTAAGAATCAATATGTCTTTGACGTCGTTCTCTCAAGGCGAAAATATTTCACTTGCCTCCTTTGTGCAAAATAGGTTGGTAATTCTATTTCTATACATCACCCTAGTTGATGACGGTCGAAGCTCCCTAATGTAGGGCGCGATATAGGGATGGGATGGACACAGTGGCGACTTTGCTAGGGACATTATATATGATAAGAGGGCTGGACTCTATTTTTATATGGGTGTTATCATTTTTTGCATGTGTGTGTATGCACCTATCTGTATGTTCGATTTTTCCTCCATTACTTCTTGTATATATCTACCGCATATTTATATCACCTCTCACTCACTTTTCACTTCACACACTTGTACATAATCTCCATATACACCTCACACTACTAACACTTGTATACAAGATCACTTATACCGACATACTTCACATACCACTTAGAACATCCATGCTTAGGCTTTAATAGAACACACCTCCACCTATCACACTTATACATATCCATGCTCTCATGCACATATCATACGCCACTTGTAGTTAATCCATGCTTAGGCTCACTACCACACACTCACTTGTAGATATTCGCATATCACTCACATGTATCCATGCTTAGTGTAGTCTTCACACTCCATGCTATATTTACTTTTACTTGTACACGTTTCCCCGATAGTACTTCTTTAACTTATGATAAAAGACTCTCTCCATAATATACTAATAAACGAAACATGCATTTTGCACACTACATCACCATGAGCATGACTATTAACCAAAAGTTTGTCCGGTATTAGGGGTTTCCTTTGTGATCGGCACTGGTTCGACAGGTCACGATTAGCATGAGCAATATGACTCTCACTTCCATTGGCCTAGACCTTTGACGTATATCGAACGGTTTACCCTGCATCGTACCGCTTGACCGAACTCATGACGGGAGGTATATAACATAGAACTCATTCCCGTATGTCGAGTATATCGAATTTTCTCTCACATGTACTGTCTCCATGAAGTATATAGTGCGGCAATTCACGTGCATCGAGGTATATCAAATAGCTTGTTCACACATACCGATTGCCCTCAAAATAAAAAAAGTATATCTTGGAAGTCATGCCAAAGGGGGGAACCTTTCCACTAACCCAACAATTGCATAAACCTCATGCAAGGGTCAAACCTAGGGCACTCGTCTTTAGTTTGCCGGTAGCTACATCTCTGCCAAAATGTCGGATCAGCAGGACTCCCAAATTTTTGCATTATCTCGTCATTTTTCAAAACATGACCCTGTCAATGAGCTTGTAAACAAGTCAAACCATGTCTTACATATTTTTTGAACCCAATTTTCCCAGGCCCGTGTCTTGTCCGAAATTTATTTTTTTGCATTCAGGTAAACCTAACACAAGTAAAACCATAATAATAATAATAGTAATCATGTTGACACTATTCTCTCATTTTTCCACCTTTTTCTCGAAAAATCAAAATACCAAAAACCATTTTCCCTCCTTTTATAAAAAATGTCAAAAACATTTCTTCTTCTTTTATCCAAAAATTAAAAAAAAAAACATTCTTTCTTCCCCCGTTCAAAAATAAATTCGAATCATTTTTCCTTCCCAGGTTGATCACATACCCGATTCTTGGCCCGGCTGCCTATTGACTTCGGTCTTCCATTAAACCTCCCCGAAGCTCTGCCAGTTCCTTCGCTACTTCATCCGAGTTCAAAACCTACCTTCACTAGTTCTTCATGTAAAACTCCGACCAAGCACTAAACGTGCAGCCTGATTTAATGGTAGTCCTAGTACAAATCTGTCCCAAGATTGACAAATTTCAAATCGAGGTCCATGAGATGTAGTGAAACCAGACTCAGATTCCCAAAAGAACTTGAGGTAATCTTTCCTCGTGCCATGGGTCCACCCTCTCCTGAGCCTATATGGGTCTTAAAAGAATATAAGCGTACTCTGCCTGCCAATGGTCGACCACCAGCTCTTCTCCCTATGCCAAACCTTGCCCAGTCAGAGACTAACTTGCCAGTACTTGTTGATCCCGAGGAGAAAGAACTGAAAAAGGTTAAGGAACACCTCAAACTGCTGTCCAAGAAATTTGACCAAGTCAGGCTATGCGGGAACTACATTAACTACACCCACATGTCTCCCTACCCCCAAGCAAGATTGCCGGAGAAGTTCAAAATGCCAACCATTGAGAAATTTGAAGGAAGTGGGCCCCTAAATGTTCACCTTCAGAGTTATCACCGATCCATAACCCTTC
This sequence comes from Sambucus nigra, assembly GCA_949130495.1. NCBI lineage: Eukaryota > Viridiplantae > Streptophyta > Magnoliopsida > Dipsacales > Adoxaceae > Sambucus > Sambucus nigra. The sequence continues at coordinate 215,579,699 of OX422222.1, read as the reverse complement.
TTGGTTCCTTTGAAGAGATAGTGACCAATATGTTTCAACAGACTTTAGAGGATAACGCCCTCTGATGGTTCCCATCCCTCGAAGAATACAAAATCTGCAGTTAGGAAGATGTCTCCCAGGAATTCAAGTCACAGTACAAGTAAGACGACGAACTATAGGTTACACGCCGAGATCTAGAGATTCGAAAGTAGAACCCATGGATAAACCTTCAGTAACTTCATACAAGACGGAGAGAGAAATATGCTACCATGACCAACTGACCCTCTGAAGAAGAACAGGTTAAAATCGTGAAGAAGAATTTACTGCAGCATATCCGAGAAACTATGGGAGGTCAGTATTATCCACACTTTTGAGCTATCCAGGAAGTGGGTGTAAAAATTGAAGAAAGTGTTACCAAGGTAGAAAACGAACCAAAGAAGGTGATTGAACAGTTCATTTCCAGAAAGTATGAAAAGCCTTCCAGTGCCACAATCTCAACCATTAATAATATCTCCCAGCATGCTACCCATTGGTCAGTAGAATACCGCCCTAATCCCGTTAAAAAGGAATACACCGAGCTCCATGATCCATTATCCAAAGTCTAGCATGCCTTGTTAAGCCGAAACCTCATCAAACCCTTGGACCCCCATCCATTACCAAACCCACTTCCCCAGAATTTCAAAATCGATGCCCATTGTGACTTACCCCAATTCACGAGCCACACTACCGACCAATGCTTCCATCTCAGAAAGGTGATTCAAGGATTGATTGACTGGGGTGTCATCGCACCACTAAAAGATCCTAAGCCTAACATCACTCATAACTCACTTCCAACCTACACAAAATTTGCCTAGTAAAGTACCCATTATACCCGTATAATCTCACCCAAACCGCTCAAAGTTTGCCCACATTTTATCCTACACCCTACCTACTTCACCGACCAAGATTTGCCAAACCTCACAAGGCCCTGCATTGCCATCCGCAACCAATCGAAAAGGAGAGATATGGAGTTACACGATGTTCTGAACCAAATCTCAAAGTTCGAGATGAAATTACCTACCGAGATGACCATTGATTGTTAGGAATTTAGTGGCTTATTCTTAGAAGCATGAAAATGGGCTCGAGAATCAGACGAATGGGTTGTACCGAGTGAAGAAGTTTGTTTAGACGACATGGTATAGATCTTGGGAGACATGTTTTGATGGACCATCGAGATCTTAATGTTTCCAAATTACTCACTACTTTGAAGCTGTAGGGGTAGTTTGTGGTCCATTCACTCCTGCAGCTCCCCGTTGCGTGGGAGGATTTATATGTGGAAGACGTTGAGGTCATGGAATGCATCAATTTCTCTTGAAAACATGACATTGTCTCCACCGAATATGGGGGTGGGGTAAATTTGATAGCTCCGATGATCAACTGAGTCAGGAAAAAATAGTCCAGTAATTAGCATATATGGTATGATATCTTTCGAAGACCGGTTAGGATAAATCAGCAAAGTAGCCATTCAGCTAAAAATAGATGAAGGCATGGGGTTATTATCCTTCCTTGCCTCCGTAAACCATATGACCAGATCAAGGATACGCTATAAGGATTAGAGTCCTCAGTCATTAAGAGCTAATAACGGAAAGGGAGTCGCCGAAGAAATTCCCATGCGGGAAATGACCATTGAGGAGAGAAAGATACTTGACCAACTCAAAAACATTCAAGCTAACATGACCTTATGGGTACTCTTCATGTCTTCCCATTTATACCTAAATGACCTGCTAAAGATTCTCATAGTCCCACAGCCCCTCCTTCCACCACTCCCGAAGAAGTTGTAAACCTGGTTGGGTCCATGACCTCCACTATACTCCTTTCCTTATCTAAAGAAGAAATCCCAAAGATTGGTCCCAATCATAACTATGCCCTTAACATCTCCGTTGAAGTGATGGTAAAGATAATCTCGCTCTCACTCTTTGACAACAAATCCACCCTCAATATTTGCCCACTAAGAACCTTCAATTGCTTGGGGGTTGTAATTAAGTGACCTTACTCCTACTTCCTCCGCAGTGCTTGCCTATGATATTACTTGTTGAGCGATAATGGGATCCATAAAACTCATAATACGGGTTGACCCTATCAGTCCCATCATTGAGTTCCAAGTTATTGACATACCCGCATCCTTTAACCTGTTACCTGGTCGACTGTGGCTTCATAGAATCCAGGGGGTATCTTCCTCCCTTTATTGGAAGTATAAATTCTTCGCCAAAGGACAAGTCAACACCATCTTAGGTGGTGATGATGGTACAAAAAATGCCAGCACCAAAAATTCAATACTAGAAATACAACATGGAATGAATGACATAGTTCTCTTCGACTTCAGGGTTAATCCACTTCCCCTTCTAGCAATAGATAATTTCAAAGACCGAGTCTTTCAAGAGTACAACCCTCACAACAATGTCAATGTGGTACAGATGTTTAAGGACATGCATTTCATTCCAGGATTGGTGCTAGGGTGACGTCATCAAGGGATACTGGAGCCCATAGTCCTGAAAGAGGCCTTTCCCCCGTGTGGGCTGGGTTATCATCCTTCACTAGAAAAACTCAGAACGCTCCACCAACAACAGTTGAAAAGGAGTTAGAAGATGCCAAGACTGTTTCGAGGGATTCTCTAAATGTGGCATTTGTCAAGGAGGGTGAATATTTTCCCTTTTGTGGCTTTCCTGAATCGTGGTATGTCCACGCTGACTACAAGATGAAGCCATGGATGGAAATCTTCTTTCAAAAGAACTACTCCTAGGCCGAAGACTTCCAACATAGAGTGAAACATTCCATCAAGAAAGTCACACTATAAACACTAAGGCTGACTCTTTATATGATCTATTTAGATACTACACTGCGGAACCATCCGCTCTGATCAAGGCCATTGATGAACCTCTTCTCAACTAAATGTTATATCAGTCCCACATACTAAGATGCAACCCAACCTTGTTGTTCACCCTATCGCTTCATTTATTGTTGTCCCTCCCTTTTGTAATAATAATGTAATTGCGACCTCTTTTAACGAGGTCCTCGGCGTTTTTTTTCCCTAAAGTGAAATAAATGAGGATTTGGAGTATCTTATCATTCCTTACATTAATTATCTTGATTCTAATCAAACTCTTGATGATGATGATATTGCAAATGAACAATTCCTAACTGATCTTAATAAGGTTAAAAAAAGCATAATTGCGTTCATATTAATTAGGATGAAACTATTATTATCAATATCTTTACTAGTAGCTAACAATGCCAGATTATCATAGGGTTCACCCTTAATAAGCATGAGCGCGCACAATTCGAAGAGATGTTGGAAGAATTTATGGAAGTCTTCGTATGGTCCTATGAATACATGCCTGACATCGATCCTCAAATTGCTCAACACGACATCTCAACTCTCCCGGAATGTAAGATGATAAAATAGAAGCTAAGAAAACTCCACATAGAATGGTCGCTCAAAGTCAAAGAAGTGGTAATCAAGAAGTTGAACATAGGCTTCATCTGGGTGATCGAATATCCCACATGGCTCGTCAACATTGTACCCATATCGAAATCAGGAGGAAAAATCTACATATGTGTCGAGTACCGAAATTTGAACAAAGCATCTCCAAAGGATGATTAACCATTTCCTAACATCTTCATGATAGTGGACAACACCTCCAGTCATTCCCTCAAGTCATTCACCAATGTATTTGTCAGATACAATCAGGACAATATGCACCCAAACTATTAGAAGAAAATTGCATTAATCACTTCCTACAGAATCTTTTGTTACACGGTTATGCCATTCGGGCTCAACAACGCTGAGGCTACTTACAAAATGGCTTCCATAATCATATTGCATGATTTAATACACAAGGAGGTTGAAGTCTACATAGGCGACATGATTATTAAATCTAAGACTCAAAAAGGTCACGTTCCCACCCTCCGAAAGTTCATCAAATGTCTACGGTGATACTAAATTCGGATAAACCCATATAAATACATTCTCGGCATCACTCAAGGAAAGTTTTTGGGATTCATGGTTAGTGAAAGGGGAATCAAACCAGACCCTGCCAAGCTGAAAGCCATACTCGAAATGCCACCATCCCTAATGGAGAAGAAAGTCCAGGGATTCTTAGGAAAATTACAGTACATTAGCTGGTTCATCAACCTGCTAACTTTTATTTACGAACCCATCTTCAAACTCCTCCGGAAAGATTCTTCTAAAGTCTCGAATGAGTCCTATCAGGAAGCGTTCAACGAAATCATCCAATACCATATCTGACCTTCGGTACTTATGCCTCCACTGCCCGGTCTCCCTGTACTCTTGTACTTGACCGTAATAGATACTGCAGTAGGGGCTTTGCTAGCCCAATACATTGAAGAATCTCGTAAAGAGAGGGCCATCTACTATTCCAATCAAAAGTTGGTCAGGTAGGAATTCAATTACACTACCTTGGAATAAACATGCATCACCTAAGTTGGGTCACTCAAAAGGTACAACACTACATGCTCTCTTTTCCCATCAACCTGGTGTCCTCGATAGCTCCCATGAAATACATACTTGAGAAATTCTCTCTATCTAACCGAATGGACGAGTGGATTATACTACTAGCTGAGTTTGATATCGTGTATGTCACATAGAAATCCATGAAAGTGAGATCCATCTCTGAATACCTTCCTGATTAACCTATGGAAGAGGTTGACATTTGGATCTCTAAATTCTCGGACGAAGATATTCTATACACTCTGAGGAGGACCTTCGATGGAAAATTTTCTTTGACGGAGCTTCCAACAAGAATGGATATGACATCGGGATACTCCTGATCGCCCCTAATGACTCTCACACTCCCATTGACATCAAGCTAGATTTTTTCTGCACTAACAATTTGACCAAGTATGAGGTATTCATCGCAGGCCTTAAAGTCGCCCTCAAGAAAGGTATCAAACACCTAGATGTCTACGGGGACTCTACCCTCATCATCATACAAGTCCTTAGAAGATGGAAAGTCAAAGACAAAAATTTCTTACCCTTTCACGCCCATATAGAAGAGATGGCCTCCCAGTTTCGAGATTCACCTTTAACTACTTTCCTCGAGTAAAGAACAACTTATCTGTTGCCCTTGCTACCCTAGCCTCCATGGTCGACATGCCCTAGGGAATAACGATGGCCCTTTCTTAGTCCAAAAATAACTTATTCCAAACCACTGCTATAATATTGAGTGACGCGACTAAGAATTTGTCTCAGAAATGCGTTCACTCTAGGCTCAAGAGCAAGCCTGTCGCTCAAGTAATAAACCCGGTAAGTCGGGATCGTATCCACAGGGATCGAGATTGCCAAATAGCAATAAGAAAAATTATTAAATCTTGAAATGATTTAAAAGAAACGAACAGATGATCAAAAATTGGGAAAATTTTTATTAAAAAATTACTTAAGAAAAACAAACTGAAAAGTGCAAAAGAAATTAGATCTGACAAATGGGAGAAAATAGGGTAGGGTACAATCCCTCAATCCTTAACAAATTACCGTATAGAATACTAGAATTGTAAATTAAAATTATTGACTAGATCCGGTCTTTATACATTCTAAGCATTACATATATGAGGGATCTAGCCCGCATCATATGAAATCAAAGATAGATATAAAGCGGTGAATGAGTCCAGTCTTTATATATTCTAAGCATTACGTATATGAGGTTCAAGCCCGCACCATACGAAATCAAAGATAAATATAAAGTGGTGCTTTCACGATTCAATCAATATTTTCATTTAACCTCTATTTTCTACATAAATAATTTACCTTGGATTGAGTTCATGTACCCCAACCCTTGGGAATTTAGCTACTCATGATTTGGTTCAAGAATAAATTCACACACAAAATTATGGATCTACAAGACATGGAAAATAATTTGCAAATAATAAAAATAGAGAATGTAAAGATATTACTTGAATTCAGCAACAAAAAATGGAATTGGAATCTTCATGACAACTCTTGAAGGAATAGAAAATTTGCTCTCAAAATCTAACTCTAAAATTTAATCTAGCACTTCTAACCTACTCCTAACCTAGCCTCTCTCTAGCAACCCCCTCTCTCTAGAATTCCACTCTCTTTGGAATGACATAGGGATTGGCCTTTTATAGATCTCAAAAAGGACTTTTCCCATGCCTCTCCACGTTTTGACCTTTTAATATACCTAAATGAGACTCTTCCCATGCCTCTACACGTTTTACAACTAATAAAAACGAGTTAAACAAGAAATTTCATGAGTTGTCTCTTCAGTTCTGAAAATGACTCTTCATTTATGAAAATGACTCTTCATTATCTCGCAACTTCAAAACCTCGTAACTTCTTCATCGTAGCTCTGATTGAGGTGCCGTTTTTTCCAATGTTCTTATAATTTAGACCTATTGAACTCTCTAGCTTTCCTCACCACCGGAATATGGCTGTAAAATTATGAAAATTCCCTTGAACTCCCCATTTCTTGCTTTCTTTCACTGTTTTGCATTCTCTTTCGCACTTATTTGCATTAAATACCTGTAAAACACATGAGAAATACACAAAACACGAAATACTTGCCAAAAAAGGTTAGTAGCATAAATAAGAGACAAATCCAAGCTAAATAGACTGCACGGGATCATAAAAATACCGAAATTAAGGGGATAAATGTGAAGAAAATGTGCCTAATCACACCCCCTAACTTAGAACATTGCGCGTCCCGAGCAATGTAAATGAAATTAGCCAAAATTCTACTCTTGAAAATTCTTTTATTAAAATAAAATTCCACTTTCGCAGGCAAGCGATTGCATTTAGCGTATGCAACAAGCCTTTAAACCCCTAGGTTACCCTAGTAGGACGAGTTTTGTCTCGTGAGGGTTTGCAGTGAATACACCCACAAAATTCTTTATTGACTCAAATAATGATCAAAATACTTAAAAATTTTACAATTTAAAATTTTCGAAAAAATAATCACCATCAACTCATATTCAACTGTCTCAAACCATAGTGTGTGTGCGCAAAGCAAAAAATTAAACCTCAAATTTCCACCGATTGAGCATTACGTTACTTTCCGAAATTTCGTTTTGATTCAAATTTTTACGGATGCACTCACAAACGAATCACTTGGATTGTGGTTATTTTCTCTCGGTATGCATGATATAAAGAGTAAATATAATGGACACAAATTCATGCATACAAAATTGAAGAGAAGGAAATATATGGTGAAAAGATCTCATCATCGGAATACAGTTACAATGAAATGGGAACATCACCTCTAGTTCACACCATTTAATCTCTCATATTATCTTTTCATGTCTTAGCTCTCCATGCGGTAATTAATTTCGCCATTCGGACTCAGTTAGGACTTTTCGGGTTAAAAAGTGTAAAGGGTAAAAATGGGAATGGATGGAATGTTCGGAATTGGAAAATGTCCTTATGACGTCCATTTGTGCTTTTTCGGGCATTTGCTCATTTTTCTCTTTCTCTTTTTTTTCTTTTTTTTTCATTTTTTTTCTTGCTATTTTTCTTTTTTTGTTGAGCATTTCTATTTTTTTTCTTCTTACCCCTTTTTATTGCACAATTTGGACTTTATTTTATAAATTTTCTCAATTTTCACAATTCCGGGATAATTGGGTTTTTCGGGTTATCAAACGAAAGGAAAATATTTTATTAGGTTCAACTTGGGTTGCAAAGGGATAATTTTTCACAACTTTTTATGGCTAATATTTTTGGGTAACAAATGATGGCCTACTTCATCGTCCAAATTGCTAATCACATTACCATATGCATCTCGAGATTAATTAAGTTTAGAGATATATTTAGCACGAATTTCGAGACAACATCTCACACATTTCCCATAACCGATCAAAACAAAGGATTGAGATCATCAACGACTTATTAAAACGCTGAAAAGAACTTTGAGTTAATCATAAACTCGGATTGATTTAAAAACTCATAAAATATTGAAAGGCTCGAAATCTCACAGGTTTGGAGTAATCTCCACACTTATTCGTAAAGTCGTCAATTTTCTTTCAATTTCCATCTTGGGTCAATTTTGGCTTAGTGCATTTTGATTGTTAACAATTTGAGACTTTAAATAGAATAAAGGTGATATTTTTGAAAAATTTGAATTCCAATTTTTATTTATTTTGAAGAAAAATATTTTTGACTTTTTCTAAATTTTTCAATTTTTTTTTTCTAAAAAAAACACACTTGGAAAGAACATGTGATCGAATCAATGAATCTAAAAAATAAATGGGAAGAATATCCCACACCCCCTAACTTAAATGTTGAATTGTCCTCAATGCAAATCAAGAACACAACATAAAGAGAGGAAAAGAAAGATACTACCCAAATGGAGCGATCCCCGATGAGTGCGAGTCCATTGAATCTACAAAACAAGTTAGAACCAAGCATAGCAAAAAGAATAACAAAAACTCTAACTCTCAAAACTAGACTATAATAAAAGAGAAAAAAAATAAAAAACTAACTATTTACATCCTAAAATTGGAACGGCTAATAAATCATACACTAAAAGTCAAAAAATTTGAGGGTCCACCCAAAATACAATTTGACTTTGAGGGATTAATGGTGTACCCTCATTAGGATGCATGCCTCCCGAAAAGTAAGAATTCGGTTTGAAAAACGAAAGGCATGTGACAAGTTTAAAAAATGAACCATCACCAATTACAAAATTTAGGGGGATAATGAAGGATTTTGGTGCATAAGAGGACAAGTCCCATTGGGATCCAAGAAATATAGAATCACGTTCCAAATATTTTTCAAGTAGTATGGGGAGAGGGGCACACAAAAAGGAACAATCCATATTAGAAAACAATTTAAGCATAGAGTGCTTGTCCTCATAAACCGGAAAATGATCCTCTTGTTGCTTAGCACGTGTGTTGGTCTCTAAGTCGGACGATATTTGAGTCGTATCTTCAAGTACCTACGAAGACTCAAATGGTATGGGTGAAGGTTTGGAAAGGAGGAATGCATCAATTCTATTGTCCCACTCGCTTTCGTCCAAATGACAAATTGAGGCCCAGAAAGATTGGACTTCATCATTAAGGCTTGCATCTACCTGTCCAAACTCGCGCTCAAACTCTACTAGGCTCAACTCCTCTAGCTCTCTCTCTTGCTTGGTGTCCTCAAAATTTTTTCCCTCAAAATTTTCAATTGGATCTGGTGGAGTGACACGTCTAAGTGTGTGGCCCGTAAGATGAAGCATCTCAAAATAACATTCCCATACAAGAAGCGGAACAACATCCTTAAGACATTCATCCAATTCTTGTGATGGATTTAATGGTTCGATAATAGTGGGGACACAAGGAGACAAATGATCCTCAACCTCAGTAGATTTTGCAATATTTATAATTGGTTGAGATTCAAAAGAACTTGGATCAATTTCAATGATTTCATTCTCAAAAGTATTAGGTGAAGCGCAAGTCTCGACCTTTTCTAAGTTGTCCAAATAATCATTCAACTCCTTGCAAGTTGCTATAATTTTCGACTCGAGAACAGCACGGTCATCAGATTGCTTTTTTAGATCAAGTAAGAGTTCTTCCAAAGTAGGCTTTCTTGGTTCTAGCACCTCGAATTCCTCATTTGGTTGAAAACTTACTTCATCTTCAAAACTATTGGAAAAAAAATCCTCATTGGGTTCAAATAATGCATCTAACTCTTGCTCCCAATAACGATTTTTTTCGCGATATTCTTTTTCAAGTCTTTCTTCTTCAAGCAATTGATTTTGATAAATTTGGAGTTTCTCAGCACTAGGCTTGTATTTAATATAATCATCTTTAGTGATATTGATCCAATGGTCATAAGTCTTGAGTGCCTCCTCTTCCTCACTATTAGCATAACAATTAAAGCCACCAAAAGAGTTAAAATAAGACATTTCAAATTGGGCAATTCAAGAACGTGACACCCATTTTTTTTTTCAATTTTTGTTATATTTTTTTTTCGAAATCACTTGTAGATAAAAATAACTTTCTTAAAAATTTAACAATTTCAATCCCCGGCAACGGCGCCAAAAACTTGACGCGACTAAGAATTTGTCTCAGAAATGCGTTCACTCTAGGCTCAAGTGCAATCCTGTCGCTCAAGTAATAAACCCGGTAAGTCGGGATCGTATCCACAGGGATCGAGATTGCCAAATAGTAATAAGAAAAATTATTAAATCTTGAAATGATTTAAAAGAAACGAACAGATGATTAAAAATTGGGAAAATTTCTATTAAAAAATTACTTCAGAAAAACAAACTGAAAAGTGAAAAAGAAATTAGATCTGACAAATGGGAGAAAATAGGGTAGGGTACAATCCCTCAATCCTTAACAAATTACCGTATAGAATACTAGAATTGTAAATTAAAATTATTGACTAGATCCGGTCTTTATACATTCTAAGCATTACATATATGAGGGATCTAGCCCGTATCATATGAAATCAAAGATAGATATAAAGCGGTGAATGAATCCAGTCTTTATATATTCTAAGCATTACGTATATGAGGTTCAAGCCCGCACCATACGAAATCAAAGATAAATATAAAGCGGTGCTTTCACGATTCAATCAATATTTTAATTTAACCTCTATTTTCTACATAAATAATTTACCTTGGATTGAGTTCATGTACCCAAACCCTTGGGAATTTAGCTACTCATGATTTGGTTCAAGAATAAATTCACACACAAAATTATGGATCTACAAGACATGGGAAATAATTTGCAAATAATAAAAATAGAGAACGGAAAGATATTACTTGAATTCAGCAACAAAAAATGGAATTGGAATCTTCATGAAAACTCTTGAAGGAATAGAAAATTTGCTCTCAAAATCTAACTCTAAAATTTAATCTAGCACTTCTAACCTACTCCTAACCTAGCCTCTCTCTAGCAACCCCCTCTCTCTAGAATTCCAGTCTCTTTGGAATGACATAGGGATTGGCCTTTTATAGATCTCAAAAAGGACTTTTCCCATGCCTCTCCACGTTTTGACCTTTTAATATACCTAAATGAGACTCTTCCCATGCCTCTCCAGATTTTACAACTAATAAAAACTAATTAAACAAGAAATTTCAAGAGTTGTCTCTTCAGTTCTGAAAATGACTCTTCATTTCTGAAAATGACTTTTCATTATCTCGCAACTTCAAAACCTCGTAACTTCTTCATCGTATCTCGGATTGAGGTGCCGTTTTTTCCAATGTTCTTATAATTTAGACCTATTAAACTCTCTAGCTTTCCTCACCACCGGAATATGGTTGTAAAATTACGAAAATGCCCCTGAACACCCCATTTCTTGCTTTCTTTCACTGTTTTGCATTCTCTTTCGCACTTATTTGCATTAAATACCTGTAAAACACATGAGAAATACACAAAACACGAAATACTTGCCAAAAAATGTTAGTAGCATAAATAAGAGACAAATCCAAGCTAAATACACTTCACGGGATCATAAAAATATCGAAATTAAGGGGATAAATGTGAAGAAAATGTGCCTAATCATTGAGCTCATCACAGAGGAAGATTATGATATGGTTAGGATTTGGTAATATAACATTTAGCACCTCCTCAAGCATGGTAGGTATCCCCAAGACACCAACAATAAATATCCTGCGACCCTTTACAAGCTGGTTACCTAGTACATCATCTACGATAAAGCACTACTCAAGAGAAACTATTATGAAACCCATTTGCACTGCATTACAGGGGCTGACATTAAAGAAATGATGCAGAAGATCCACAATGGGGAATGCAAACCCCACATGAACGGTCATATGCTTGCTAATAAGATTATCCATCAAGGGTAATATTAGACCACCATGGTTCAGGATTGCATCGCCTATGTCCGAAGATGGCTCAAATGCAAATAGTTTGCCAATCTCCAGTAGTTTCCTCCTCAGGAATTATACAACATGACTTCTCCCTCGCCGTTCTCCAAATTGGGCATTGCCATCATAGGGAAAGTCACAGATAAAGTTTCAAACGAGCATGATTTCGTCCTAGTTTCCATTGATTACTTCACCGATGGGTTGAAGTTGAGTCATACGTAGTACTAAGTGCCAAGAAGGTGGCCAAGTTAATTCTAAAGAACACCATTTGTCGATATAGGGTTCCCCACGAGCTAGTATGAGATCATGGGTTACATTTTGAAAATAATGTCATAAAACTGGTCGATGAATACAGGATTAATGGACACAAATTTTCTCCCTACCGACCCCAAACGAATGATGTAGTTAAAGTCACTAATAAGAAACTCGAAGACATCATCGACAAAATGATCGAGAGTTATCGAGATTGAGCCATCGGATATCTTAGGCCCTCTAGGGCTAACGCACTTCAGTTAGGACATCTACTAGGGGCTACCCCTTACTCTCTGGTATATGGCATGAAATTAGTCCTATCCATTGAACTAGAAATACCTTCCTTACGTGTCATGATCGAGATAAAAGTTAGTAAAGAAGACTGGCATCAGAGTCGATTTGATGGACTGTCACTCATGGATATAAAGGGGCTGAAGGATTTATAATACATACAAGGGCACCATCGTCTGGTAGAGCGATCATTCAATCGAAGAGTTAAGGATCGTGGTCTTCAAAAAAGAGACTTGACCCTCAAAGAGATCACTGAACCCGTAAGGGACCCCAGAGGGAAATTCAAGAAAAACTAGAGTGGTCCCGATGCCGTAAAGAATATCTTATCAGAGGCACCACTATGTTCACATACCTCGATGGAGAAGAGATGGAATGTCCAATCAACTTGAACCATCTCAAGAATTTCTACCCTTGGTCCAAATTCTCGGCGCGCTATGACTCTTCTCATCCACCTTATATTCTAAAAAAACTCTTCATTTATCGCTACCCAGAACTACGTGGAGCCTGATCCTCTCAAAAATATTTTTCTTTTAAAATGGAACTCATAAAATTTTAAAAACCCCCAAACTTACATAAGCAGCTCATACACTTTACGTCAGTAATACCCCCTTCTTTTTCACAAAATACTATTACTTTCAAACCTCCGAGAATGACAGTTCATTTTATCACTTATGTGAATAAGAGGAGTTTGTATGCCTTAGCATCTGGTATAGATAACTCTAATGCAAAACTCATCAAGAGGCACAATAATATGATATAAATCTTTTTTATTTTAAATAAGGAAGTAGGTACCATTATATGAAGTCTCATCGAAGGGAGTAAAAATAAACTACCGCCCTTTTCATCAACTTAAAACCAAAACCATCAAGTTACATAAAAATTACATCAAAAACAAAAACCCAAAACACACAATCTCTCCCAACTTCACAAAATCTTTACACAAACAATCCCAGCTTCAATAAAATCCTATCCATAGCTACTAGAAGACCCAACCGCATCATCATTAGCCCTCGGAGGTCCCCAAACTTCCCTTACCTGGTTGATATTCCAAATGAGATCCATGGAGCAGTACGCCTTGACCATCCTGGAAAAAACCACTACCCCCTTCCATAGCGTAAAAAATAACAACCATCTATGGTCGGTCTCTTCAGCTAGGACCTTCGCCACTACTCGTTTCCACAACCATTTAGATGGTCCCTGGACACATGGTAGACCCTTACTACAGATTGAGATGGACGGGTAAATGACCTCTGACTCTCCCACAAAGAACCCAACATCATGCATTAAGATTGAGTCAGGTCCTCCACCAGAAAAAAGTCAAGTGTGCGAGGAGGCACTATTTTCTCCCATCCAACTTGACGCAGAAGCCGCGAAGTGAAACAAAATGAAGTCTTCCATGGGACAAATAACCGCACATATTGATACTCTCCCACCTCCAGGATAGGGTACAGTTCTCCCCACTATGACATCGACCAACAAAGTCACCAGGATATGTGATCCACACACCAATTAACTCAATTCTCTACAGGTAGTCTAAAATCGATAAATTACCAAGAAAAGAAATTCGACATGCCTGCCAAGATATATTTAGGAGGAACCACTAGACAGAACCTCTCAGCTATCCACATGAACAACATCACCGAGCTCCCACTAAAACATTCGGAGCGACCTTCCCTCCAAGCATCAAGACCACTTAGAGTCTTTACCAGTATCACCCCTGCAAGACTGTAACAGTAAGATATCCACGCTATTATCGCAGCCAACTGGGGATCCACTATTAAGCCCCCCTTCACCAACAAGAGCCTCGAAGTTAGGCCCACGGTAACAACTCTTCTATAAAATCCCTCAAGTGCACGGATTATATGATAACCCGAAGGGAAATCATCCCCTGGTAATCAATGAGTGAGTCGTCGACGGGGAAATATGGAACAACTCTGCTTACAATGCCTGGGAAGAACGAAAGAATTCAGGCATAGTCGTTGCTATATAGGGATTGATTCCCAACATGGATGAGAATTCTTCTTAGGTCGGGGAAATATCACCTATGACGAAATGGAAAATATGGTCTTCGGGGTTCCAGAACTTTACCTCCGTCACTAGCATATTCTAGTCAATGGCTTTATTACACAACAAGGAGACTCGACGCACGTTGAAAGCCTCATTGCCTTGTTATACAAGCACATGGCCTATTGACCTTTGAGGTAAGAATAAAATTATGCATGCATCGGAAAGGCCATTTTGGGAATAATGGAGCAGAAAGCAAGAAGCGAGAAGAAGAATGTGGGTATGGATGGAAAAACTACTTTCCTTACCTCTCCTTTTATACACAAAAGACTAGGCAAGAGATAAAGGATCTTAGGTGGTTTGAATGAATTCTTGCTCTACAAAGTACTTTGATCTGCATGAAAGAGAAATCAAAACCGTAGAGTGATTTGACTTGACCTATATGCTGATAGGCAGGATAAGGGGTATGCTGATCGACCCCCCCCCCCCCTCCTTTATTTTAGAAAATTGTATAATTGCTTTTTTGTCAAAATCAAATTCGGAGAAAAAGAAATCCTTATTTTAAAACCCATGGGTTATTTCTTCTTAACTATCCATTTTTACCTATCATTTCCCAAAATAAACCTTTTTCTCAAGTTATTTAAGCTCTATTTTTCTAAATAATCATTAGGTCATTTTTACAATCTCAGCAACAAAGTAAAAGTGCATGTAGAATAATTTATTAAAGAAAGAATTAAAAAAATAAAAATTTCCTACACACACACACACACACACACACACACACATATATATATATATATATATATATATCTGTGTGTGTGTGTGTGTGTGTGTGTGTGTGTGTGTGTGTGTTGGTGTGTGTGTGTGTGTGTTATCATTACACGATTACATATTTGCAGGAAAGAAGAAAAATACAAAATACAAAACAACGGGACTCAGCCCGAACCCACAATCTCTCTCCCTCTCAAACCCTCACCCTCTGTGGTAGATACGCTTTCCCCGGTGATGAGCGGTTGAACCTCCACTCCCATAACCTGATCCCTCATTCGAGGAGGAAGACGTAACCAAGTAATAAGGGACAGAGTCCTTGATGTAAGAAGTCGCGGAGGCCAACCAAACCTTGATATCCTTTAGCCAGATAGTCGACACCCTAACATACTGCAAGTGCAAAAGAAAAAGACAAATCAATTAGTGAAAAGAAAAGAAATATTCAAGAGAGATAAGAAAATAAAAAAATATACCTCAAACTGAAGGACATCATTCGTAAGCCCCATCAACCCCGACACCAATGCAGTATGACGACACGACATGCTCAATGACCCCCCATTATTCAACTTAAAATTATAATAAGGGGGAGTGACCTGAATGATCGGAGCCTCCTCTGCTACTGCCGTCGCCGATGATGTACCACCACTTCCCGTGTTGTATCTAGATCCCACCGTCCTGCTAGTACCCCTACCCAAAGCCGAATGAGGCGTAGGCATATTCACCACATCATAAATGCAAGGGGCCATCAACTAGCTCGTCACGAAGTCCATGTAATCATAACTCACCGTCGTGTTTGTTTAGAGCGTATAAGCCTTGGTAACCAGAACCACCATCCGAGCCTAGGCCGATATCTCCCTCACTCAACTCATATAAATCGGTGGCACTGATGGTGGGACCAACACCTCATACTCCACAATCTGTCGCACCACCCTCTCTCCTAAGTACCAAGTATACCTGAACTCATGCACCATTAACTGCCGCATCTGCGCATGCGTACGCCTCACCCCCGTATGCTGAGTAGCGGTCATCCAAGGGTAAGAGGTCACCTACGATCCCCGACAAAGAATCAATATTCATGCTAAGAAAGAAAAATTCCAAAAAAGGATTCAAAAGAAAAACGAAATAACCTGGTCACTCATCAAAGAGTTCAGAGCCTATCGCACCGTCACTAAGGACATAGACTTATTCAATCGCCTATTAGACTTCCACCATCGGTACATTCAGTAGAATTCCCCCAAATCCTCATCCTTCAGGGCTATCAAGCTCAGATTGAGACCAACCACCTCATAGAACCCCGTCAGCAAAAAGACAGGAATCAACAAAGAAGAAACTAAAGGAAAATGCAAGGAAATACAAATAAGTTCGATGTTACCTCTAAAAGGTTTATGGACCCTATAAAAGTCTGCTGAAAGCACTGGCTAAATGCATCCAAAGAAGAGTAAAGGGTCGCCAAAGTCAGGCTGCCCAATCGTAAGACAAGACGTTAAAAAACTTCCTAAAAAATGGAAAAAACTAGAGATGGATGACGACGCCACCAGAAAACCACCCAACAAAAGAAAAAAAAACCGTGCCATTTGTGTCATCTACTGCCCATAACTCTCATTTATACTCCTACTTAAGATCACCTAGCAAAGAGAAGAGATGTGGATAGAGTCCCTAGAAACGATCTTTCCCACATCCCCCAATGCCTCCTAAATCATCTCTGGTGACACCCTCACAGTATGGTCCACCTTTATATGCACACCCTCGCAATCCATCCCCAGCAGCTACTGAACATCAATGGGAGTGACACTCATCTCTAAAAAACCAACTGGAAGTTATGGATAGTGTCCTACCACCTCTCCCCCAATGCTCACAACACCTGAATAGAATGCATCGTCTTATCTAAGGCCTGTGCCAAATGATCAAAACTAGCATAAGTAACCATCCACTGCACTACCATCGAGAGATGCTCCCATACATACCTCAGCTTGGTCGTCCCTCGAGAATGAATGCTCGAAGGACATATATCAGTTTGGAAAAGCAAAAGGGGAGAAATAAACATTTCATTAGCACAAAAAATAAAGAAAAAGAAAAAAAAGAACACCAAAGGTCACCACACTTACATAGCCACTAGGGTTCCTCGCTATAGACAAATGGTGGTGTGCATGCTCGCGCAGAAGAAAGTGTTCCTCAACTACTGGCTCAAATAGATCAAAGGTATTCTCGTCTCCCAAGGCAAGGGGAACCCTATATTGCCACTCTAAGCTAGCCCAATCATTAACACTCAACAACTATAAGTTGTATCCCTCGCTGGAAGAACCCATCATTTGAAGTCTTGAAGAAGAAAGGACTTATGAATGGTTTTTAGAGAGACAAGTAGAAGATTCAAACGCTTAAATATGTGAAAAATGAGGAGGGATCATCCCCTTTTAAAGGGGACAAAGGGGCATGCCGATCAGTAGACCCCTACACATACTGATTGGCACCTGCATGTTCCTCTTCTCAAGGAAGCCCAGGAACTTGTGCCATTACCAGACAACAACCTTTACACATACTGATCGGCAGAATCCTGTAAATTTTATGCAAAAAAATTCAAAAAATTCCGAAAATGCCAAATAAATATTGAACCATTCATTTATCAAAAAAATATTTTTTTGAAAAAATAAATCCCTTACAAACTCCCGTAATCCCCAGTAGGATTAATATTGTGCTCTTATCCCCATCATAAACCCTAACCTACCCTCAACATATTTTTCACATGCATCCCAAAGTTTATTACAATTCCCCAGTAGAATCTCAAATCTCAAGTCCTACCTGGTAAAACCCAAATGTCAAATTGAATGCTTCCCTAGAATGATTACAAAATAATACCTTCCTTGCTCTCCATTAGAATTTCTTGGCTAAACTTTTTCCCAATCCATCCACCATAGGATTTTCAAGATTCGCCCGCAATCAAAATCCTTCATAGCTTCCCCAGCAAAGCTGTCCCCAGTCGAATGTCTCAAGGGTAAAACCTTCCCCATAAGATTTTCAAATAACATAATCCTTAGTGGAACAAAAGGTGCATCTGCATCCCCTAGATATGGTATAAATTTTCCAGGAAAATACCTCCCCGCGTCATAACTTTAGGTTCTCAGAATTGATCTCGACCCGCTGAATCTGTCTCTACAACTTTAGATCCTCAGAATTTTCCTCGACCCGCAAAATTAATTTCTACAACTTTAGGTCCTCAAAATTGAGCTTGACCCACAGAATCAGTTTCTACAACTTAAGTTCCTCAAAATTAACCATGACCTGCAAAATCTATCTCTACAACTTTAGGTCCTCAGAATTGATCTCAACCTTTAGAATCGACCTCTATAACTTTGAGTCCTTAGAATTGATCTCAACCCGCAAAATCGGTCTCTACAACTTTAGGTCCTTAAAATTGACATCGACCTGAAGAATCAGCCTCTACAACTTTAGGTCCTTAAAATTGACATCGACCCACAGAATCAGTCTCTAAAACATTAGGTCCTGAAAATCGACCTCGTCTCGCAGAATCGATCTCTATAACTTTAGGTCCTAAGAATTGACATCGGCCAACATAATCGGTCCCTACTACTTTACGTCCTCAGAATTGACTATTACCCACAGGTACGGTCTCTACAACTTTAGGTCTTCAGTATTGACCTCAACCCGCAGAAGCGATCCCTATAACTTGAGGTCCTTAGAATTGACCTCGACCCGCACAATCGGTTCGTATAATTTTAGGTCCTCAGAATTTAACTCAACTCGAAGAATCGATCCCCTCAATTTTAGGTCCCAAAATTGAACTCGATCCGCATAATCGGTCATCCCCAGCATAAACTTAGGTCATCTGAATCGACCTCGAACCTCTGAATCAGTCATCCTCATCCCTTTGGTCCGTAAAATTGACCTTTTTCCAAAACATCCATGTGGTGTCTATTCGATCGGCTTCACTTGTTCCAAGCTCAACCATGTAGGGGATCTATAGGTACCACATTATAAGACCCCCTAAGCATCTCCTTAGGTCTCGAGAACTTCTTCCTTCTCCATAAAATTGTAGTTCATACTTTGGGTACCAATCTAGAGACCATGGGGTGCTCTCGGGACCCATTTGACTCTAGTCAGCTTTATTATTTGAGTGAAAACTCACTAAATCTTTAAAGGGCTCTGAATCCTCTTTCCAACAATCCATCCCATGCGCGAATCAGCTTTACGGTTCGAACGAACGGACCATTTTCCCCTAAAAATTGATTGGGAGTCCATTGGGAACTCCTGAGCTTTATTTGACTCTTATCAACTCTTCAACTCAAACGAGACTGGAGGAATCTTTGAAGGGCTCTGAATACCCTTTCCAATAGTCTATACCATGCACGAATCAGCCTTATGGTATGGACAAATAACCCATTTTACTCTGAAATTCACGGGCACTTTTGAGCCCTATTTGAATAGAGTCAACTCTTTGAACCAAGAAAAGATCTTTGTAACATCGAATAACACTGCCTAACCTTTCTAACAGTTTGTCTCGTGCACGAATCGGCCTTACAGTTCGGACGAATAATCTGTTTCCCTCTTATCCAAAAGACCGTTGGGTGCTTTTGAGCCCTGTGTGACCACAGTCATTTCCCAAACCCGGGAGAGGCCTATGGATTCTTAAAGGGCTCTGAATACCATTTCCAACAGTCCATCCCATGCACGATTCTAACTTACGAATTGTATTTTACAATCATTTTTTGAAAAATTTGCATAAGCCTCCTGAATGGAAAACCTATCTCCCTGCCTATCGGCAGTGTGTCTAGGGTTACCTACAAATAGGCATGTCAAGGAAAATGCCTATCATCACCAACCTTGATCCTATATGAGGGGATAATGAGTTTACATTGAAAGGCACCTCAGAAACATCCCTTTTAGTGATCTCAACAACATTCTCTCAAAGTCAGCGTGGCTTCCATATTGAAACCGCTCCCCCACATTCCATTTCCATCTTTTCCTTACCCAATTTGGCAAGTTACTTTCCCATTCCTCCTACCACCTTCACCCACTTGCAGGAGCATCCCTTCAACAATAAAGATCAACCTTAAAGCTTTCAAAGAAAGTCCAAATCTCTCACTATCTCTTTAAATTCCCTTATTTTCGCATTAGGTCCTTAATTATTACTTTAGCATTCCACCTTTATTAGATCACACATATTAATATCCAAATTTTTATTAATAGTATTGCACATACGATATTTTCTATAGAAAAAAACTCAAAACAAGAAAAAAAGGGTTTGCTTGGAAATTCAAAAAAAGGATTTCTCACTACATTTTCTCACACTAAAACATCCTCATTCTACACCCACACATATAATAAAATCCCGGTTGGATTTATGGGATAAACTCCACCCCTGTGTCATATGCGAACTACGTGGACTTTGATGCATTTTTAGGCTATGTAGGTATCTCAAGTAAAATTCGAGATTCTAGTCCTCATTTACTATTCTTGTTCATATATTATATTTGTGATTCATGCTTGCATTTTTTCCAACGTATACCATTGTTCTTTCATAAATGATCGGTGACCTGACAAAACACACATTATATTTTTAATTACTATTTTGGTAACCTTCTTACGGATGACCTCACTCCACCTTTATCCATGACGCGAGTTAAGTAATTCCACTCTCCATTTGTATATACATGCACACACTTCACGGAGTTATAAGGGAGAAGAATAACACATGCCCATGAGAGACTGAAAGGGCGGGATGAGTGCCTAACACCTTCCCATCCCATTACTTAGCCCCCGAATCCTTGAACTAATTGTTTTTTCATGCACCAGTATGTCTTTGATATTGTTCTCTTGAGGCGAAAACATTTCTTTTTTCTGTTTTGTGCAAAATAGTCTAGCAAATCTATTTCTACACATCACCGCAATTGACGATGGCTGAACCACCCCGAGGAAGGGCATGAGACCCTGTGCGCGTGCACCGACCTACATGGGATGGCCACAATTTCATTCAAAATAAATAAAAGAATCCACTACTAAGATCAATTTTACTCGACTAACATTTCATCGAAATCAATTTTAATTAACACTATAAAACCTTTTAAGTGGAATAACATATATGTCCAAATGGAGAATACTTTTGCAAAAACCAATTCTATCGAAATAACATTCAATCAAAAGCAATTTTAACAGTACAAAAACATATGAGTGTGATAATTAACATATATTTCTAGATGAGTAATCCACATCCAAAACCAATTCTACTGAACTAACAAATCGTCGAAGTCAATTTAACATAACAAAACCATCATGTATGTGGAAACAAAAAAGAAAAATATATAAAATCGGCAGTAGGAGATGGGAAGGAAGATTAATCATATGTTGTCCAGCTTTTTATCCTACTATATTTGTCACCACCTACACAAAAAATATAATCCCAACTTAATGGTAAAAAGTCACAGTTTCCCCAACAACTGCCAAAATATTTCAGGTGGTGGGGGTGGGGTGAGGATATTTGAGTAATTTAGATTAGATAAAGGATTGAGGTTGAAATTAAATTCATTTACAACTCTAAGATAGTAGGATTAGTTTTAATATCACACTTACTATGCCTTTAGTTATGCATTCATGTCCCCAATAGTGAACTTAATGAACTCATCCGCGGTTCATCTATCTCCTGTAGTGTGCAAGCCTCTTGCTAGGTTAACTTCATCAACTAACATAGGCAAATAATATGATGATAAGCCATAAATTAAAATATATATATTCAATTAATCACCTTTACATCGATAGAATGCAAACCATCCATTAGTTATCTCATGTAATTCATTACATACTATCCGCATTCAAAATATTTGGGTTGCTTGGGGCACTATAGTGATGCAATAGTAAAAAATAGTCAAATGAGGAAAATGGCAAGAATACGTATTTCATACATAAATATTTTGTCAACTTAAAGGCCTTTTACCCCTGGCTAGGTCTTCTATTCCCATCAAGAACCCAATGAAGGATTCCACTTCAAGACCACAAGACTTGTAAGATATATTTATAATTTGAAAGAACACTATATATAGGTAAAGATGAGATCTACTCATACACTGATATAAAACATAATTTGTTCATATATCGGATTATGCAAAGGGTCCCAAGAAAAAAAAATTTATTGATGGGCTAATAACAGTAATCAAAATCCATTGAAAGCTAAAACGAAAAAAATGAAGTCGATGGGTTGCATCTCATATAAATGAAACAAGCCATTTAGGTCTCAGGATTTTCATCTCTAAGTGGAATCTTTATCTCCTTTTTCTTCAAGCCTTTTAATGTTTCTTTGAAGGTAATAATCATAACAAGGCCACAATAAGAATTCATCATCCCTTGTTGCTTACCACTGGCATCATTAACTTCTTCATGTTTTAGAAGTTTTTTCATAAAAAATAAAATCAATGTTAGTGAATCAATGTTTGAAAAAATATATGCACACACACATTGAGTTTAGCTTATATGAGGACTCCACTTAATTATAAAATACAGAATATGCAACAAGCTGTCAGTAACCAATCCAAGCAGAACTATAGCACTAAATCTCTACAATCATACAATCACTATCAATATATTCCAAGGATAATGGCAGGAAGCTGGTGAATCTAGCATTCCAGAATAATGGCAGCAAGACAAAAAAATGCCATAGTCCACAAAATGAATAAAACTCACACCAACAAGGAAAATAATTTTAAAAACCTACGAAAACCATTACTTACTGGAAGGAATAACTAATTGTTAATTGATCATTCAGAATTCACCAACATACATCCCGTCTACGACTAAAATCACATTTCATGTAAAAATAATTTATGCATATTGCCTATATTACTCCGACTATCCAAACAACTTACAATCGCAAATCAATAACTAATAAACTAAACAAAACATATTACAGAATGTGAGAAAGGATAAATATTGATTACGACAATGTACATTTTACAAGAGAGGAAGAATATGATACAAATTTAAACTGCACCAGAACATAACCATGGAGCTCGGTAGTTAAGTAACTCATAGCGCTTGGGTTAATTTTATAAGTGAATGAACAATAAAATAATCTCTCATATATTAATTTAGCCCAGTAAAAATTCAAGACATCCAAAATTCAACATAAAGTAATGCATATATTAACTAAAACAATCAATTGGCAAATTAAGTTTTAATAAATAGTATTCATCATCTTTTTTCATGACATACCATGCCTAACCCCTCTTAAAAACGACGTTATGGATATGAATGAAATTGAAGCCTTTATTTTAATTATCGGATTCCAAGCATGCATACAAGCATAATTACAACATTGACAAAGATTTCGTACAAATCTTACATCAAGGACAAGCAGACTATTAGTCATTATTTTTCTATATAAAGAATAAATTTCACGTTGTTCCGATCATTAAAAAATTTATACTTTCTTCCCTTTAATAAAAAGGAACACACTTCAACTAACAATGATTACAATTTGAGTCAATTTTTAATATCAGGGTAATTACAGCATAGTTTCCAAAATGTGTTTGAGCATGTGCTCTAGTATATCCCAATGTGGTTAAGCATGTTAAAAAATACAAAAAAATTAAGATACTTTGAAACGTTCCCTAGAGTGGGAGAGAGTGTCTGTGTTTGACACGTTTTAGACAAGAACACATGATCTCCAAATGAGTGCCGGTGCCTCATTGACTGCATCTAATTACTGAAAAAATATTAATACCGCATCCATTTACGTGAATAGTCAGGAACCTAACTATGAAAGTCCTTTTTCTGAGATAGGGAATAGAAATTACAATTATATATCAAAGCAACAATGATATCCTATATTCATCATGAATAAGTGCCAAATTATGACAGATCTACAACCACATAGTTTTGATCAAACTAAATTTGCAATACATCAACCATCAAATAAATAAATACACACACGGGCACACATACTTATATATGTATATATATATATATAATAAGATATGTTGGTTTTTGAATTGTCTACACATTTTAACGGTTCAGATGTGTGCCACCTACTTACATATTTTTACACATTTTAATGGTTTAGATCACATCTCATTTATTTTTACAAATCTACCCCTCATATTTTTTATTTCCCCCCATTTTTTCCCTTATCAAACTCACCCTAAAATTTAAAAATTGGGGCTATTTTTGAAAGACTCTACCATTTCACACACGAAACCCTCTCCACTCTCCCCCTCACACTTACACATGTACACGGTCACTCTCACACTCACCCTCACCCGTCTCTCTCATCCAAGGCTTCCCCAAACCCTACCCCTCCCCTCCTCCTCTTCACGCTGCCACCCCCTCCCCCTCCTCCTCTTCACGCTGCCGCCCCCTACCCCTCTCTTCACTATCTCCCTCTAACGAACCATACTCCACTCCCTATCCTCTCTCCCTCCACCCCCTCCTCCTCTTCACGCAGCCGTGTCTGTCCCCTCCTCATCACCTCCTCCTCTTCTCGCTGCCGCTACCGCCTCCTCCTCCTCTTCATGCTGACGCTGCCATTTGGGTTTTTAGTTTTTTTTTTATTTTGCATAACTAAATTAGGGATTTTCATTTTTTAGTTTCAATCAACGATTTGGGTTTTTTTTCTCATATTTGCTATCATCCCTCTCTATATATGGTTGTATTTGGATTTGTACAGACCAATCCAACACTCAGATTTGGACTTTTACATACTCTAATATTTGAGGTGGCGTTATACTCTCTTTTTTTCAGGGTCAAAATAAAATTTGTCTAGAGGAGTTTGAAGAAGTTTAAAATCAACACAATTCCATGTTTGTTTTGGTTGTTTGGTCTTTGGTTTTTGATGTTTGGTTGTTGATTTTGATTAATTTTAAATTTTTTAACATTTTTTGTTTGATTAATTTTAAATTGTCTAACACAATTTTATGTTTTTTTTCGTTCAATTGTTTAGGGGGATATTTTGCAAATTTCCACTAACGAAGGAAAGGGAGGAATCAACTTTGAGCTGAAGTGACAGTGTTGCTACCTGGAAACCACACTAAACCCGGGAAGGCATCTTGATTAGTTTTTTATTTCTTTGACTTGATGCACTGCTTTTTATTTTTTTTTGCTATGTTTGATTTTGGGTGTGTTAAACTATTGTCCCTATTAACCATGGAGCTACTGTCGAACCTCTAAAATATGCATATATGTATATGGCATATATGCAGCTGCATACATGCGTATTGCATACTTTAGTTAATATCATTTAGTTAGTTTCATCTATGTTAGTATGCATGTTCACTCCATTTTAATTATTGTCTTTTAACTTTGTAGTATATACTTTTTTTTTCATAACTATCCTTTCTTTGAAATTATATACACTTTCAACGGGTTATATTCGAAGTTGAAAACTATCAAGAAAGACTCTTTAACTAACTAAAACCAAATCGATTCAATTTGTGCATGGAGCTAAATGATTGGGATAATTCATATCTTAATCTGCTTCCCATATATTCTTTTGTTTTGTTTTGTTTTTGGGTGGGGTCATCATATTTAAATAATGTCTTTTGTTTTGTTGGCGATGCTGAAGATATCTTTTATGCTTTCGTAAAGACACCTTTTATGCTTTCTCCAAGAAAGAAACCTTTTATGCTTTCGTAAGTGCTTAACCACATGCCTAACTAATATCTAATACACTTGAGTTTTGAGTTCTTATTTACACTTTTTGAAGATATATGATAAGTTGGTAATTCATGATTCTCATTGTGTTTTTTTTTTGTAGGTTTTGAGCCACTACCTCACTTTATGGGGTTAAACCCAACAAATAAATTAAACTTACGGTAAATGGTATTACCTGTAGCTACTGATATGGGTATAACCCTCTTTAGAATGGGGCATTGGAAAGTTTAATTTTCAATTAGTTAAATATAATAGGAATTAATGGCAATAATTTTTGCGATAAACTTTAATTTGATCTTCTATTTATGGTTTGCATTTAGGATTCTTCTATATTGCTTATGTCCTCGATATATGGAAACTTTGCTCACTAACAGTTTGTGTAATGCTTCAATGTTCACAGTCTTACACTTTGAAAGCATGAAATTGACTATAATATGATTTGTATTTTTTGTAGTTTATATTTAACAGGTTTCAGTACTTTTATAGTTTATATTACTTCTATATTTTGCACAAAGTTGAAACATAATTATGTTTGGCACCATAAATTTACGTCTTAATACCATTTGTGTTTTGGGAAAATGATGTCTCTATTGTGGATTATTATAAGTTTTTAATAAGCCAAATGATGTGAGCTTTCTCTAATATTGGTCAGTGATGTATAGGATGAACGAGCTTCTGAGGATGCAATTCGAAGGGCCGCCGACTTTGTATTTAGTGGACTAAGTAAGAACGTGGCATTAGGTGCCCTGACATCATTAAGGTCATTCCCATATCTTCATATATTTGGTCAATTTTCAATGTATTTCATGAGTTTTTTTATTTCATTCATCTCCATGTTGATTGGGATCTTTTGTATTTTGTTTTTAGGTTGAAGGATGTGGAGTTGTTTGGGTTGGATAGTACACTGCACTGCAGTGCAAATGACATGGGCTTTGTGTGGATTATATTTCTAGAAAAGGCACTGGGTAAGTTTTTATGTTACGAATCCTATATATGTTTCAAGGTTATTGATATGAATCATAGTTTGTGAGGATTTTGTTTCGATAAAAGGTGCTGGGATAGTGATTTTTGGAGCTAAGATCAGTTTGACTAATATAAAGTTTGTTTTGGAGATGAAATTTAAGGTTTGAATGTTACATATTTGTTTTGTATGATTTCATATCAATGGTAGACATGTTTGATGATTAAAAACTATATCCCATTTGTTATAACCACAGATCGTTCATCTTATTACATGGAAATCATGTGCATATCACCCTTGATTAATGTGCATCTCACCCTTGATTCATCACAATGAGTTTTACAAATCATACCTATTGTTTATCTTTTATGCAGAGAAACCCGTAATCTATTTTTCGTTCAGGTTGTTATCTAATCTACTGCATTTATTGTGATGATTATGAGATTTCCAAGTCAGTGAGTTAACTATTTGCATTCATTGTGATGATATATGTCTCAATTAATTTTTGAGACCATTTGTTTTTTAAGTAAACTTTTGGGACAAAAACTGATTATTTTGGGATTTTAGTTTAGATTTGTGAGGTTCAAGGAAGTGGGTATGGAGAGAGGGTAGTTGGTAGGGGGAGGGGAAAGGTAGGTCTTGGTGATTGGGGTATCATCTGGGTTAAGGGGTAATGAGTTTTGTAATTGTGTGTGGCGTGTATGGAGTTGGGTAATGGGGTTGTAATAGTAGGGTGTGTAGTTTGTGGTTGTAGCAGATTTGGGACAGTTTAGGTGGGTGACAGCGATTAGGTGAGAGATATGGGGTGCGGTGCGCATGTGTAGATGGTTGTGGTTGCATACGGTTAGGGGAGAGGGATGTGGTATGGTCTCTGTTTTAGTGTTTTCTTTTTTAATTTTTGAGGAATATAACACCCTTTAGAGAGTTAGATACAAGGGATCTCACTCAATTATCAGTCTCACTCATTGGCTCACCATCTAGCATCTTCATTATCTTAAAGGGTGGGTGCGTAGTTTCTTAATTCTTGAATACATAGTGATTGAAGATGCACTACAACCACGATTGTTGCCTATTGCTTGAATACGCAGTACATGAAGTTTCCCTACTAGGAGTTCCAACTGTTCATAATTCTTTTTGTTTGTTCTAACTCAATGACACGGAATACAAAATAATTTTAAGTTTATCACATCTCAAAGGCAATATTAATAGTGTATATAAATGTTATGTTTTTTCATGTTAATTTTTTGCATATTTAAATATGTTTTAGATACACCAATGGCCCTTAAATTACGGCCCCATGTCAGATCTGGTGACTCAACTTCATTTTTTCTTACTTCTGTACACTTAAATTGACCTTTTCATGTTTCTATGCACATTTACTTTTGCATGAAAATACATAATATCTACTACTCTATGGTTCATTGATGTTGCGTTCCATAAAAAAATTTCATTTTTTAATGATGGGTCATTAATGTTGGTTTAATCCGTGTGATCACCGTCAATTGAAGCAACCTATTGCTAAAGGTCCAAACGGTGTATGTTCTTTCTCTCTGTTTTCCTCCTTCGAATTCCCACATTTTGAGTCATGATGCATTTCGGAAGAAGATTTTTCTTATAACGGAAGTTGTATATCTTCTTATGGGTTTTTAGGTTTGGGGTAAGGTTTTGAACGGTTTTTTAATTTTCACATTTCGAATATCGTCGAGGCTTTTTCATCATTTTAGAAATTTGTCATATCTCAAAGGCAATATTATTAGTGTATATACATGTTAAGTTTTTGCATATATAAATATGTTTTAGATGCCCCAATGGCCCCTAAATTACGGCCTCATGTCAGATCTGGTGACTCAACTTCATTTGCCCTTTTATTTTTATTATGTTAATTTAGAACTTCACTTTATCATGAATTGACATTTTTAGTTTACGTTCATCGTATATACATTCTTATTTGTGTTCTTGGATGAAAATTAAGGAGCATTATTATGTGTGTTTATCCCATATACATTCTTATAATTTTGTTTAAGCCTCTACAGTTCAGTCCTACGAACTTTTAAGGTGAAACGTGCCCCAATTTATTCATGATCATCTACCCAGACCAATAATTTCAGCATCCAGGAATAAGCAAAAGACATCCCAATCTGTACCTTAAGCATTTGGCATGCAATCACATGAGTTACACCCTCAATCAATTGCTGCAACTATGAAGCCATCATATTTGGCAACACAATGGGGATTTGGCAAAGGGGAGCTCAAGGCAGAAAGCCTAAGCCTCCAAGGCATGGTTTATCCTCGATGAGTTCCGCACGATACCCTACTAAAGGTATCCTCGATGAATTCTGTACGATACTCATTTTTCGATGTTTGTCATAACTGATTTGTCCTCACTACTCTGTTTAGTCCGTTGCTGAATTGTACACAGTAGTAATTCATTTACCTAACTTATAGATTAGGCATGAGAAGAATCAAACCTAACTTATTTTTTATATATAGCTTCTATATAATAGCTATAGCTTCTATATACCTGCTATAGCTGATATAGCTGCTATATACCAGCTATAACTGCTATATGCAATGTGCTTTTATTGTAAATACGATGTGTTTTTGTTGTACCAATTCGGTTTGTAAGTGTTCTTATTTATCTCCCATAATACATATTTGTTTGCATTTGCGTAAATAGTTGTTCTTTCCTTTTTCTTTTTTTAAATGAGTTAAGACTTGGTTGTCCTGGAATTCCATTCAACGTATGTTTAGGAATTTACATACGTTTTGAAGTTTCCTAAATAGCTATTGGTTGAACTTTGTAGCATCGATGGTCCAAAATCCATTCAATCTCTCGGGGTAAAAAGGAATATTTCGAGAAGATTTCGAGAAGTTATGCCATCGCTGGTGAAAGCCAAGCGTATAACTTTTGGTGAACAGTTTATGAAATGTTCTTATTAGACATCCCTACTTGAGTGGGTGTTCAATGGATTTTGGTTTTTCAAATCACCCATTCTTCATGGAGTGCTTTTTGCGGTACTAATTTTTTTTTCAAATCACCCATTCTTTAAATCACCCATTCTTCACCAACGCATTAATTAGCCACTACAAGTTCTCATCATGTGCATGTACTATTGCCAAATTATTATTGATTTTAGGCCAAGAGCAGATTTGAGGTAATGCCATATCAGTACTGATTTCATAAATTTGATGTGTTCCCTTCCATCATATTTAACGTGTGTTTTTCTTTTGATATTATTTGAGTATTCGTTATGTTGTCATTGAGACTCTATTTTTGGTATTGTTTAAATTTTCGACATATATTTGTTGTTAACGTTGTTACTTATGTTATTAACACTCTTATCTCTATTGTTCGACTATACATCTGTATCATATGTTATATGTGTTCTTAACACGGTTTTGATTGCCTTCAGCTAATCGTTTTATAGATGGGAAGAATTCGACAAGATTGTCTTCCATTTTACCCCGCTTTTAAATTAAGATCAAATCATCAAGGAAATTATCAATCAGATACCTTAAGGTAATATATAATAAATGAAAACACTTTCCCTTTTCTAATGAGTATATGAATGTTCACAGTGGTGCTGCCACTGTTCAGATACAGTCCCCCATTCCACGCTGTATCCAATCAGGTTGTGGGCACTTTTATGGTTCGTAGAATTCCATTGTCGAACTAAAACATTGATCCTTTATGGTTAAGGGCACTTTTATGGTTCCTTTCTATCTTAGGAAGTATGTATGCCTATGTTCAATTATTATCAATATTGTGTTGAGGTCATTTTTCCTTATTCATATACTCTGGCCATTTTTCAATGTTTTTGGCTTCGCTCCTCTCAATCAACATTGCATTGGATTGTGCATAGTAGTTTAAAATCCATGGTATACTTTCTTTTAACATCATTTTGTTC
Organism: Sambucus nigra; assembly: GCA_949130495.1. Classification (NCBI taxonomy): domain Eukaryota; kingdom Viridiplantae; phylum Streptophyta; class Magnoliopsida; order Dipsacales; family Adoxaceae; genus Sambucus; species Sambucus nigra. Next base: position 215,549,061 of record OX422222.1, on the reverse strand, counting down.
ACACTATAAATGTACTTGCTCTTCGTGTGAATATATTATATCTCCAGTTCAAACCCTAGGCATGTTGGATGTTCTTAATTTTGACAGTTTCCTTTATAACGGCATGAACAAAACTTCTCTAAATTGATTTGGTGGGAACGGATAAACTTTTTAGGATAATGTTCGTCATGATTTGGAACAATTATATGTTCTAATTTTTTTCATTTGTGCTAATGATATTGATGATTTTTGTTGGGTATTTAGATTAATGGTGATGATCAAACAAACCTTGCTTTGTTGATTTGGTCTATTGTCATTCATTACATGGTATGGCTCATCTGTAGTGGATCATGTAGTGTCCATTCGTTATGATGTTAAGCATGCCTTTTGTTTTTACACTGACTGGCATAGGCATTAAATTGTCGCCGTTTCGCACTTACGTATTTTGGAAAGTTTTCATCGTGCCTTCAGGCACAAGCATACGCTAGTATATATATATATATATAAAGAGAGAGAGAGAGAGACCAGTCCGCACTCTTAAGAGTGCAGACTAGTTCGCACAAGAGCATTCTGCATTCTTAAAATGCCGACTGGTCCGCACCAGAGCAAGGTATCTCTCTCTCTCTAGTGCGGACTGGTCCGCATAAGAACATGGTCTCTCTCTCTCTCTCTCTATGTGTGTACACAGAGAGAGAGAGAGAGCATCAGACTCTTTTACATACCAAACGGTACGTACCAACGGTGCATACAGCTGGCGCGGACCCATTTAATAAATGATTTTTAGTTGATTTTTTTATGTGGTATTTAAACATTTTGAGGGAGCCATATAAAAAAATTCAGGACAAAAATATTTTTTTTACTATTTTTAAAAAATTAGTCAAACTTTTGGACCTTTTAAAGTGCTTTAAAAGATGTGAAAGTTTGACCGATTTTTTAAAAATAGTAAAAAATGTTACTTTTAGTTGATTTTTTTTATATGGGTCTATTGAAATGTTTAAACATCATATAAAAAATTTCAGTCGAAAAATAATTTTTTTACTATTTTGAAAAATTGGTATGCACCGTTGGTATGTATCGTTTGGTATGTACAGGAGACTCTCAGTATGTATATATATATATATATATATATATATATATATATATATATATATATATATATATATATATGTGTAATAACACAACTATTAAATGGAAACATAAGGAACATCTTCGCATCTTAACCAATTAAGCAAAAGTACTAGGGTTCTTCATTGTCTCACATTATTTCAGGTTTACCTAATGGAATGGATAAATATAATGGTTTCTAATGTGTTTTGATGAGGGATATAACCTCACACAATAGAATAATATTTGATATGTAACTTGAATATGCTCCTTGCATTGATCACTATTTATAGAATACAAAACTATGGTTACAACATATAGTTTCAATCCTTAATAGACATGTGCATAATATAAGAATTTGATTTACAAACTGCTCCTAAGGCTTCTTCAATATTATTCCAACATTATAGGAGTGATTTGTTGTGACAACATGTGATTCCTTATTTGTATAGGAGAATCGTGGAAAATTCCATTGTTATGTATTCTATCATTACTACTCAAAGTTCGAGTAGGAGAGAACTATACACTAAGTTTGTACCTTAATGAAGTAAAAGAGGTTTTGAATAAGGAGTTGGTAAAGATATCTGCTAGTTTTGATGCAAATGGAATATAATGTATAACTAACTTCCCATTGGCCACCTATTCACGAACAAAATGGTAATCCAGTTCGATGAGTTTTGTTCGGGCATGAAGAATTAGATTAATATACATGTAAATAACATTGATATTGTCATCAAATATAATGGGAGGAGATGGGGTATCTAAGCCAATTTATTGGAAAGCATAAGACATTTATGTTAATTCTTCTGTAGAAGCTGTCATTGCTTTATACTAAGCTTCACAGCTAGACCTTAACACTATTGGTTGCCGTTTGGAGGACCAAAAAAATGAAATTAGAGCTAAGAAAAATACAATATCTGAATATAGATCTTCTTGTTATAGTGCATCCTACCCAATCTGCATAAGAAAAATCCATAAATGGAAAATATATATTTCTTGAAAAACTTCAAACCATATGAGAAAATGCCTTTAAGATATCGCAATAATATTTTAACCAAGATAAATTGATGAGTAGTAGGAGCATGCATGTGTTCAAAAATATGGTTGACAATATAAGTTATGTCAGGCCTTGTGAGTATCAAATATTATAGAGTTCCCATAGAGGAGTAGTCGTACTATTATAATTCTTAGGTTTAAAAGGAGTAGTACCACTATTTTATTCAAGAAGATCTTCCTTAATAAGTAATTTTTCAGCATATTTACTTTGAGTGAGTAAACATCCACTATTAATGGGAGCAAGTTTCATTCCCTAAAACTAATTCAATGTCCTAAGATCCTTTATTGACAACAATGAGATCAATTTCACGACCATTTATGTTAGTAAATTAGAGTGACTACTAGTGATAAGTATGTAATCTACATAACTCATAGAAGAGCAATAATGTGAGTTGAAGTTTTGATAAACAATAATAGGTCAACCATGCTACATAGAAAACTAATAATAAGGACATAGGTAGTGAATTTGTCAATCCAATCCCTAGGTGCTTGTTTAATACCATATATTTCCTTCCTTAAAGAACACACATGGATAGGGAACGAAGGATGAATAAAGCCATGTGGCTTCTTCATGTATACCTTCTCTTGAAGATTCTTATATAATAAGGCTTTCCTGACATTTAATTGGGAAACTGACCATCTATGAGTGATAAATAAAGGAAGGACAATTCAGATGGTTTCTAGTTTTATGATAGGACTTAGAGTATCAGAAAAGCCTATGCCTTCTATTTGGTTATAACGTTATGCTACAAACTTGGCTTTGAGTCTTTCAAAAATACTATTGGGTTTGAGTGTTGTCTTGTAAACCCATATTGAGCCAATCAAGTGCATATTGTCTTGTTTGGATATAAGTGTCTAGGTCTTGTTTTTGTGTAAGGAAACTAATTCTTCATGCATTGATTTGATCTACCTGTTATTTGACATGGCTTTTTTGAGATTAGAGGGTTTATGTGATTGTGAAAAAGTGGTGGTAGGTATAGTAGTGGTTGATACGTAATGATGCTGAAGATCATCCTATGTATTTAACCTGGTTTCAAGCTTACACAACAATGGTGGAAATAATAAATAAAAGTAAAGTAGTAGAAGATATGGGACCCATATGAGAGATGGCACACAATATAAGTGGTTCGGTCGTTGGCCTACATCCACTGTGTAAAGTGAATAGTGTTTTCACTAAAATAAGGCTAAAACTACCATGGGAGATGTACAATCTTTTATCACTTACTCTACAATTTGATAGAGTAAGAGCAGGATTTTTAATTATCAAATGAAGAAGAAAAGAACATGAGCTCCCCTTTATAGGCTTGGGGGTGCATAATATCACTCCAAAAGCATGCAATCAATGTATGACTGAAAGTAGGACAAATGAGCGCATGATAGTTGTACATATGAGTGTAGAATCTATAATGAAGAATATTTCCATCACGTGATTGTTTGATCTTGTATAACGGTTTATTAGAATGTTGTTGCAATGCCCCTTTATGATTTTCATGCTTGCACGAGATGTCTGAGGTAGAGGATATCGACCAGATAAGTATGTTATAACCTTGTTCTACTATAGTAAGCAAAGATTAGACTAGATAATTCTTGGAGATGGGTATTCCAGTCTAATGGGGATTGTTGAGAAGGCATTCCAGTGTGGTCTGAGGCCGACTCTAACAATGGTTGAGACAGGTTACTCCTTCCCTACGGAGGAAACTATCCCGATTGGTTATCTAGAGTAATGTATTGGGCCGAGACCACTTCGGACGAGACTAATGGTGAGGGCCTTTGGTGGATGGTATCCCTATTCAAAAATATGTCTACGGTGAAGTCTTAACTCTCTTGTCTTATGATTGTATCTTCTCTCCTTTCTGGCATCCTATATGACCATATAATGCTATGCAACTCATCAACTCTTTTGCCCTTAGCATCTTTTAATTTCTTTTTGATTCCATCCAGTATCTTCTTATTTGTTACCTTAGCCTTCCAATAAGCATTTGGTTGGCCCGACGCTGAAAAGAACTATTTGATGCTAGCCTTTCCACAGTAGTCTGCTAAGGACTTGTTCTTGAACTATTTTCCACTATTGGATATTGAGTTATTGGAGCGTCCATACTGATAAATAATATTCCTCCAAATAAATTTGAAATTCTTCTCCTCAGGGATGGTTATCATGTCCTCAGCTTTTACCCACTTTGAAAAATAATTTATCTCGACAATTAAAAAATGAAAGTTACCTTTTACTTTGGGTGGGGATCACTAAGTCAATCCACCACATTGAAAAAGGCCAAGGGGCCGATATTGGAAAAAAGACTGATGAGGTTGATTAGGTATGTTATCAAAACATTGTCACTTGTCATACTTGAGAACATACTCGATCGAGTCTTTAGAAATGTTCAACTTATAATAATCTTGAGTGATCGTCATTTTGGCCAAGGATTGTCCACCAGCATGGCTTATACAAAAAACCTCATGTACATCTATAAACATGTAATTTACCTCGAACAGGTGCACAAATCTTAGGAGGGGAAAAAGAAAACTCCTTTTATACAATACATCTTATATGATAGTGAATTTGGGTGCTCGGTATCGTTCCATTATATGCTCAACCTTAGCTTCCGACAGATTTTCATCTCACAGATATTCTATGATTGGGTTCATCCAAGATGGCTAAGGAATCAAATCCATAAACACCTTGATGACATTTTCTTCGCTCTCTATACTCGAATTTAGGAAAATCTCTACCAAAATTGATTGGCGGATCTCAGTTTTGGTGGTTGACGAGAGCCTTGCAAGTGCATCTGCCCCCCCCCCCTGTTTTCATTTTTGAGTATTCTCTTGATCTTGACTTCTAGAAATCTCTTTAAAATATTCTTGAACCTGGCCAAATACTTAGTAATTTTCTCATCCTTTACTTCATAAATCCCTAAAATTTTATTAGCAACCAAGTAGGAATCACCGTGGCCATGTATCTAGCTGACATTCAATGTTTTGGCCAACAGAGTCCTACAAACAGGGCTTTATACTCTCACTCATGATTTGATCTTAAAAATGAAATTTCGGGGTAAAATCAATATCGGTCCTATCTGGCGCTAATGACATCAATCCCTCCCTACTTCTATTTGCACAGGATGAACTACCAACAAACAAACTCCAGGCTGGTGATCTTGGTGAAAAAGGTCCTTCAGCTAAGGCACCACTTTACAGTAATAAATCTCTTTTCCATCACAAACTATGGTGTTAGCAGATGTGCTCGCATCTTCATTTTCCTTTCCATTTACAATGATCTCTGGGATTTCAATCGGTAGTTCACTTACCATGTCATCCATCAACTCTAATGTTAACTCGACTACAAAATCTTCCAATACCTTACCCTCAATTTCATTCCTCGGTTGATAGATGATATAAAACTCACCTAGCTCTACCGACCAAGATAATAGCCTACCCTTAGGTTCATAAATGACTTATCACAGAGGTACGTTGGTGAGCACTACAATCGTATGATCTTTCAAGTAGGGCTTCATTTTTCTTGAAGCGTGGAGTAGAGTGTATGAAAACTTCTCCATCTTAGAGTATCTCATCTCGGCATCTTCCAGTGCCTTGCTACTTAAATAAATATGTTTTTGAACCCCATTGTCATATGTGACTATTAGTGCAGTGATGACAAGCTCTGAGATAGCCAAATAAAAATACAATTTCTCCTTTTGGATGGTCCAAGAGAGGAGCATTGGTGAGTCGAGGTAGGTCTTAAAATCTTGAAATTCTTTCTCATACTCATCATAAATGAAATTTTTTCTCAAGATCTTGAGAAATGGTGAACACTTGTTTGTTATCGGCGACACAAACCTATTTAACACAACTACTCTGTATGGAAGTCTCTGAATGTCTTTGATCATTCTCGGTATCTTAATATCAATGAGAGACTTTATTTTTGTAGTATTTGCTTCTATGCCCCTCTTATTGATGACGAATCCATAGAAATTTCCTTCCCCGATGCCGAATACACATTTTGCTGGAGTTAACTTTATTCTATATTGATTCATGGTATCAAACGTTCTTTTTATGTCTTCCACATGACTGTCTTCCTTCAAAATTTTTGTTAACATATCATCCGCATAGACCTCCGTTGTTTTCATAATCTTGTCCTTGAACATTTTGTCGACTAACCTCTTTTAGGTGGCCCTTGCATTTTTTAAGCTGAAAGGTATTACTTTGCAGCAGTACGTTCCTTTGTCTGTGATGACGGATATCTTCTTGGAATTCCCTTCATTCATAGAGATTAGATTGTACCCAGAATAAGAATCTATGAATATCATAAGTTCATGGTCGATTGTAGCATACACCATTTGGTCAATTCTTGACAAAGGAAAACTAATCCTTCGGACAAGCTTTGCTTAGGTGTAATACATCGTATTTTTATGTCTTTTAAATTTAGGGATTTATTAAATTTAATTGAGATAGATTAATTTAATATTAATCCGAAAATTTATTTTAAATATTTACTAGGGTGACGAGAGTTAGTAATTATTAGAAAATTATTAATTTATTAAATATTACTTATTGAGTAGAGTAATATGTAGAATTGAATTTATTAAAATTTTCACGAGGGAATAATATGACAATTATGGAAATTAAGTCAGGACGCGCCTGTGTCGTGTCGGGACTAAATTATTATTATTATAAGTGAATAAATTACAAATCTCGTGTATGGTCATTTCGAATGAGCCAACATGTCCGGAAGGGTCGAGATAGTCCGAAAAGTGTACCTGGGGGTTTAGTTTGGGTCTCGGGGCATTTTTAGGCCTAACTGGCATCCCGGGAGGGTATAATAGCCATTTTGTATTTTTGGGTAATTAAACCCACGAATTTCCCTAAGATATATCAGACATTTGAGTTAGGATTTTAGGGTTAACAATCACAGATATTAAGAACGACCATTAGAAAAGAAGGTAGGAAGCTTGCCAACCAATCCAAGGCCAATAACTCATCCGTTTGCACCACCACCACCACCAAAACGTAGATCGCACAACGAGGAACGTAACCATACCTTTTTCATCCACAAATTAGAACCTTGAATTCTACGCAAGTATCTATCTTTCTTTTCTTTTAGTTATTGTTTCATCCATGATAGATTAGGATTGTTACACACATGTTCCATAAAAGAATTTGAGGAATTTGAGGATTTAATCACATGCCTTGGTGGAAATAATTATATTTTGGACATCCTAATCATATGTAGAGGATAACCCATGAATTGGTATTAGTTTAGAAGCAAGAAATCTGGAAACAAAATTAAAAGAATGAAAGTTTTATGAAAATTAGGGTTCTTGATAGTTAATAAAAATTGTCCCTTTAATTCAATTCCGTTGATGAAATTGTACATGTTTTACGTAAAAAAATCATGCATATATGTATAGAGAACCAGTAGTAACCTTATTTGGGAGTTTGGAAATTTTAAATGGCATTTTTGAGAAAATTGTTGGTTGAAACACGTAGGTTGAAATTGCAGTTTCTGGGCAAGAACTTCTTGAATCGATCGACCCCCTTTTCTCGATTGATCGACCCCTCCTGGAAACTTGCATATTTGTCCCGTTTTTGTTTAATTCGGTTTAAATACGTGGGAACCCTTGATTATTATTTATAGAGCATAATGGGTCGTGAGGAGGACCAGTAGGGTCTAAATATACTCCGTTGAATGAAATTTAATATGGGATGAAATTGTGGGTTAACGGGGAATTTCGTTACACATTAGAGATTTTGCGTAAGTTCGTTAATAAATTGAGGAACTCGTGAAAGTTTTAGACCAGAAGGTTAGAGAGGGTATACCTACTAAAATTGTATTTATAAAGAGAATACTTCGAGAGATGAGAAGTATGTATTATAAATGGGAATTAAAAAAAACAAATCCGTTATGCGAGATAATTGAGTAATTTGTGTTAAGAACGGATAATTATAATTACGGGTCGTGGGCACACTTAATTTAGAAAATGTGAATATTTATATATATGACTGTGTGACTGTGCATATATTATGTATTTTTGTAAAAATCATACCCGGGCTACTTGATATCACGGAGGTTTTCGCACCGGGAGAGTCTTATCTCGATTGAACCTTTATGGGGGATATTGACTCGTTCCCTAGATGATAGTATCCTCGGTACAGGCTATCAGAGATTCATAGTCAGATGTTCTAAGAGATGGGAGGTTATGTGCTGACCTCTTAGGACCTACAACTATGCTTCGCCTCCATTTGTTTGTGTGTTGTGTTAATACAGTTCAAGAGTGATTCTGAACTAGTATTTCCCTTAGTTTGAGTGATACGGGGACTTGATAGCAGAGTATGACAGCACCATAGATTTTATGTGGGGTGCCGTTAGTATATATATCATATGTGTGACTAATATATATACGCATATCTATATGGGAACTTTCTACTCTGCGTATAAGTAGATAAGTAATGAATAAATGCTTTAAATTTATTATAAATGTTCGGGAACTTTATAACGGTAATGAGTTTTTCTAAATAACGTAAGAAATCTTGAAGAGAATGATTTCCTAATGTAAATATCATAACCTTACATTTCACGTGATAAAACCTTATGGAGAATAAGTTAGAGAAATTTATGAGATTTATTAGTATGGTAGGCGTGCACACTAGATGAGAGGTGAGAATTCTCAAGAGAGTGTCTCATACTAACATGGTTGTTGCATTAGCCGGTAAGCATTTTAAATACTTTTTAAACTATTTTTAAAATTATTTTACACTCGGGCTCTGACTCGTTTCTTGTCTTTTTCTCTCTCTTGTATATATATATGTATGTATTACAGGTGCCCAGCCAGAAAGGCGTTATGCATAGGTTCTTTGGATTGGACGCACTGCAGTTGATGTGGGAGTTGAAGGTCGTTGCCTTAGACGACCTCTTCATTGATTCTATTCTTGTTTTAGTTCTTCTTAGTTAGGGCATGTGTCGCCCGTTTCCCTATTCAGATTGGATTAGTCAGAGATTTACGTTTGTTTATATTTCCAGTATTCAGTGTTCCTTGGGAGTTAACTTTTGTTAGGCTGATTTCATGTATGGTTATTTGACTTGGTTTGGTTAATCTAGATGGATTAATTATTTTTTGTTGATTTTTATCCATAGCACTTATGTGATTCTTAGACTATTGATTATTTAAAAAGCTTTTCAAGTTGAAATTTAAAAATGGAAAAAAGACTTTAAATTGTTTTGACACTTAGCTTAATTATTTAGGGTGCATAATTTGGAAATTTTATTTTGCGACAGTGATGCTAAGAATGAACCAGCCGGTCACCTTGATTTTTAATTTAATAAAGCACTGATCACCCGGTATTTAATTAGGCGGGGTGTCACAGGTGGTATCAGAGCATCAGGTTCTAGTGTCCTTTAGGATCTGTGCGGCTTATTATGCTTCCACCGTTGCTTTGTTTGATTTAGAGCCCTATGTTTAGGATTGTTGATTTCTATAGTGAGATTTCGTTCTCCTACTATAACGTATGTATATTAGTGAATTCTAATTGCGTTCGGGTGTGTGCGTGTGTCGAGCGATGAAGGATGTCAGGTGAGGTTCGTTAGGCGGACATTCGGAGGCAGGGCTTAGTTGAGGTTGTAAAGTATATTTGAGGATGATGACCGTAGTCGAGGTCACCCCTATTATCGCACGAGAGGCCAGGACTGCAAAGACGAATAAGACACCGCCTACGATTTCCAAATGATGTTGTAGTCAAAAGAAAATCCGAATTAGACTCACCCAACGTAGTACACTTGGTAGAGGGTTAAATGGGAAAATTGAGGAGAGTCATTAGCAAATTCTAGAAATGAGGGAATTGTGTGTGTTACCCAACGAAGGTAATATATTTAAAAGGCTTGGGCATATGGAGGAGTGTGGTTAACTAGAAATGAAAATTTGCGGTAAAAATTTTCTTGACTCAGCGGAGCAAATTTACAATAGTGGGAGTCAACCACCACCGTTAGTAGTGAAATGTTGCGTAAATGGAAGGACCTTAGGTACAGTTTAACCGCACTTTCTTTCATCAGTTGTTTAGAATAAGATATGAACGTTGTTCTGAACCCATTATGGAAGGTCCGGATAGGGGTCCATTTCTAAATGGATTTAGAGGTTTAGTAAATCTTGTATCAGTGGGAGTGGATACCAATGGTGGAGAATATTTCAAGTGGGAAATCAACTCGTGAGGAAAGATTGACAACACTTAAAGAGAATTCTGTTGGACAGCCGATCCATATGGTGAGAATGTCACGCATTGTCCGTAGAGATGTTAACGCTCTTATAAAGGGAGATAAAGTAATTGGAAGATTTATTGGATAGTGAGTCTAGATGAAAAGTAGTTAGTAAAACACCGCAAGGGGGAAACCCACCAGGGGGATCATTTAAATGAGTAGGATAGATGAATTCTTACCAAGCGATGGTGAATGAAGTAAGGGTTATTAAAGCCAGTAGCACATTCCTTAGGGCCAACAAAGATAAGGGAATAACGGGGGTAGCCCTCAGGAATCGAGCCTGCCAAAGTCCGAGAGAAGGACAATCCTAATATGGTTAGTATGATAGGTGATAAGTGGATTATGTGGAGAGGTATTTTGTGGAGAGTGAAACCACATGTGTTAATGTTTTTCAAAAGTGATTAAAGGGACAAGAGTAGTATGAATAGTAAAGGACAACGATTAAAGTAGTTTTTATTTTGGTTTGAACAGACGTGTTACGTCCGGGGACCATTTATGCAGTCAAGATGACTGACAAGGTAGAAGTATGAGTTTTATCCTCGGAGAATAAGGCGTGTTTTATGTGACACGAGAGAGTCACTATATTTTATTCATTGTTAGATTAGCATGTGAGACGAGTTTAACTATAGACATTATTATTATGTGAATATTTTCCCTAGTATAGCAGGATTATCCTTAGTGCTATCCGCAGAGGATGAATGGGTGTATTAATAGTCTTATATACTTTATTGAGATTACTCGTTTTAGTGATGTGATATACGAGTATGATATTGTCTTGCTTACAACTTTGTAGTAATGGTTAGTATGATAGTATGCAGTTATTGCAAGGCTATAGAAATGGCTGCATTAGTGCAGCATGTTTTGTTCTGGCGAGGCCTCACCTGCGAGAGGGTGAACTCACACTTATATTATCTATTCTAGAGACTACGGAGGGGATAGTGGGCTCGAGATATTTGATCCCGGTGTGTGTAAACTTTATTATTATGATTCCGTATATATTGGGTTTACTGTTGAACAAAAAGATTTAACTCATTATTATGTTTGGTACTCAGGAATTGGTGATAGGAAGAGATCATTGATATATCTATCCTTTAGAGATGTGAGAGTTAAGATTTATACCCATATGTTTGGGGACAGGATTTCGAGAACCCCGATTGTATGTATTCGAAGTTTATGGAATGGGATTACCACCAATACTGAACGATTGTACAATTGGCGAAATGTTCTTTGCTAAGTATAATTACGGGAGGAGATGTAACTTTTATGTCAAGAGACGAAATAAAGCGGTACATGTTATGGATGGAGGCCCTAATAGATTTCGATAACTGACAATGCTAGGTAGTAGTGTATCGCGGGGGTTCCTTGTTTGGATTTTGCTTTGCGAGACATCCCACGCATGAAACTTAGCATAAGATTGGAAGTAGGAAGATGTTTGGTCATTAGTCTATGAGTTTGGTACTTCGATAGTAGTAGGAGCAGTTAATATTCTCTGTAAATTGGAAGTTGAATTATGAATTAAGGCCAGTGGATCCGGTTGCGTGGTAAGAAAGCTTTGAAAGTTTTGTCTTATCACCACGAGTGCGATTAAAGTAGCACATCCGAATTTGATTGGAAGGTTGTGGGAAGCCATTTTAAAAGGGGTATTCCTTGGGAAGGGTAAAATTTAATTATTATGGAGAACACTCGGAGTGGAGTTGTAATTAGTCAAATGTTGAGATCGACTGACGCGTACAAAGAGTGAAGATGTTCATATAGTATAAGAGGTCTGGAAGTGCACATCGTGGAGAAAAGTGCATGGGTCAGAACTTTCAGTATACGCAAAGAAAAGAAGGGGAGTATTAAGTGTCACTTAATGTGAGACATTACAAGTAGAGGTCGACGTCGAGTGGTACATAGTGAGTAGTCTCCGCGGGCACTACTCATAAATAGAAATTGGTTGGAACAAGAGGAACAACCAGAGAATTTTGTGGCTATCGAAAATTCCTATAATGGAAGAGTCCGATAAAGTCGGTAAAGTTTCTTGGATGAGTTGACAACCTCAAGGTAAGATCAAGAGTTCCTTTGAACGTGTGGAATAAGATGCCCAAGAAGGAAGTGATTGACATTTTTTAAGGTGATTTACAATATTAGCTAGTGTTCCTCAGTCTTCCTTTGAAAGGAAGGATTGCACCAGTACGTGGTCATATACGGTATTTTTCTGAATTAGCTTGAGATTTTTTAATCCCACATTCAATATAGGTTTTCAGGAAGCAGCGGGGATATCGCTTCGTTTTAAGCAGGTTGTATCACCCATAGTTCGGGGAGTAAGCGAGAGGTGATTAACCATTAGTGGAGCAGTGTGAAAGTAATTTCGGATTCATTCTGATCGTTTCTTTTTCACAACGGTTATTTCTAGCAAATGGAGTATAGTGCGATAATTGGGGGAGGATATTACCTAATGGTAGGGTTCCGTGGGAGCAATCGTACCAGTTTATTGTGAACAAGATGCTTATTAAGGTTTTGGTGTGGAAAAACTTTAACGTTTCTCACCCTGAATGTTAAGAGATGGGTGGATAATAAGAATTTTAGATTGGTTTAGTTAGAGTCCGATGACTATGGTGGAATTTGACTACTGTTTTAGGCGAACAAGAGTGGTCAGATGTTCGTATGATTTCTCCCAGAATGGGAGTCTTGTGTTTAGATAAATCCGAGTAGTTGTCAGTTAGTGAGGTGCGGCCTCCCAGTGATATTGAAATAATGGAAATTAATAATGTAAAGGCGTGTCTTATGCGAATGTTGTCGGATAGGAGCACAATGTGAAGTGTATTTAATGAGAGTGTTAAACAAGCTTGCTATGAGGTGGGGACTATACTGATTGAGCGCCTTACTATGTAAATAGTTTGCACACTCATAAGGTATCCATAATTGTTTTTCCAGGTAGGCCTTATTTTTTGAATTTCGGGACGAAATTCTGTTAATAGGGGGGAAGTATGTAATACTCCGTATTTTTATGGATTTTAAATTTAGGGATTTATTAAATTTAATTGAGATAGATTAATTTAATATTAATCCAAAAATTGGTTTTAAATATTTACTAGCGTGACGAGAGTTAGTAATTATTGGAAAATTGTTGATTTGTTAAATATTACTTATTGAGTAGAGTAATATGAAAAATTGAATTAATTAAAATTGTCACGAGGGAATAATATGAAAATTATGGAGATTAATTCAGGATGCGCCTATGTCATGTCGGGACTAAATTCTTATTATTATAAGTGAATAAATTATAAATCTCTCGTATGGTAATTTTGAGTGCGACAACATGTCCGGAAGGGTCGAGATAGTCAGAAAAGTGTACTCGGGGGATTTAGTTTGGGTCTCGGGGCATTTTTAGGCCTAATTGGCATCCCAGGAGGGTATAATAGTCATTTTGTATATTTGGGTAATTAAACCGACGAATTTCCCTAAGATATATCAGCCATTTGAGTTAGGCTTTTAGGGTTAACAATCACACAACTTAAGAAAGGCCATTAGAGAAGAAGGTAGGAAGATTGCCAAGCAATCCAAGGCCAATAACTCATCCGTTTACACCGCCACCACCACAAAAATATAGATCGGACGACGAGGAACACGACCATACCTTTTTTATCCACAAATCAGAACTTTGAATTCCAGGCAAGTATCTATCTTACTTTTCTTTTAGTTATTGTTTCATCCATGTTAGATTAGGATTGTTATACACATATTTCATAGAAAAATTTGAGTAATTTGAGGATTTAATCACATGTCTTGGGGGAAATAACTACATTATGGACATCCTAATCATATGTAGAGGATAACCCATGAATTGGTATTAGATTCGAAGCAAGAAATCTGGAAAATAAATTAAAAGAATGAAAGTTTTATGAAAATTAGGGTTCTTGATAGTTAATACAAATTGGCCCTTCAATTCAATTCTGTTGATGAAATTGTACATGTTTTATGTAGAAAATCATTCATATATGTATAGAGAACCGTAGTAACCTTATTTGGGAGTTTGGGAATTTTAAATGGCATTTTGGAGAAAATTATCGGTTAAAACCCGTAGGTTGAAATTGCAATTTCTGGGCAAGAACTGCTTGAATCGATCGATCAACCCAAGAACATCGATCGATCGACCCCCTTTCCTCGATCGATCGGCGCCACTGGAAAACTGCATATTTGTCCCTTTTTTGTTTAATCCTCTTTAAATATGTGGGAACGCTTGATTATTATTTATAGAGTATAATTGGTCGTGAGGAGGACCAGTAGGGTCTAAATATACTCCGTTGAATGAAATTTAATATGGGATGAAATTATGGGTTAACGGGGAATTTCGTTATACATTAGAGATTGTGCATAAGTTCATTGTAAATTGAGGGACTCGTAAAAGTCTAAGACCAGAAGGTTAGAGAGGGTATACCTACTAAAATTGTAAGTACTTCGATAGATGAGAAGTATGTATGAAATAAATTATAAATGGGAATAAAAAAAACAAATTTATTATGCGAGATAATTGAGTAATTTGTGCTAAGAACGGATATTATAATTACGGGTCGTGGGCATACTTAATTTAGAAAATGTGAATATTTATATATGTGACTGTGAGACAGTGCATATATTTTGTATTTGTGTAAAAATCATACCCAGGCTACTTGCTATCACGGAGGTTTCCGCGTCGGGTAAGTCTTATCTCGATTGGACCTTTATGGGGGATACTTACTCGTACACTAGAAGAAAGTGTCCTCGATACTGGCTGTAACAACCCGCTTATTCAAATAAGAGGTGGCCAGCTTAATGTCCCAATAAATGCAGGAATCGTAGATGGTCCATTCTTACCATCACTGTCATAAAAATAATAATAATACGAGATAACAACCCAAATATATAAAATGATTCTAAGAATGCCCGTCCAGGTTTCCTCATTGGATTGTAGGCACCCGTATTCGCAGAAAGTGTGGCGATTTGGTCAATTTATCGATAGCTACCCAAATAATATTATGATCGTTACGACGTCGACAATCCAATGAGGAAATCCTTGGATATGCCCTTTATATCCACTCCGGTACTTTAAAAATTACACCAATCCCATTGATCATTGGTGATCTATATTCACCAAGTGGTAAGGGACGCATTTGGAGACAAACTCAGAAATGTCCTCCCCCCCCCCCCCCCCCTTGCATCCACTACTCTCATTACAGCATCCTCCTAGCTAAATTCTTTCTGCATAGCTTTCGATTCCTTCCCTAGTTCCCTCACGGGTTTTCAACTCCGCGTAACTACTTCCACACATTCCCCTTTTTCCCGGATGATAATAAGTGTCGAAATGATGGCTCTTTACGAACACCAACCCCCAACTTTACCACCTAAACAAATGCGATAACGACTTGTAGTCCGTGAGAAGGACTAAATTTCTTTCTCAAGAGGTAGTACCTCCCTATCCTTAAGGTGAGTCCTACCATGGCTAACTCCAAATCATGCGGGGGATAATACTTCTCACGGGGCTTAAGCTTGAGAGATTTCTACGCAATGGCCCCATACTCCAACAGTAACACCTCCCAATTCTTATAGAGGCTCGTCCGAAAAGACCGCATAGTCTATTCCCTCTCTATGTGATACGAGTACAGGAGTAGAAGTCAACTTACTCATTAACTAGTCAAAAGATAGAGTACCGACGTAACACTCTCTCTAAAGATGGGCCTCACATTCTTTTCAGTCTAGCTCTCAGAGTTACTCGAGATTTCGTATTCCTCGTTGCTAGAAACCCAAGCCTTCTTAAAATCAATCCGCCAATCCTCTCTTGGTTGCTCGTTGCAGTATTTCTAAAATAGCGCCCCATGCCCCTAAAGGCCTTACTTCCTAATAACCCTAAGGTCGATGAGTTTCTACACACATCTAATGAGTACTAATCTAACTACTTCCCTACTGCCGAAGACCTTTCTCAATTCCCGACATTAACTCGGTTTTGTGCGTGGGACGTCTCGCAAGGCGAAATCCACACAAGGAACCCTCCAGTTACACTACTACCTCGTATCGTCGTTTATCAAGATATGACAGTCTAAGGCCAAATCGGTACCTATAAAATCCTATCTCGTAATTCAACTAACACACTTCTATTTCTATCCTTTCGTTTCAGCGAAATGGAAACTCTCACTAATTGGGGTGTTTACTTGTAGTAAAATGATACGAACCTCCCACCTAATATAAATACACCTCCTAGAATTTAGCCCGTTCATCAAGGTCTGGCCATAAGCCTTTACCCGGCTCCTATTCCTTGTCTCGCCCACATCTATCGGGTGAGAGACATATTTCCTGTGCTTCTATACTGCACATCTATATTTAGCCCTTAAATCAATCACATGACTCTCGGCTATTCCCTTCGAAACCAAACTCTTAACATAAATAAAAATCTCTCCACTCCTAACGTCGTTAAGGTTCATGTGTGGAGTGTCTCGCAAAGCGAAATCCAAATAAGGAACCCCTCCGATACACTACTACTTAACTTTGTTGGTCGTGGAGATAGGTCAACATAAAGCATGCAATAAAATGAAAAAAAAATTCCCACATAACTTAGACTATCTCAATAAGGTCTCAAGTCGTATCCAGGTGAAATATAGGAGAACAACTAGTTCCATTCTGGAACTACAGATACGATAGCCTTGCAATTTCTAGCCTGCTATCACTCCAATCAAACAAAATATTTATACTCGTATAGCAGAGCAACGAGCAATACAAACCAGATATAGTTTTAAATTATCAACACTCTCTTTTACGACGAATGTAGGAACATAAAACCTTGCTACCGCGAAGAACACATATATACACCGTCTATTATAATACCGAAAATGCCACAAAGCTCAAATTACACACTCGAATCTAAGGTCAATAAAAGACGGTGACTCCATCCCTGCCACCCAGAATACACCTCCCTCATCCGAGGTGGAACTCACCATAATTTCCTACTAATTACCCTGCCTACTGCAAACAGTCCCCAGATATCATACTTTAGTCTTAACTTAACTAAAACTACCTTATTCAGTGCCCCATATAGGCATCGTATTCTCGCCTTTAATTTCTATCGGCAAGATCAAAGTGTGTGGTTTTATATCTCAATCCTTTCCCCATTTCTAGACACCCTGACCACATCCTATATTGGCTCTACAACCTCATTTCTGACAACCACCCTCATAGTTCCTTTGGCTCCCCCAACAAAGGAAAACATACTACCGGTCTCAAATGCCTTAATTCCATGAGTTCCTCGGACTGATGTCCACCTATGGTGGTTCATGAACACAACTTCCCCAAAATTGTTTGCAACACCTGCTCAAGAGCCTATCCTCTACTGAAGGTCTCTTTATTCCTTGTACCTACCTTACTTTGGTGCAAGGTTTCCATGAACCTATAACTCTTTATTCACGGTCGGCCTCCGATCGATCCTCATGTGAGTACTATAGAGTCTACATTCTTATCACTTCTGATACCCCAGAGGAGCTCGCTGTTAAAACCATCTACAAGGTTCTTTTACGATTAAAACTTTATGATTCACTCAATATGACGACTACCATTTCCACCCTTTCGACACTACTCCAATGGGTGAAAAAATTTCCTCACATTTTTACATCTGGGCCTTTCTATGCCCCTCTCAAGGCCAGAGATTCTTAGACTTATACTTCCTCTGCCTGACTCAACTTCAATGGGTGGTCCTTATCGAGGACCTTACAAACTTCCTTCCCCAATAATTCCTCATTGGGAAATTCAAGTTTAGCATCACTCTTTATCTTAGCAGCACTTGGGTAGATATATCTACTATACTTAAATAGTCATTGTAGTAATCCACAAAAATTACCACAAAGGAGTGGCCTCCACTATGGTCCTCATCCCCGAACTCAACTTATAGTTCTAATTTAAATGGCTCCTCCTACTGTCCTCATAACGGCCTTCCCTGGACGTCCTTCATCATCCAATACGCGAATCTCGGACGAATACGCAAAATATTTACTAAAATCTTACATTCTAGCAGAAGAATGAAAATCTCACTAGAGGAATCAACAATCCTAATCCTAAGGCTCTATGTCAAATCACAAGCAATGCAGAAAACGTAGTACACCCGCACAGATTCCTAAGGACACTAGAACCTGATGCCCTGATACCATCTGTAACAACCCGCTTATTCAAATAAGAGGTGGCCAGCCTAATATCCTAATAAATGCAGGAATCGTATATGGTCCATTCTTGGCATCACTGTCGTGAAAATAATAATACGAGATAACCACCCAATATTTGAGAAAACGGATGTCAATTTAATTAAAAAGTTAAAAGAAAACACTTTGACAATCCAATTTGAGCAGAAGGGGGATATAAAAACAACGAGTAATAAGAACAATAATAATACAACGAGTAATAACCGAATATTACATGTAAATATCACAGTATAAAAGTAAATACAAGACTTGGGGGATACGCCCGAATGTTCAGCATAATCCTAACTAGATTATACAAAAGATTATAGTGTTTATAACACAAATCCTACAACATTCGCAAAAATGTTATAGCTACTTGACACTGGGAAAGAAGGGTCACATCAGGCGTCGTTGCAATGGAGCACCTGGGCATAAGAGAAAACCACGCAAGAAAAAGAAATATAAACGGATCAGGGCCCGTTTTGATATGATAAATGTGCAAATAAAATGCAAGATAGTCATGAGGGCTACACAAATAAAACTAGTTGTATTCGCTCTGCAATAAGAATCATCCTTACCTCTCAACTAAAAACACATCCTAACGTTACACTAGGAGAATTAGGAATTAAACTTCCTGGTGAACTAAGGTAATTAGCTAAACCCTAGAATCATGCTGAACTTACAATGAGAAGTTCACATTGGCGTAAGAAAAATATAACATAATTACTTACCACGATTTCCTCTTACATTTTACACAATATGGCTTATCTACACAGTTCCTTTTTCTCTTTAAGAAACATATTTAAAGCAATTTATTTCACAAAATACTTTTTGCCAATACGATTGTATACCACATATCTTTCCATTTCCATTTTTACCTCCGGGAAATATATTTAAAGCAGTTTTATTATCATAAAATGCTTTAATACGAATAATGTCCCACATTATTCTGAATAGTTATATTTCAAATATATATAACGATTCTAAGACCGCCCGTCCGGGTTTCTCCACTGTGCGCACCCCTAAATGGCTATCATCTTCCAGGGCCTATCAAACAAGAAACCTGGGCATCCTACAACGCGAGACGTCAGGAAGCGGCCATATACCTGCGACAGTGAGTCATAACCACACCCGAAATTACCACACTTCACAAAATAATCACATAATATAATAACTGATCCTATGGCCGAGGACTATAATCTCCCTACATTCGTTAGCAAGGGGACATCACCTCATGCACGTAACTTCCCCTATGATAGCGATTTAGAGAGGTGTGTATAAGTAAATTATCATTTACCAAATTATTTTCTCATTTGAAAATATTCACTTTTACATTCTTAAAACCATTTATACTTAACCTTTAAGAGACAAATTAAAATATGCAATTCTTATTCACGGATTCACATTTTATTAGTACTATAGTATCGAAGTGCTATTACCCACACCCGAGTCTCCAAGAGTTCAAAACAATCCTATAATCCCTCATGGATAAGTTTTCCTCAACACTAGTCTCCAAAGATCGTAAACCATACCATCCTACTATCCATTAGTTCTTGTAATACCCCGTACTTTTGGCTATATTTATTTTTGGGATTAATTAATTAAATGCGTATTAATTGGAAATTAATCCGGGTTAAAAATACTAGCGAGATGTGAGTTGGTATTTGACTATATTGAGCATATATGATGTTATATGAATATTGAATTATGAAATTTGTCGTGAGATTTATGTACGGCAATTTGGGAATTTTGTTGAGACACGTGTGACCGCCGCGTCATGGTGTATTATTTTAATTATAAAAGTGAATTTAAATTCTATTAACCGTATGGTCGGTTTGAGTGCGCCAACGCGTCCCGAAGGGTCGAGATAGTCAGAAAACACTAGCCGGGGGTGTAGTTTGGGTCCCGGGGTATTTTTAGGCCATACCGGAAACTTAAAGGGTATTTTGGTAATTTTGTATTTTGAGGAATTAAAAGTGACGAAAATTGGGATTTAATCTGATGTGGATTTAACCCACTAAACCCACTAACCAACCCATATTAACCCATTAAGCTATGGAGGTTATCATTTAGGTTTCCAACTTTCCCAAAGAAAACCCTAGCCACCATAGCCACCTTTGGAGAAGAAGCTTGGAGAAAGAGAGAGAGAGGGAATTCTGCAGAAATCTTCACCAAGCCAACACCAAAATCAGAAATTGAATCAAGGTAAGTGATTTAAATTACATTCTTTATGCAGTGAATGCTTCTTCCATGTTAGAAATCTTGATAATCTATCTTAATTAAGAGTTAAAGGAAAACCCATGAAATTGGAAGTTATTAGCTTAATTTTGGGTATAGGTTTGCATGTAGAAACGTTGCTTGAAGATTGAATTCAGATATTTCATTTTTATGTAGTGTAAAAACGGATTAAATTCTGGGATTTGATGATGATAAAAATCTAGGGTTCATGTTCTTGAAAAATTGGGGAAAAGTATAGAATCTTGTGATTTAATGATGTTCGGGATGCATTAATGCCTTAGAAGAGGTTATCATATGACCTTAGCATGTTTTAGGATGATTAGAGAACTTAAAACATTGTTGGAACGAACTTTGGAGAAGATTTGAGGAGTAAGAATGGTGAAAAAAACGAAATTTAGAGAAATTTGGGACGAAACTGGTAGGTCGTTAGAAGCCCCTGCCCAGGTCGTTCGAACGAACTCGTTCGAACGAGCTTCTAACGAATTGACCAGTCGCTTCTAATGAAAGGGAACCTCATTCGATAACTTCGTTCGAACGAGATCTCGTTAGAAGGTACAGTTCGTTCGAACGAACTCGATCTCGTTCGAACAGTCTCGTTCGAACGAGACTTCTAACGAGCCGATAGTGGAATCTCGTTCGAACAACCTCGTTCGAACGAGACTTCTAACGAGTTGACAGTTTGGGCCTTTTTGGACTGTTTTGATTTTTGGAGTCCCGTAAACTTATTCGAGGATATAGATAACATTCCGATGATGATGTAATGATAGAATTGGGACTTTTGGGTATTTATGAGGAGGAAATTATATACGAGAGTTAAATTAAATGGACGGTTTGGGTTGAGACGTGAGTGTCTACTACGACGTGAGAATAAATTATGGCGCGTATGATTATAAATTGGAATAGTATAAATTGTGATGATTATAAGTTGGTACGAGAATGAGGTATGTACTACGATTAAACTACTGGATTACTAAAGATGTGTGTTTACTTAGTATTGGTATATAAATTGTGTGTATGACATACCTACCATACTTGCTATCACGGGAGGTTTGCGTTCGCTTAGGGCCCTCTATTCCTTGTGTTGCCCGGATTTAGACTGGTTACCTTGATGAACATAGGTCATAGAAAGACTTATTGGGATATTAATAAGTCCGCTGATCGTGGGAGCGTAGGTATGTGCGTGACCCATGTGATGTGACTGTGTTCGCCTCCATTATTTGTGATGTTGTTATCTTTGAACTATTCCTGAGAGATTCGGAATATGTGATCCTTATGTACGTGATGTACCGGGATGGATAGCAGAGTATGTGTGCACCACAGCTCAGTTCTCGGGGTGCTTGTATTGTATATTTATGTTGTGATTAATATACACTTAATTAATGGAAACCTTCATGTTAATGTTGTATAAATAATTACGGTATTGTTTCGAGAAACATAACGAGTTAGCTGATAGTGAAATATTTTTGATATTGAGCATCTGAGTTTATGTTAATCCCTATTTAATTACGAGTGTTAATATGTTAATAGAACCGAGTAATATGGGTAGGACCTATGACGGTCTAGCTAGATATGATGTCACTTAGCTAGTGGTTTGTGTCGTTGTAGATGGGTACTTACGTTAGGAGTGCACAGTTAGACGAGAGGTGAGAATATCATGTGAGTGCACGTCCTAACATGTACTTTGCATTTAATGTTTTAAATGTTTTTAAAGGACTTGCAGGTTTTTAAAATATAACTCCACATTCGGGCTCTGACCCGTTTGCTTTCAAATCTACTTTTCTTGTAAAACCATTTTAGGTGCCCAGCCACAAGGACACCATGCATAGGATACTCATTCAGGTGACGAGCTATAGCTGTTTGTGGAAGCTACAGGGATTTGCTTGTAGACGCCTCTATCACTTGGATTCCAGATTCATTATCTATCAGTTGTAGGGCATGTTGCCCATTTCTATTAGAGTTACATTTCCATTACAGTTTTCAGACTTTGGCATGTATTGTTTTAGTATTCGGTTTATCTATTTCAGTTGTGGGATTTATAGTGAGGAGTTTTCCTCCAGACTTTATTTACATTATGTGACGGTTATTCTTTTTACTTCAGTATGGTGAATGGTGTTAGTATTCTTTTTACACTTGTTGTATGTTAATCAGACTTTAAATAAAATTTGGCACTTACTTTTTAAATACTAGGTGGTTAGTAATAATAAAAATGTTTTCGACAGTGATGCTATTAACTGAGCCAACTTGGCATTTTGAATTAATTTAATAAAGGAGTAGCTACCCGATATTTAATTAGTCGGGGTGTCACAGGTGGTATCAGAGCATCAGGTTCTAGTGTCCTTTAGGATCTGACGGCTTATTATGTTTTCGCTAAGTTTCTTTGATATAGAGCCCTATATTTTAGGACTGTTGTACTCTTTTTGTGTATGCTTCGTTCTTTAGCTATCTTAAGTTTATAAACAGCGAACTTATAAACTTTGTTCTTATTTCAGATGCCTCCACGACGTGCACAATGAGTTCCCAGGGATGCAACGCCCGAACCCCAGCCCCTCCAGTTCAGGGCATGATGAACGCCGCTGAGGTTGCAGCTATAGTAGCCCAAGCGTTAAATGCCGCAATTGCCATTATTCAGCAGGCACCACCTCAGGCGCCGGTTTCTGCGCCAGCACAGGCAAATGCATTCCCGTCTGCTTGGGAGCGTGTACGTGACGCTTTTCAGAAAGCGCATCCGCCAGAGTTTGCAGGTAGCTCAGATGTTGTAGTCTCGAGCCAGTGGTGGAAGGATATGCAGAGGCACTTAAGGATGTATGAGTGCACGGATGTCCAGAAGCAGGTGCTAGCTACTTTCAAGCTAGTTGGATCTGCACTGCAGTGGTGGGAGTCTATTACCACCGTGGAGGAGAGGGATACTCTCACTATTCAGGAATTCTGGGTGTGGTTTGACCGCAAGTACTTTCCGTCGGCTGTTCACATGGAAATGAGGAGGAAACTTATGAATCTGAGGCAAGAGGGTAAGACCGTGGCCGAGTATGAGGCCGAGTTCACGAATCTGTTGAATATCGTTCCAGATGAGATACCAACAGAGAAGAAGAAGATTGAAAAGTTCACCGACGGGTTGACATGGAGGATCCGTCAGCATCTGTTAGGGAACCTTTCGTTGGCCGCGTATTTTGATGTGGTTAACGCTGCTTTGTTACACTGCCAGGACCACCGCTTTTATATGGCTGAGGGCAAGAGGTCGGGAGAGTCTAGCCATCAGGGCAGGACTGGAGGACATGGTGCTGGTGGGGCACAATCTGTCCAGGGGCAGAGACAGGGTGAGCAGGGTTTGCAGAAGGGGGATCAGAAGAGGTTTCGGTCAGGGAACTACAGACCGGGACATGGAGGTTTCCGTCAGGGCCATCAGGGTCCAAACGGCCAACAGGGGCAGAATGGGCAGCAGTTTCACCAGGGCCAAGGGAGGAACGGTAACGGCCACCAGGGCCGGGGACCGCAGGGGCAGAGAGGAGGGAACTTCCCAGGGAAGTGCTTTGTTTGTGGCAAGGTTGGCCATAAGCGATAGGATTGTCCTGATAGGGGCAACGCCCCACAGCAGCAGCAGCAGGGTGCTCGCCAGGAGCCACAGAGGCCTATGTTTCCCGCCGCTCTTCCCGCACCGCCACAGATGGCAGCATTGCCACCCATTCCAGCAGCCCCAGTTCAGCAGGGGCAGCTACAGTATGGACGTGTCTACAACGTCCACCAGGCTACAGTTCCACAGGCACCGCCCGCGATTGAGGGTGCGTTTCCTATCCATGGCACTATGGGTCGGGTATTATTTGATACGGGGGCTACACATTATTTTATAGCTACACACTTCGCGAAAGCTTTAGGATTGTTAGCTACGGCAGAGGGCACAGTGACGTGTGTCGACTCACCATTGGGGAGTGGGTCACTTATTTTCTTTATATGCCGGGGAGTGGGGGTAGAGATTGGTGGTTTGGTATTACCTGCAGACATGTTAGTTTTAGATATGCATGTTCACGATGTGATTATCGGTATGGATTGGTTCATAGCTTATAGGGCCATGATTGATTGCTTCAGCGGGAGCATTATTTTTGCCATTCCGGGGCAAGAGATGTTTGTAGTGGCGATGCCTCGCCCAGAGGGAGGATCGACCGCTCATCTGTATTACATTAAGGAGGATACCTCTAAGGAGGTAGTGATTCCTTCAGATTCTATCCCAGTAGTCAGGGAGTATTCGGATGTGTTTCAGGATATATCAGGCTTACCCCCAAGTCGAGAGATAGACTTTGTTATAGATTTGCTACCGGGTACGAGACCTATAGCACGCGCACCGTACCGTATGGCTCCGGCTGAGATGAGGGAGTTACGGGATCAAATAGAGCAGCTGTTAGGTCAGGGCTTTATTCGCAGGAGTACCTCACCTTGGGGCGCTCCAGTTTTGTTTGTGAAGAAAAGAGACGGTTCACTGAGATTGTGTGTGGACTACCGAGAGTTGAATAAGGCCATGATACGGAATAAGTATCCGTTGCCTCGAATCGATGACTTATTTGACCAGTTAAGAGGAGCTTCTTTCTTCTCGAAGATTGACTTGAGATCGGGATACCATCAGTTGCGTATCAGGGAGGAGGATGTCTCAAAGACCGCGTTCTTGTCAAGATATGGTTCTTACGAGTTTCGGGTTATGCCTTTCGGCTTGACCAACGCTCCAGCAGTGTTTATGGACTTGATGAACAGAGTGTTCAGGGATTTCCTAGACCAGTTTGTCATTGTCTTCATTGATGATATTCTGGTTTACTCTCCGACAGAGGAGGAGCACGCCGAGCATTTGAGGCAGGTTGTGCAGACACTTCGTCAGAACGAGTTGTATGAAAAATATGAGAAATACGGGTTTTGGTTGAAGGAGGTCCAGTTTTTGGGACACATTATTTCTGACCGGGGAATATCTGTTGATCCGGGGAAAGTATCAGCGGTGAGGGAGTGGGGACAGCCCACGACACCGACTGAAATTCGTAGTTTCTTGGGTCTAGTAGGATACTACATGAGGTTTATTCGGGGTTTCTCGGAGATAGCAGGTCCTTTGACACATCTGACTCGTAAGGGTGTGCCATACATCTAGAGTGACGCCTGTCAGTTGGCATTCGATGAATTGAAGGACAAATTGACCTCAGTACCGGTGTTAGCATTGCCGAGACCGGGAGTTGAGTATTTGGTTTACACCGATGCGTCTTTGCAAGGGCTTGGAGGTGTATTGCAGCAGGAGAGACATGCCATAGCTTATGCTTCCCTTAAGCTTAAGACTCATGAGAAGAATTACCCCACGCATGATTTGGAGTTGGCGGCAGTGGTATTTGCCCTACGAATTTGGAGACATTATCTTTTGGTGGAGAAGTTCCAACTGTTCACGGACCACAAGTCCCTACAGTACCTGTTCACGCAGAAGGAGTTAAATATGCGGCAGCGTAGGTGGCTTGATTTTGTGAAAGACTACCAGTTCGACATCCAGTATCACCCGGGAAAGGCTAACGTGGTAGCAGACGCGTTGAGCCGTAGGTTAGCAGATGAGGTGGCAGAGGTGTGGAAGGCAAAGTGGAAGGAATTGGGACACCAGGATGCAGTGGCCCGATCTTTCATGTCTGTGATGACCGTTACACCGCAGATTGTCACGAAGGTAGTACGGGCACAGGCTGATGACTCGTTCTGTCAGGAATAGATAGTTCGATTACTAGCAGAGGGAGCCGAATCCTATACCGTTAGCTCAGATGGGGGATTACGCTTCAATGGGAGATTGGTGGTTCCAGAAGGAGAGGAATTGCGACACGACGTGATGGCAGAGTCGCACGGCTCACGGTTCGCGGTACATCCCGGAGGGGACAAAATGTACCAAGACATGAGAAGGAAGTATTGGTGGAGCGGTATGAAGAGAGATATCACTGAGTTTGTTTCGAAATGCTCCACTTATCAGCTTGTAAAAGTGGATCATCATAGACCAGCAGGACTGCTACAGCCGTTGGAGGTCCCAGTGTGGATGTGGGAGAGCATATCCATGGACTTTATCACGGGGTTGCCTACGTCGCAGAGAGGTCACGACTCCGTTTGGGTAATTGTGGATAGGTTGTCCAAGGTCGCTCACTTTTTACCCGTAAGAACTGACTACACTACGGGACAGTATGCCCAGCTCTTCATTTCAGAGGTTGTGAGACTTCACGGTGTGCCCCTAAATATCGTGTCTGACAGAGACAAGATATTTGTTTCGAGTTTTGGAAAAGTTTCTAGGAGGCCATGGGCAGGGAATTGCGGTTGAGTACGGCTTATCATCCGCAGACCGATGGGCAGACCGAGCGCACAAATAAGATGTTGGAGGACATGCTACGCATGTGCATTATTGACTTCGGGGGTGGATGGGAGCAGTACCTTCCACTGGTGGAGTTGGCTTACAACAACTCCTATCAGTTCACTATTGGCATGGCTCCATTTGAGGCATTGTACGGTAGGCC
The DNA here is from genome assembly GCA_949130495.1 of Sambucus nigra. Classification (NCBI taxonomy): domain Eukaryota; kingdom Viridiplantae; phylum Streptophyta; class Magnoliopsida; order Dipsacales; family Adoxaceae; genus Sambucus; species Sambucus nigra. The sequence continues at coordinate 215,521,774 of OX422222.1, read as the reverse complement.
TTGTCGTTCCCCAACATGCTGGTTAGAAGTGGGGGACAACCAACTACTTGGGCCGAAAGTGATTCAGGACACTTCGGCAAGGATTGAGTTGATTCGGAGTCGCATTCGGGTAGCTCAGGACAGGCAAAAGAGTTATGCTGATGCGAAGAGATTTTTCAGAGAGTTCGAAGTGGGGGACCAAGTTTTGCTCAGAGTGTCTCCTATGAAGGGGATTATGCGTTTCGGGAAGAAGGGGAAGTTGGCACCGAGGTATTTGGGGCCGTTTCCCATTATTGAGCGGATCGGACCGGTTGCGTATAGACTTGGGTTACCGGAGCATTTGCATCGGATTCACGTTGTGTTCCATATTTCCTCGCTGAGAAAATACCTTAGAGATAATTTGGCTCATTCTCACATTGCTGTGGAGGACATCGATCTCCAGCCGGATAGCTCCTACGAGGAGGGGCCGATTGCTATTTTGGACCGAAGCGAGAGGAAACTGCGGTCAAAGATAGTTCCGTTAGTGCGTGTTCAGTGGCGACATCACAATGTCGAGGAGTCCACATGGGAGCGTGAGGAGTAGATGCGCGAACGTTATCCAGAGTTGTTTTTAGCAGGTACTTTCTAGTTTCGAATTTTGGGACGAAATTCAGTTATTAGGGGGGAAGTATGTAATACCCCGTCCTTTTGGCTATATTTATTTTTGGGATTAATTAATTAAATGCGTATTAATTGGAAATTAATCCGGGTTAAAAATACTAGCGAGATGTGAGTTGGTATTTGACTATATTGAGCATATATGATGTTATATGAATATTGAATTATGAAATTTATCGTGAGATTTATGTACGACAATTTGGGAATTTTGTTGAGACGCGTGTGACCGCCGCGTCATGGTGTATTATTTTAATTATAAAAGTGAATTTAAATTCTATTAACCGTATGGTCGGTCTGAGTGCGCCAACGCGTCCGGAAGGGTCGAGATAGTCAGAAAACACTAGCCGGGGGTGTAGTTTGGGTCCCGGGGTATTTTTCGGCCATACCGGCAACTTAAAGGGTATTTTGGTAATTTTGTATTTTGAGGAATTAAAAGTGAAGAAAATTGGGAGTTTTAATCTGATGTGGATTTAACCCACTAAACCCACTAACCAACCCATATTAACCCATTAAGTTACGGAGGTTATCATTTAGGTTTCCAACTTTCCCAAAGAAAACCCTAGCCACCATAGCCACCTTTGGAGAAGAAGCTTGGAGAAAGAGAGAGAGAGGGAATTCGACAGAAATCTTCACCAAGCCAACACCAAAATCAGAAATCGAATCAAGGCAAGTGATTTAAATTACATTCTTTATGCAGTGAATGCTTCTTCCATGTTAGAAATCTTGATAATCTATCTTAATTAAGAGTTAAAGGAAAACCCATGAAATTGGAAGTTATTAGATTAATTTTGGGTATAGGTTTGCATGTAGAAACGTTGCTTGAAGATTGAATTCAGAGAGTTAATTTTTATGTAGTGTGAAAATGGATTAAATTCTGGGATTTGATGATGATAAAAATCTAGGGTTCATGTTCTTGAAAAATTGGGGAAAAGTATAGAATCTTGTGATTTAATGATGTTTGGGATGCATTAATGCCTTAGAAGAGGTTAGCATATTACCTTAGCATGTTTTAGGATGATTAGAGAACTTAAAACATTGTTGGAACGAACTTTGGAGAAGATTTGAGGAGTAAGAATGGTGAAAAAACGAAATTTAGAGAAATCTGGGATGAAACTGGTAGGTCGTTAGAAGCCCCTGCCCAGGTTGTTCGAACAAACTCGTTCGAACGAGCTTCTAACGAATTGACCAGTCGCTTCTAACGAAAGGGAACCTCGTTCGATAACTTCGTTCGAACGAGATCTCGTTAGAAGGTACAGTTCCTTCGAACGAACTGGATCTCGTTCGGACGAGACTTCTAACGAGCCGACAGTGGAATCTCGTTCGAACGAGACTTCTAACGAGTTGATAGTTTGGGCCTTTTTGGACTGTTTTGATTTTTGGAGTCCCGTAAAATTATTCGAGGATATAGATAACATTCCGATGATGATGTAATGATAGAATTGGTACTTTTGGGTATTTATGAGGAGGAAATTATATATGAGAGTTAAATTAAATGGACGGTTTGGGTTGAGACGTGAGTGTCTACTACGACGTGAGAATAAATTATGGCGCGTATGATTATAAATCGGAATAGTATAAATTGTGATGATTATAAGTTGGTACGAGAATGCGGTATGTACTACGATTAAACTACGGGATTACCAAAGACGTGTGTTTACTTAGTATTGGTATATAAATTGTGTGTATGACATACCTACCATACTTGCTATCACGGGAGGTTTGCGTTCGCTTAGGGACCTCTAATCCTTGTGTTGCCCGGATTTAGACTGGTTACCTTGATGAACATAGGTCATAGAAAGACTTATTGGGATATTAATAAGTCCGCTGATCGTGGGAGCGTAGGTATGTGCGTGACACATGTGATGTGACTGTGTTCACCTCCATTATTTGTGATGTTGTTATCTTTGAACTATTCCTGAGAGATTCGGAATATGTGATCCTTATGTACGTGATGTACCGGGATGGATAGCAGAGTATGTGTGCACCACAGCTCAGTTCTCGGGGTGCTTGTATTGTATATTTATGTTGTGATTAATATACACTTAATTAATGGAAACCTTCATGTTAATGTTGTATAAATAATTACGGTATTGCTTCGAGAAACATAACGAGTTAGCTGATAGTGAAATATTTTGCATATTGAGCATCTGAGTTTACGTTAATCCCTATTTAATTACGAGTGTTAATATGTTAATAGAACCGAGTAATATGGGTCGGACCTATGACGGTCTAGCTAGATATGATGTCACTTAGCTAGTGGTTTGTGTCGTTGTAGATGGGTACTTACGTTAGGATTGCACAGTTAGACGAGAGGTGAGAATATCATGTGAGTGCATGTCCTAACATCTACTTTGCATTTAATGTTTTAACTGTTTTTAAAGCACTTGCAGGTTTTTAAAATATAACTCCACATTCGGGCTCTGACCCGTTTGCTTTCAAATCTACTTTTCTTGTAAAACCATTTTAGGTGCCCAGCCACAAGGACACCATGCATAGGATACTCATTCAGGTGACGAGCTGTAGCTGTTTGTGGAAGCTACAGGGATTTTCTTGTAGACGCCTCTATTCAATGTTGCCAATAACCACACAGTCAAATGGAGCCCTACCTTCAAAAACCTTACCGGAGTAGTAAAATCTCTAAGACACACCAAAACCCCACCAGCTATTGCTATCGACACCCACTATAACCCGAATCTATAAATTCGGGTATCGATGCATCATTTTCGATTGGAAACACCCTTCAACCAGGTCCGACCCTCTACCTTACTTTTTTGATCTAACCCTATGCCATTCCCACTCATAAAATTGACCAAAACTCAAACCATTGCTTCCTAATCAAATGCAATATCGAATCTTAAATGATCCACCTCAGTTCACCGTTCCTTCTAGGATAGGAACAACGTTGACCCGTTTCCTAGTCAGAATATCACCGACCATTACGCATCCAAGAAAATTTGAACTAAAAATCAAATATAAACCTCAGAATCTAGATGTTGATCCAAAAAATGAGCCACCGCCAAACCAACACAACCCTAATTTAGGTCATCTCCACATCGGGTGTCCTTCCTTAGGCATTTTACCCGTGCCTGATCGTACTCCTATTTTGGAAGTTTTATCCATTTGTTGATGACACATCAATTTATGTCACTGCCAAGCAAAGAGAGTCGCCCTCACCTCGGTACTCTCCAATTAGAAAACTCTCCCACCCAATGACATCACTTATATCCTCATATTGTCCCAATCATTCTTTAGTAGTTCTATCAGACTGCATTTAGCTATGGATGAGCATTTTCTTAACTCATTACACATTTAAAGGGCATTTGTTCACTATTATCATCAATTGAGGATCCCGAGACAACCTCATCACCAAGGATATAGTCGAAAAACTCCGGATCCACACAAATCCAGTTGCCAAGCCATGTCATATTGGGTGGTTAGGTGGCAGCAAGTCCATAGTTCCAACCCACATAGCCCCAACCTGATAGTGTTGCATTCCATTTTCCATCGGATCTTACACTAATGAGGTGTTATTCACGGTTCCTAACATGTTTGTTTGTCACTTACTTTTAGGGATGCCTTAGAAGTAGGATCATTCATATATATACAACGGTCATACTAACACCTATACCTTCCAGCACTAGGTTCAACAGTTTCAGCTTTGCCCAATGCAGGAGTTACGCCTACTTCGATCGTCCGTCCTCATTATTTCTCACACTACTCTGACCATTGAGGCTAATGAGTGCATTATGTTTCGTGCTCATGATCCTGATTGGCACTTCCAATCATGTCCTTCCAATAGAAAATATAAAAAATCCACAATCTATAGGTCCCAGACTGAATTGAGCATATATCCTTAAAAAGAACCAAAAAACTGAACAAAAACACCATAAAACAGACCTCTTTTAAAAAATAAACAGCTCACAGTCTCAAAAGACTAAAAAAAATACCAATAATAAACAAAAAAAATAGACAACAGCTTCTGCTAAAAAAAGCTCTAAAATTTGCACAACCAATCCACGACTTAAAAACCCCTTCAAAAACTAGCTCACAACTAATCTATATCAGGGAATATATGAAGAAGATTGTTGTTTAGTCGCCGACAGAGAGAGGCTTACAAAATAGGGCTTCGTCCAAATGTTTTTTCATTGATTTCGTCCTTCATTCTTCTTTTTCTTTTTAATTTTTTAAAAATTTTAAAGCGTATGCCTCAGGCGGCTTTGAGTTTCAATGCCTTAAGTCATGCTCAATTCTGTTTTCAAGCTATAGCCTCGCTATGGATGATCTGGGACTCACTTTGAGGTGTGCCTTAAGGAATAAGTACCAAACACTTTTTAAAACATTAGTTTTATGTAATTTTTCATTATTAATTTAATCATCATGAAATTGTCCCATTAAGGATTTAAGAGTTTTGTATTTAAGAGTTAGTCATTTACCACCTGAAGTGAAAAAATGTTGGATTTTAAAGTGCTTGTGTAAAGGGAAAAAGGGGACAAAGACAAAAATCACAACAAAAACTACTGAAATTAATTTAAAAATTATATGATGTTAAAGTGTTTGGGTTCATGAAAATCAAATTGAAAATAGAATTTAAAACACACACCTCTCAGGCTTATTGTCAAGCATCATGAGTGAAAATACTAACTAGTATACACCATCTGGAAAACGGAGGAACATTTATGAACAAAATCAATTTATCTAGAATCATATTACACTGTCAATAATTCTCAATATCAACCTAAGCTAACCTCGATTAGGGTTTTTGTTTTAATCTATTAAGCCATATAAAGATCACTTGATTGTATGAGGAAATTACAGATGCAAATGTTTTTTTTTAACTATAGTTTAAATGCAAATTAAATGTAACATGGCTAGGGTAAATGCAAAATAACATAATAGATGTGATTTCTTAAAGTCTTGCGACAACTTGTTGCGAACAGGCAAAGACTTGCGGTGATCAGAGAACGATTTTGTGGCGACTTATGGTGGATTTTAGGACATACTGCTTGGTCAATATATTAATTATGATAAGAAGAAATGCACAATTAAAATATTGTCGACATCTATGAGTGGCTATGTGTCTATGAGAGAAGCAGAGAGATTCCATAGAAATGGGAAAAACTGGGTACATACTGCTTGATCAATGTGTTTGCGAGGGTGTAAAGGTAGGATTTCATAATAGCTACCTTTTGTTTGCAAAAAGTGATATAGAGCGTCTCAATATCCTCACTCCTGAAAAAATGTGGATTTATCAACTTTGGTACACAATCAATTCAGAACAAAGTTTGAACATCTGTGTGACACCCCACCTAATTTAATACCTGGTGATCAGTCATATATTAAAGTAAACAAGATTTCCATTTGGTTCATTCTTTGCACCACTATAAAAAAATATTAATTACTAATCACCCATTTAGTTAATTAAGTCGGTGTCAAAATTTTATCTTTCCATTTAGTAAATAAATATGCGGAAAACTTAACCATTCACACAATAATAGAGTCTGAACCATCATAAGATATAAATAATTAAATATCTTGCCGAATAAACCACCGATTATAAATCCCAAATCCAACATAATAAAACCAAGAGGAAATAAGTAAATCCCAATACAAATCTAAACTGAATGGTTGAATAAAGTGCAAAGGGGCAACACGCCCATAAATGAAATACTGAGATAAGGAGATCCTAAACTAGGATAAAGTTGAAGCGTCTAATCCAAATCTTGTATGCATCCACATATGCTGCAGATACGCATCGCTGGAATAAAGAACCAAGTCTAGCATCCCTGTGACTGGACACCTAGAAGGTTTTGTAAATATATATATCAAGGGTTAGAACCCAAAACATTTAGCAAGTATTTATCGCAATTCAAAAATTAGTTACAAGTTACACATGTTAGAATGTCGTACACTCTCTTGAGTTTCCTCACCTCCCATCTAGAGTGCACGCCTAACGTTTTCTACTTAGCCCACCTAGCCATACTACCCAAGATAACTAGACATACGTATTTATCTAAACTATTGACACGCGTAAGTCCCGGTAACGCCCATATAATATGCTAATTGAATTAACATCTCACGTATGTTATTAACATCGTAGTAACAATACCCATATGCTGTCATCTAATCATTTAATTAAGTTTCTCTACTTAATTTACTTTCAAATACAGATTATCTAATTATTTACTGTCACACGTAAGTAGAATATTCATGCAAGTATATATTTTACACACTAATTTATACAACTATGACGTCCCTTAGGATAACCACCATTAGTAAGGTCATACTCTTCTATCAAGTCCATGTATCACATATACTACAATAAGGACTATTGGTTCAGCATGTCTCTTCGAACCCAAAAACAAATAACAAGTAATGGCGGCAAACATAGTTCTAAGCTTTTGGGATACGCATATACCTAACGTACCCAAATGACCTGCTAGTCTCAGTAATACACGACACATAGTGAGCCTCACTAAGTTCTATGTTCTAGGGAACAAATCCAAACCTCACTAGAATTGTCAAGGTGGGATCGCCCACTGCGCGGGAACCTCTGTGATAGCAGGAAGTGTAAATATGTTAACATTTATCACAACTCATATAATAGGTATCCACACACAACCTATATATACATATATACTGAGTAGGTACACTCACAACCCAACACCAAAGTCCGTGTGTAGTATATATCACATGAATAATTACCCAACAATCAATTTACGATTTAAAACTCACTATCGTATTAAATCAGATATTATTTTCTACTCTGAGGGTCCTAATTATCCCATACATCACTTCAGTAGTTAACTCATTCATAACCTACTAGTATATAACATAACTCATTCGAAAACCCGTTCTCTCGAATTAATTACATCACCTTTTAAGCATGTTGAATTCTCGCCTTAATTCTCTCAATAACACTAAGTAATAATTCCATCTTAGGCCTACTGTGATATAATAAATCCCTCATTATATTTTATCAAAGTCCCAAAATTTTCCTTAACAAAACTATAGGGGTTATAGGTTAAAAAAAGAATAATAAGAAAATTCTGGGTAAACCAAATCGATTCTCCCTAGGGCCAAATCGATTCACCTTGCTAAATTGATTCTCCCATGGGCCGAATCGATTCGAACAACAACAGTTCGTCTTCTTCGTTGGGTTTTAGCATTTTTCACCATTTTTTTTAATATAACTCACATGATCCTTCAGAAAACTTAAAACCAATTGTCCCAAACATTATCTACATGTATTAGGAGGATCCAACATAATTACAACATCAAGACATCATAATTTCTCATCACGAATGAATCATAACATTTATTTATCAAAACCCTAAGTTTTCAAAATTTTCATGTATACTCAACATAAAATCAAGATTTTTCTCATCTAAATTACCCCTGATGATCAGGTTTCGTATCCTCGACATGCATGATTTCAGTCTACATGACATACTACCTAGAACATGGATTTAAATCACTTAATCTTCCAATTTCATCATTTATATCAACATCCTATTGTCACATGGGTATTATAACTTCAATAAAATTGTAGATAAACACTTGCTTTATGTTGGAGTGATCTGATTTCGTGATTTAGATCGCAAATTGTTTGTCTTCTCTTCTAATACTCACTCCAAGGTTGATGATGGTGCAAGAACAAGCTTGAATCCTTCAAGAACTCTCTTTTAGGCTTCAAAAATGACTTCTTCTTCTTCGTCTTCTATAATGACCTCTCTTTGATTTCTAAACTCTTAACCGTAGCCTCTCCCAACTAGTAGCTGATATAAACCTTCAAAATTTATAGCTCTATTAACCTTAGGCTACAAAAGAACTACAATACGCTTATACGGTACCGATTTAGTCTAAAAATTCCCCAGGACCCTAACAACTGTCCTGGGTATACTATTCTAACTATTTTGACCCTTTCGGAGCCATCCGGGACCTCAAAATAATCATCCGAGTCAATTTAAATATATATCCTAGCTCGACCTCAAATTTGTCTACACGCGGCTCCCGGGTGAGATAAAATCCAATAACGCCAATATCACTCGCTATGTCGTGTAATAATTTCATTAATTTATTTACTATCCACTTAGTAAATTCATCCATCATATTGATCCTTATCTCTATCTCGATTAATGTTTAATAACCACATTATTATTTAATTCAATTAAATTACGTCACTCATGTAATTTAAAATAAAATTAATTAATTGTCGAATTAATTAAATTTCAAGTACGGTGAAATACCTGGTATTACATACTTCCCCCCTTATAGGGAATTTCATCCCCAAAATTTATTCATACCTGTGTCAAATAGCTTTGGGTACTGTTCTTGCATGTTATCCTCCCGCTCCCATGTCGACTCGTCAATACTATGGTGTCTACAGTGAACTCTGACTAATGGTACCACCTTAGATCGTAGCTTACGCTCACTACGATATAGAATGGCCACGAGTCTCTCCTCATATGACATGTCTCACTGTAAACCAATATCCTCAAGTGGAAGGTGCCAAAAATATCTCTCTCTCCTCCGATACTTCTTCAGCGAAGCCACGTGGAACACATCATATATTCGTTGTAGATGCTCCGGTAAATCCAATCTATATGCCACTGGTATCACTCTCTCTATAATCGATAAATGTCCCACATATCTTAGCGCTAGCTTCCCTTTCTTACCGAACCTCATGACCCCCTTCATGGTAGACACCCATACCAACACCTGGTCGCTAACCTCTAACTCAGCGTGTCTCTAATTTGCATCAGCATTACTCTTCTGCCTGTCGTGAGTTATTCGAATCCACCCATGAGTTAGCTCAATATTGGCAGTAGTCTCATGTATCATCTCTATACATAATAACTTGTTGTCCCCCACCTCCGACCAGAAAGCGGGCGAACGATAAGGTCTCCCATAAAGTTCCTCAAATGGTGCATGCCGATGGTGAAATGTAAGATTTATTATGTGCAAACTCTACCAATGGAAGGTATTTGCTCCCATCCTCCCCCAAAATCTAGAATGCACATCCCCAATGTATCCTCAAGCATTTGATTAACCCTCTCAGTCTATCTGTCTATTTATGGGTGATATGCAGTACTCAATCGTAAGTCTGTGCCTATGGCCTCCTGAAAACTCTACCAGAAATGAGACACAAAGACCTTGTCTCTATCAGACACGGTGTTGAATGGTACTCCATGTAGCTTAACTATCTCCATTATGAACAACTATGTAGGGACAAATTTCTAATCGAGTCAATTTGTAGTGTTGTCTTAATTTCGAACAAAATAATTTAAGTCGTATGCTAGATTGTTGTACCGCAAGCCTATGATGTTTGAAGAGTTGAAGATGAAGCGGACAAGAAAAAGTGTAGATATCATTGCCGATTTCAAATGCCTTATTTCTCGTCATCAACATTGTCTCATTTTTTAAGGTCTCCAAAGGTATGAATGCATTCATCTATATAGGAGATTGGAAAAATATTTGGGTGTTGTTTTTATAAACTTTTATCGCCAACGATTTTTTTTTCTCAGAAAATCATTCTAGAACATTTCATAAAAGATTTGGGGCTTAAAAAGAAATTTAAGGATTTTCTGAAAAGTCATTGAACGAACCTGGAATCTCGTTCGAACGAAATTTCCAGGTCGTTCGAACAAACTTCTAATGACATTGTGCAATTTTTATCTGTTTCCTTGTTGGAAGGTCGTTGGAACAAAGTCGTTCGAACGAGAGTCAAATGAACTTCTAACGAGTTTTGGCATTTCAACTCTGAATTCTCGTTCAATGTTACGTTAGTAATCTCGTTCAAACAGTGTCATTCGAACGACATTGAAAAGTCGTTCGAATGACGCTTCATCAGTTTTACAGTTTTTTGTTTAAAAACTTTCCCACTCACCCACTATCCATCGAACTTTTTACCTGATTAAATTAGTGTGGGAACAACTTTTTAGAAGAGACTTTTTGCATCCTTTGAGTGCTTTTGAGAGAGAAAATACTTCTAACAAAAAGTCCATTTTTATGTGCTGAGTTTAAAGATCAAATTTCTTCCAAGAACACATGTTGATGCCCATTATTCAGTTTAAATCCACGTTAATCAATATATATATATATATATATATATATATATATATATATATATATATATATATATATATATACACACACACTATGGTGTGCCCGTGCCGATGGCACGAAGATAAATTTGATCCCATGATATTTTGTACTTATACTGATAGAACGAAGATAAATTTTTTGCCACGATAAATTTATTCTCGTGTCACCACTAATGCAAATATAAATATTGGTCATCCCATTGTACACTTACAACATGATTATGATTTAAATAAGGTGAATTTGTGTCTTAGGAACATCTAGTTTAAATTTACAATTACTATATTTTTATTATAACATTTCAAACTTTAATGAACCAAATTTTATAAACGTTAGACACATTAGTCCTAAGGTGTACCCGTGTCGATGGCACGATGATGAATATGCTTCCGAGTATTTGTCGCTATACCATACTCACAGTACGGTATTATTGATTTCGTGCCTTGACAACTTTTTAGTGTTCGTATTTGGTAAATAAAATTTCATTATGTGTTACTTTTTTTACCAAATACAAACACGACCCAATTAAATAAGAGAATTTTTTTTATATTTTCTATTTAACACCAACACATCACAAATAAAATAACACAACACGAAATGAAATGATACAATATATTTTTTAATTACCAAATGCAAACATGACTTAAAATATTATTTTGTTCTTTTTTCATCCAAGTTCTTATTTAAAAAAATCTTTTTCAATAAAACAAAAAATTATTTAGTAAAAAAATTATTTGCTTTGAAAATTTAGTGTACCTTTCATGAGACACAACACGAAATTTTTAACAAAAGATATTATTTTTTTAACCCAATTTTAACAAAAATTTAGTGTGTTCTCTTTTCAACACATTTTGTATTAACTAAAAGAAATTATTTACTAAGAAAACCCACCTTACCCCTATTCATGTGAGAAAAACTCACCTTTGTCTCACCAAAAACTAAGCACACATTAGCTTGTGAGAAAACCTCACAATTCTCATAAAAAGTTGAACACGAATTTCCACGACCAGCTAAATAAACAATATGGAAATAATAACAACTCACCATCATAATACAAAGTAAAAGTATAACTAATGATTAAAACTAATGATTGTCCAAAACTAATTCTCAAGTGAAATTTAAAAACATAAGTATAAGCAATAATAGAAATCAGTTTGTACCATTAGATCAAATGGACAAATCTATAATCTGCAAAATGAATAAAATACAAAATATTCAAAAATAAAAGATAAAATTACATGGGTGAGAAAGCCATCTACAGATTTGTAGCATACAACAAACCAAATGAGTTTTTTTGCCGGAGATGTGGCCTTTCAGGCGTGATCCATGGTTGTGTGACTGGAGCAGTCCGACTAGATCCATGGGCTCCACGGTAGTGATATCCATAAGCTCCAAATATCACATTAAAATCAATAATAAGCCCCCTCGAACCAAAGATAAAACCAAAAATGAAACCAACAGTGAAAAATACATAGATCTGAAATAAAAAAACATCATAACATTTTGAGACAGAGGTGGTCATCTTCTCATTATCGTACTCGCCCATCCTTTCACTGCCTTCTTGTTGTCATCGTCCTTCCGATGTCTTCTTGTTGATAAAATCGAAGTTCCCTCTCCATAGTGAACTCATTTCGATGTCTTCTGCTCAATGGTGAACTCATTAATGACATACACGATCATCACAACATAAGCAAGAATGATAGAAGAAAAAAGAAAAGTTGAAAAACTTATAGACCCATCTCCTGCCCATCTCCGGCACCATGTTTCACAATCTCCGTCAACATCTCAAGACCCATCTCCGTCCCTTAGTATTTTTTTTGTACAAATTACCTATGTGGTGTTGTGTATTTAGGGGGAGGGGAGAGAGAGAGAGAGAGATGAGGTGTTCAGATTAGGAGTTTCCATCTCTTGTTTGTAGTTGGGAGGCTAGGTGCCATAGAGTCTTGTGTTGATTAGGCGTGTTCTACACTTTAGTTAGTACCTACTTCTTTTTTCTTGAGCCTTGTGTTGTAATTTGGCAAAATTTGTGTGGCCCATCACATGTAGTTTATGAAGTTTTAAGTCTTTTTTTCATCATATGACGTGGCTTCTTTAATATATAGATACAAAAAGTGTTTGTATAGGTTTTGGATATAAGATTATGACATGGAAAAAAAGCCCTCCTCCTTATATATATATATATATATATATACTGGGGTGTACTCGTGCCGATTGCACAGTTATAAGAACCTCTTGAATATTTTGCAATGGTGATTACATCTGAAATTTTTTTTTACTTAAAACTAACCCCTTAAAAATATTTTAATACAAGCAGTGTTGTGGTAACAAATATTTTAATCAATATATCAAACCCTTTAAATATTTTACTAAAAAATATACCTCAATATATTTTACAAAAAAATAACCCTTAAAATAAAAAAAATTAAGGGTACACCATAATCCTTTTATAATAGTTGTTTATGTTCTTATATTTATATGTACATATAATTGATATCATATGTACATAATAATTTCTTATTGTCAACAACTTATATATTGTACGTTTGCATCCTGTAATTCAAACCAATATTCCCACACTGACATACCGCTCATTTAAATCTTGATCCCTTCTCGCCTCAAGAGTGCAAATAGTCTGTGTTCCTTGGGTAGTTGAGAGGTTTTATTTGTTTCTGTCATTTTTGGCAGTTTGAGTTTGAAAAATCAAACTGCTTCTTTCCTTCATCTTAATTACCTAGGGCCATGAACTCATCTTTTTGGAGGTTATCACGTCAAACTTGTGACCCGACTGATATAGGCAGATCATAAGGCTCCACACCTTTCCTATCCCTTTAAATCTTTAATATCCGTTTAAAATCTTTGTTTATATTGATATATGCAATTCTGGTCATTTCTTATAAACATACATTTTTTTTTATATATTTTAAATACTCCAATTTTTTTATATGCATTCTTTTTTATTTATATAAGTTATTGGATAACTATATGTACTTATAATAGATATATTCTCCATCTCATGTTCTTAGAACGCAGTGTTGTTGGTCAGCAAATCGATTTTTTGACAGAAATATTCTTTGGCATTTAAATGACTTTTGAGCATATCTACTCAAAAATTAATTCAAATTCATTTACAAAGTGTTATTTAAAATTACAAAAATTAATCAAAAATATTTTGGGTGACAATTTTAAATTGGATACAAAATGATATCATTGTTACCTAGCCAAAAATTATGACACATCACCTCTTGACATTATAACTTCACCATGTCAAATTGAAATTATAAAAATGAATTGATGTGGTTTAAACATTACAGAACAAATCGAGACACACAAATTGAGAGCTATATACAACATCATTAATATAAATATACACATGAAGATTTGGAGCTCTATTGTATATAAACATATATACAAATGGTGAGGTGAAGCTTTAAGCTTTTTTTTTTATCTCCATGTATTTTTGTTGAAGTCACAACCAATATAATATGTATATACAAATTAATTGTCAGGAAAAAACAATCACCCTATATGGAGATTAAGCCTTCAACAATCACCCTGAAAACAAATATCTCCAAGTTGTTCTACAAATATACGCCCCACGATGTTAATCCTTCATAGTGGAATAGTAAGAACTTTTATAATGGATTTTTGGTTTCTCAAACTATTCACACATATAATTATTAAAGAAAATATTTATGACTTTTTGAAGAAAAATAATGTAATTAATCTTATTATGACACTATTAGAAGTTTTTATAATGAATATTTTTTATGTTCCATAAAAGTAGTTATGGAAAAAAATCAAACATTTCAATATGGTAATCTCCAACCATGTTACATCATCCATAAATAATATGCTGGTATGAATAGTTAATATGTTGGTGGTATCATATTTTGAACTGTTAAAATCAAATTTCCAAAAAAATAATAACAAAAGCACCCATTAGCCAACAAAGGGTTGGTACAGGGGAGAAAGACTACATCTGGCCCAAAAAAATAAAAGAAGAATAGTGAATATAATGCTTTCTTCCTCAGATCTCCACCTTCAAACATACAAAAATGATTAGAAAAATAAAATAAAATAAAAAAACATAAAGAGAGACCTTCAAACAGACCTGGGAACACTCTCATGTTTCCCTCGATCTGTATTTGCAAGAAACATAGTTCTTTGTGGGCCACGTCCGAACATCGTCCCCAAACCCATTTGCAAGAAACCCGAATGCTCAGGTTGGAAGCCACAGAAATTAAAAAAAAAATATGCATCGGTTGTACTCTGGAATCAGTGAAAAAAAAAAAAAAGCCATAGATATAAGAAACCCATATTGTGGGTGAGAAGAGATTACCTCAGTTTTGCAAGCAGACTGTCATAAGAATCATCAAAAAACAAAAAATAATTAGTTCAAAACATTAACACAGTGTGAGAGTTAAGAATGAGTAAAACAAAAAAACACGCATTGGGTGGGTGAAAATATGCAGATCTGCAAGTCTGAGAACGGTTAAAACGAAAAAATATTGAAATTAAGGGTAAAAAAATTAAGAATCATACATTGGAGTTTGGATTTGAAGCCGCCGGGGATGTCGACCTGGCTCGTCGAGTTGTCTAGTTTGGAGGGTCTGAACATAGGGTCTGAACCGAGGGAACCCTCATCTACAAATCGTGTATAGATGAAATCAAATAATAGTTGCACTAATCTTCAAATCGTGAACAGAGAAAAGAAAAATAGAGAATTAAGGTAAATGTCATGTTTCTTTTTATATTTAGATTTTTAGAATAATATTTTTCAAGTTTATAAAACTAGTCCTTGTGGTACAATAGAATTTATAAATTTAGTCTCTGTGGTACAATAGCCTTTATTTTTTTTGTTCGCGCCAGCAGCAGTATTTTTCACTATTTTTTATAGTATTTTTATTACAGGGACTAAATTTATAAAATTATATAGAGTGTCCTATTTTTATACACTTAGTCCATTATGAGGTCCTTTTTCCAAAACTCCCAAAAAAAATAATGAAATAAAAAGTAAATGGGCTTTAGGCGGAGTGGTTGTTTTGTGGTAGAGGAGTAGAGATGTTGGTGGAGTGTTATTATCATCAATTTCGACAGAGAGTCAGAGATGGGAAATGGGCTTTAGGCGGTGTACAGAAAATCGTCCTTTTTCTAGAACCTTGAACTCAACTTTTTAGGTATACGTAGCAACATTTTCTCCCCCGTGCACCATCATTAACCCTTGCATACAAATTCTGTGATTAAATCTCAACCACTAGTTGATAAAGACCAAATATTCTAAAATGTAATTTCAACCGTCTGTTGAGAGAGACCAAAAAACGCTCCTCCTTTATTATATATATAAATAGTATTGCTCTTATGCATAGCAATTCGCATTTTAAGAGTGCGAATTAGACATGTGTCACCTGGTGGTGAGCCTAGAGAAGAGAGAGAGTGTGCCTATTATTTCTAGACTCACAGCCAGGTGACACGTGTTCGGTCCGCACTCTTAAAATACGTGTCACCTGATGGTGAGCCTAGAGAAGAGAGAGAGAGTGTACCTATAATTTCTGGACTCACCGCCAGGTGACACTCGTTCGGTCTGCACTCTTAAAATGCGGACTGGTATGCACAAGAGCAGTACTGTATAAATATATATATATATATATATATATATATATATATATATATATATATATATATATATATATATATATAATGGTTTTTGAATTGTCAAAATGTAAAAGCACATTAAAGGCCTTGATTTTGCCACATCTCCGCTCACTAAAATAACGGTTGCGATTAACTCCCCAAATGAATTGTCCTGCCCAAATATTTTACCCCTTCCAACACACTGCTCGAGGATTTTAACTCATTCTCTCCTTTAATAGAGCGCAAGGATAAAGAGATCTCTGTGAACTTGATTTTAAAAACCCAAATCGTCTCTCTGTAAACCCCTCTCTCTCTCTTTGTGTCCCTCCAGCCCTTGATGATCTGGAACGAGACCCAACACAAAGACCATTGATGATATGGTACAAGATCCAACCGAAGAACTCATCTCTCCCGCCATCATCATAACCATGGAGCTCACTGGACTGCTCTAGTTGGTTTAGCCGCCGACAAGACAATTCGGGTTCAACCATGGAGCTCTTCGGACTAACTTCATGGTATTTTTTCATTCTCCCCTCAATTTTAGCCTAACACGTTGATCTAAACTCAAATTTTAGATCTAATATTTTTTCGTTCTTTCTTAGGTCATGGAACCCCAAGCCACAAATTTTCACATGCGTTTCAAAACAGAAATGTTGTAGTGTTATTAAAGACTAACCCCAAGCTTTATTATCCCTCCATTTGAGCTAGATTCACCATTTTTCGTATTGGTTTTATTTATGATATTGCCACGGCCAGGAAATGTTGACTTGGTCAATATATGTTGAGCACTCCTTCGTTGCACCATTTCTTTTGTCTGATTATTTGTTATGATGTAATGGGGTCATAAATCCCAAACTTTAAATTTTCAAGACTTCTCTCATTGTAATGGGGATATTAATAAATCCCCAAATTTTCTCGCATTTCATCTAGAGTATTGGGCCCAACCTCTAGATTTATGTAAGTTTTTTTCTGGGTTTGTTAAGCCACAGAGAGGCTGTTTCTCTATTATTAAAAATTAATAAAACTTGTGGGGGTATTGTCCCTCTTTGATTAAAAGAAAAAAAACTAACAATATGTTTAAGCTCTCTACAAATATGTTTTATGTATTAGTTTTTAACATAAATTTCTTTACACGGGTTTGAATATCTGGTACATTTGGCTTTAAAAAGAAGGGTTTCATATTTTTTTGTTCAATCCATATTCACGTTTTTATATTTCCCAGCTAACTCTATAAGAACATCCCATGGTTGAAAATTTTTGGGCTTTTATGTTATGAAAAGGTGCGGTAATTTTTTTATTAGTTGGGGTAAAAAATATTGGCTCCTTATATATTCTGCGTTGATGGTTTGTTTTTATATGATTGAATAAATATCTTAGATTCATCATCAGACTGTACTTCATTTTTTGCGTTGATTATGTGTTTTTATATGATTGACAATGGTTCCCGAATATTTCTTTACACTTAGTTTTCCCAACATTTTGTTTTAAGGAATTAAATTTTATATTTGTTCTTATTAAATGTTAAAATACAAGATCATTATTTTTTTTAGATTGCTTCAATTCAGTAAGCATTTGTATTTGTCAAGTGCAAGACTCATGTTTTGTTTTTTGTGTTTACTATGCAGGTTTCGTGCTTGGGTGATGTTTTTCCTCAAACCAAGTGTTTAGTTTCTAGTGCTGCAGCATTGGGTTTTTAGAACGTCGCCAATTTACTTTAAGAAGGAAATTGTCTCGCTGCAAACCATATCCTTTCATTTTGTTGTTATTCCTTTTTGATTATTTTAATTTTTTTTATCTTGATTTTTCTTTGATAAGTTACTGATGTGTCAACTTTATCTTTAATCTTTAGCTATATATAGAGACCAACAACTATAGCTTCTATCAAATATAGTTTTTTTAATTTAATTTAATAATAAAAAAGTCTTCACAACTTCGTACTCCAAAAGTTTTTTTCTTTCTTAACATTTTTTCCCATTAATATACGTTTTCCAGTTTCGTAGTTGTATCGTATGCGATTGAAAAAAAGCTTTATAAAATTTCATAGTTGGGGAACTGTCTGGGTGTAAGAGAGAGGAACAAGGGGTGTTGTGGGAGTAGGTGTGCTTGCTACTACCTGCTACAGGTGTCTAATTAAATGGCAAACAGTTTCTGCCAAAATTTTTTTCAAGGCAAGATGGTACGACACTTTTCTAAATATAATACATTAGTGGGCACACAAAGATTTGGTGGAGCTAAATATAATACATCATGCCTTGACTGAACAAAACTAAAAATTTGTAATTAAGTTCTCCAACAACTTTTTTTTATAAAAAGTAACTTAATGAACTGAGTGTGATCTCATGTGAACATTTCATCTAACATATGATGAATGATGGAGCTAAAGTAACACATTATAGAATTAGTAAATACAAAGCATTGTCTTAGTTATTAGTAATTTCCTAAATATCATATTTATTAGTAAAACATTATAAATTACTTACTTTATCATTTTATTAGTAAAAATTATTTTTACATTCTAACAATTAATAATAATTATATTAAAATAATGTCTGACATGCGATGTGATCATCTAATAGTTCATAATATATGTTAATAGTTATATTAAGTACCCCACAATTAGATGTACGGTGTAGAAGAGTTAAGTAACATGTAACAGTTATGAACTTATATATATTGGGGAACGACAGTTTTGTCGTTTTGCGATTATGTACTTTCGAAATTTTTATCATTTCGCGATTACGTACTTTAGAAATTTTCGACGTGCCTTCAGGCACGGGTATGCACTAGTGTATATATATCTTTTCTTGGAGATTGTTTGGCACCGGGGTTCTTCTCTATCCATTAAGGATATAGCTTGGGTTCCTTCTCAACCCCAAATAGGAGATTGTTTCTAATGCGGCGTGCTCATACAGTGAAAGGCACCGTGTGCGGATTGACGATAGCCAGGTCCCATTGGTGGATTCCAAGATTCCGGTGGACTCCAGAGTTGTCGACTAGGTGGAGGTGGATGCAAGAATAAGTATCAAGGCTTTAAGGGAGTAAAGTCGTGTGTTGTAAGTCCTTTTTGTTGTATTTTTAAAACCATACTTAGTGGACTTGTAGGCAGGGTTGTTCGAGATTTTTCCCGTTGTGGGATTTCCTCGTACATCGCGACGTAGTGTGCTTGTGAGTTATTTTTATCTTGCAAAATTCTCACTTAGATTCATATATAGGTGAATTAGATAAAAATGGTTCAAATCACAACTCATGTTTAATTTTGTGCTAATTAATATTTGGGTTAAGTTTAATTTAATTTAATTTAATTCAATTCAAGTAGGTATTAATTTAATTATATAATATTCATGTCTGGTTTGTTAAACTCGAATTGAATTAAAATTTTGTTTAAGTGGAAATTGAAAATGTATGTTTAGTTTAATTTCAGTTCAAGTTTAATTTTTGGAAGAAAATAATATTTGATCTTTTAATTGTTAACTTTAAAAGAAATTTAAAATTTGGTATAGCATTGAACCATCTCATAATTTAATTTTAAAATTTGGGGGAATTCTCTCTAACGAGTGGTATCAAAGCGGGAATGCAAACTATTGCATTAAAATCCTTAATTTTTTTTGGTTTAAAAAATGAAAAATTCACCATTTCCCAAATTCCCTGTTTTGTATGGTTCAAATTGCGCGCATTGGAAAACGCATCTGAAATCGACACTTAAGTCCTTAGATGAGAGGGTGTGGAAATCTGTAGTTAATGGGCTGTCCACACTTACGTATCTAGTAGAAAATGTGCGTGTTCGTAAACTCGTAGAGAGTAGAGTGAGAATGCGCTTAAATTACCAAATTTTAATTCGCGTGGTTTGAATGCCCTCATTAGTGTGGTTACACCTGATGAGTTCTGTCGGATTATGACGTGTGAAACGCCTCAGGAGGCTTGGGATATACTCCAAATCACCCATGAGGGAACAAGTGTCGTTAAATCTTCAAAACTCCAAAACCTCCCCACTCAATTTGAAACCATTAAAATGCTTGAAAGTGAGACTTTTGATGAATTATATGCTAGAATTTCAGACATTGTTAATTCATCTTTTAATTTGGAGAAAAGATACTCGACAACCGTGTTGTAAAGAAAATTTTGAGGTCCTTATCCAATACGTTTATTCCAAAAGTGGCCATTTTAATTCTTTACCCACTTTAGCCTCTACGAAACATAAAGAGCTCGTAGGTTACTTACAAACAAATGAACTCGACATGTTTACCTCCAAGGATGAAAAGAATAAAGATAAGGGCATTTCTTTGAAAGCCCGAAAGGAGTGAAAATAAGTTTCAGATGATAAGAGTGACATAAACTCCTAGGTTATGGCTATGTTTGCTAGGAAGTTTAGAAAATTTCTTAAGTTTAATAAAGACAATCTTAAAAAGGATTTTAAGAAGTTTGAGAAGTCTAAGTACAGCAAAGTCGAGAAATTCCCTTCAAAGCATAACGAAGATCTTAATAGGGATGAGTTGAATAAATGTTATGGTTGTGAGGGTTATGGCCATAAGGCAAGAGAGTGTCCCACTAAACTAAGGCGGGAGGGCAAGCAAAAAATTTCATATAATGCCACCCTTAGTGATAATGAAAAGGAAGAGGGACCCGATTCCCCCATTGAGCGTAACTTTATCGCGTTCATGGAAAGTCATGTGAGCATTCATAGTGAATCTTCCTATGAAGATATTCCTTCACATGACACTTCTGAGGCCATTTCTTGTGAATCCCTAAAGTTTGATGGTATAGATAGTGGATTTGAAGGTGATAGTGAAAAATAAGAATAGGTTGATGAGAGTGAACTTCAAATGGCCTTTCGTGAGACATATGAGGAATCAATTAAAATAAAAAGGACTAACTTGAAGTTAGAAGCTAGTTTGCGAGATCGTGCGAAGGAAAATGTTGAGAGTGTTTTAGTAAAATATCTTAGGGAACGTGAGGGATCTCATAGTGAGAATCTTGAGGACGTAGAAGGTGATAGAGGTATCCTTAGAGGTTTAATAGAGGCTATGAAGAGAGAGCTTATTGGGTTTAAAGAGAGTAAGTGTTTACTTGAGTCTAGAATTTTAGAGTTAGAAGATAAATTGAGAGACTCAAGTCGGGACAAATTTGATTTGGAGTGTAGGTCGAAAAAATTAAATAAATCGTCCAAATAATAAATAACACATATGGTATTGACTTCGATACTCAAAATGCTTTTTCTAATAAATCCAAAACCACAATTTTGAGATAATCACCTAGGAACACTTCCAAAGGTCAATCCTCAGGTACTACCTTTCATCGGGTCTTTACATGCTCACATTCTGGTCGAATAGGTCATCTTAGGGAAAACAAATTTATCTCAAAAATAGTCCTAGGAAGTCCCATGGTATATTTAACAAAATTCCCAAATCTCGAGAGCATCCCGCTTCACTGGTATGGGTTAGGAGATTCGATTTGGCAGCTTTACAATATATGATTTCTTATTCTCATTTTCTTGAACGTGATATCTCCCTTGCTAAATCTAAAGGTAAAATGTCTTAGCTTTGTTTGCATATACTAGCTTTTGTGCATCTTGATATATTCTTGCTAGTTGTATGTTTGTCTGTCAAATTCTAGTTTATGCTTCATTATAAAAAATTGACCTAGATTTATGATGTGTGCATCTTTTGTATTTAATTTTTATTTATTATGTCTCATTAAAAAAATATAAAATGATTTTTGTTTTATTTTGAGTTGAATTGTTTGTTTGTTTGGTTAAAATTTTTGAAAAACTCAAAAAGTTTTTTTTTTTTGTATTTTGGTTTTACACATTTTATGTCGCATATACTTTTGTTTGAATCCAATTTCAACCCCGTGTAACACCCCACGATTTTTTAGACTGAGAAATTAAATTTTGGGAAAATAAAATTTAATTTAAACCGAAGAATTGTAAATTTGGGGATTAAGTCCAAAAATATAGGATGTTGTAAAGTATTCCGGATGATGATTTTGAGGGTACCATTGATCCCGGAAGGGTCGAGATAGTCAAAATGACTGTCATTGAGTTTTATTTCGGCTCCGGAATATTTTTAAGTCAGTTTGACTCGAATAGGTGTAAATGAGTCATTTAAATTTTTGGGTTTATTGTTTTAAAAGGATTAGTGGCTTACGGATGAAGCCATTTCTCATTTGAGAGAAAGAGAGAAAAGCCCTAGAGGGAGAAAGAAGAAGAAAAGAAGACAGAGAGGAAGAAAAGATAGGGATTTCCGACCCAAACGCGACATCGAGGACGATCCAACCTCTAAAAATCTGAGGCAAGTGTTTAATCTTGCTAAATAGCTATTTGTGTATTTCATTTCATAATTTGTGGGATTAAAGAAATGGATTTTTGGGTACTAACATCAAAACCTAGATTTTTAGGTTTAATCTTGAAATCAATGTTTAAATATGGATTTAATGGATTAGAAATGGTTGGGATCCACTTTGGGTTGATTAATGGGCTTAACATCATGATTTGATGAAAGTTTGGGGATTAGAATGAAAGTTTTAGGGTATTAATTTCGTGGGTTTGATGAGAAAAGGGAAATCGGCTTGAATATCTGGTATGGCTGGTCGACCGCGGTCTGGGGACCGGTCGACCGCGCCTTAAGGGAAAAGCCTACTTCATTTCTTCGTAGGCAAAATTCGGACCCGCGGTCGATCGGGGGTCTGGGACCAGTCGACCGGTCACCTGATTTTAGCAAAGTTTGGAGTTCTTTTATCCCTTTTTCTTTTGGAGTTTATTATTAAGGGCTTCCTTGATGGTTGTTTTATGGGTTTTATCTAGGAGGACCTCTAGCCCCTGTTGGTTGGGTTTATTGATTTGGGGCTTTCTCTTATGAAGTAATAGTTATATTTTGGAGACTTATAGGGGGTCTCTCACCTAGCATGATAGTGGGGACTTCTCAGAATATTTGGAGAAGAATATATCCATGTACGTATTTGGAGTTGTGTATAGAGATTTTAGGGAAACCTCCTTGGGATTGAGAATCCTACCTATAGACCGAAAGTAAGTATAGATGCGATGTGAGGATAAGAACTCTTAGAGAGAGTTACGAGGGTATGTTGTGAAATTCCAGGCCAACCTTTATGTCGAATCCTCATGAGGACAGGATATTATTAAGATACGATTTGGGGCCAAATGGAAGAGTTTAGTTGCATACCCTTAGAAAGGATAAAAGTTTATGAAATAAATCTGATAGGTCTTAGACTAGGGGATTCACAAAAGTGATTGAACCATAGTCGAAATCGAGGGAAATGAGATTATTTGATGAATGAAAGAATGAGCTTGAGGCTTATAGACTATTAGTTATATGTATACCGATAGTCGAAATTATTACTAGATTTATGATGTGCATCTCGGATACAGATGGAAGGTGTAGTGATGGTTTCCTACACAAAACTTTGGTTGATAACCCTAATGTTGAATATATATGTATAGATATATACATATGGTTTTGGGAGACTATTCATCATAGGAAAAATGATTGAATATTTTTCAAGTGAGGGATTGTATTCACATATCAAGGTAATGATATGAGTTTGTGGTGACGGCTTGTATATTGAGGATTATGTATAGCTATAGCTGAGGTTACATATATACTATACATATGAACGAGATATAGTTTGTATAAATAGATGTATGGATATGTGAGTATATGTTTATATATCTATATAGATATGAAAATATGGATATATTTATGTTGTGGACATATGTGGTATAGATACTTAAACCGTATATGATGGTTTAGTATTTGATCATATGATTGGATCATATGGAGGTATATATATGTAACAACCCGGATTTTTTAAATGGGAATGTTTAAATTAATTTTTTGAAATCGGAGAAAAAAATAAAATTTTGGATTTTATAAATTCTATAATTTAAAATGTTGGTTTTTATATTTGAAAAATAAATTTTCAAACGGAATTGGAATCGAAATTAAAATGGAGTTTTAATTGAATTTTTATTATTTAGAAGAGTCCTCAAAACATAAAACTCTCTAAGAGTCCTAAAAGCATAAAACTGTCTAGAAAAAAAAATATTTAAAAATATTGAACGGTCCGATCGAGCTGAATTTCAAGTGATTCTAACGGTCCGATCGTCCGTAATGATTTTTTTTCAAGTATTTGTATTTGATTAGGACTCTAATTCTTTTTTTTATATAAACATAAAAGTGACGAGTTTAGATCTTTTAAAACACATTTTAGCCTTCTCAAAAATCAGAATCCTCTCATCTTCTTCAACCTCAAAACCCTAGCCCCATTCTACATAACTTTCAACTCAAGTTTTGTCAAGATTAACCGGATTTTCTCAAGATGCGTCAAGAACGAATCTTTGTCAAATTATTGAGGAATACACATTCAAAATGAGATTTCTAAACCAACTTTTATTCAGGCATGAACACTCTATTCTTTTCCTTTTAGTATTATGCGTTTTAAGTGTCACCTAAACACTTAATTACATGTTTTCTTAAAAATAATTAGTAACTTAATTAGAAAAAGTGAACACTAATTATGGGGTTGTTTTTATTAAATCTTTTAAATCTGAATAATATTCATAACCCTTGGGTACGTATGATTGATGAGTGATTTTGGGTTTTATTGGTGTAGGGTGCATGTAGAAAAACCCTAGCTTTAAAATAAATGATTTTTGGGTGCGTATAACTCATGTAATACATGTAGAGATAATAAAATTTTGTTTTGATAATTATATGATGAAAACTTGGTATATTTAATTTAAAATAATTAAATGAGATTATTTGGGTATTGTTGACGTTGAGATAATTAAATTAAAGATTTAATTGAATTGGACTATCATGCGTAGTTTTATATATTGATTAATTATGCTTATTTGTGTGACTTATTGGTATTATGATGTTGCCTTTGTGACGACGGGTTGTTGGGTGTTATTGCTCTCCTTATATTTTATAATGCCTTCTAGGTATGGAACTAGTGGGTATGTCTTTTGATGATTTACGCCTTCTAGGTATGGGACTAGTGAGGGTAGATTATAGCGTTTTTATCATCTTTGGGGTGGGCTGATTTTTGATACTTTATCGTCGTTATGGTAGTCTAAGTACGAGACTAAGTTAAGTTTTATGTTAGAAAATCCTCCTATACATAGGATAGGACGTATTGATAACTTGGGGACCCTTAGGTATGGGACTAAGGGGTATTTTGAGGATCTCACATCGATTAAAAGGGTGGGGTGATTAAAAATTGTGAATTGAGAAATTGAGAACTAATGCCTAAGATAATAAGACGGGTATTAAAATATATTGGCGACATAATCAGCGAGGGTCGACAGTTTAAACGGGCCAACCGGCGTTTTATGTCGTGTCGTGTGTGGAACCTTGTCAATCAGCGAGTGCCGAAAGTTTAAACGGGCCAGCCGGCGTTTTGACAAGGGGATGTGTATTTTGGTGGAGAAATCACCCGAGGCGGGAGGACCGCCATAATGAATTTTGGTGAATTATCACCCGAGGTGGGAGGACCGCCAGACCTAATAATTATGGAAGTAAGAACATAAATAATTGAGAAATTTGATAATTTGGGTTAATTAATAAAGGATTAACTCCGCGGGATTTGGGAATTTAAAATCATATTGGTGTGCCTTTATAAATGGGGATTTCTGCGGGTAGTTAGTGATTTATATTTATCGCGTTTAATTATCCCGTTTAATTTAAAATATTCTATTGTGATATTAATTGTGTATAATGCTATTGTCTGGATTCAAGGATCCTATTAGAGGGGAGTAGTGTGTATTCTTGCTTGGGGCTTTGGCTCTGATCCATGCGTTGACTATTCTTTTTCAGGATTAAAATTTGGAGAAGCTGTATAAGTTTATCAGAGTTATCATTGGAGGTGCAGCTGGAGTTATTTACTTTATGGCATAGTTTAGTTAGACTTTCTTTTCCAGTCATATTATGAGACTTCATTTGAGTTTTATTGGGTCATTCGGTTCCAAAGTTGTTTAGAGGATTTATTTTGGGATTATTTCAGATTTTATTTAATGGTTATTGGAGATTGGATTTTTGGAGTTAGCATGTGATGGATCTTTTATCGCTTAGTTATTTGTGATCATTTGAGATTGACCAATTATTTATCTTATGGACTGATTTATTTATGTCTCATGCTAAGAATGGTATTTATTTAGTTCACGCCCGACTTAGTTTTGGTGGCGGCCGACGCCAGAATTCGACGGGGTGTGACAATATATTGTGCATGTGAATGGTATATATACTTATTGGTTAAGCATACCCCCGCTCATGCTATCATTGGGAAGTTGCACGCGTAGAGGGTGAGCATCCTGGCTAGAAAATCAGGGTGTGGATATTACCCAGGTCATAGTCGTCCCTTGTGTTATTATGTGATTTACATTTTTATATTTTTGGGATGAGATGTGGTGGGTATGTGTCGTCTCATTACCGGTTTGGAGCTATGACCTCTTCCCGGGGCGTCGTGTGCGTGAGTTTACCATAAGATGGGTGTCGTTTAGTCCCACCATGGTGGCCCTAGTATTGCTACGTGAGCCGGGCACTGGGAAGATGATAGCATTGATGCAGTTTATCGGGGCTATATATAGCCGGGTATTTATTTGTGCATGGCCTTTGTACATCATATATGGTATGTATACATGGTCATGGGATTGGATGATGGTGTGTATATATATATGGTTAGAATGAAATACCTATATATATATATATATATATATATTTATATATCCTATAGATGAAAGGATATAGAAACTTTGTGGAGTACATCTTGGATGATTATGGTGTACTAGATTGATAGGGGTTGATGTATCGCATTTAAGGAATATGTCGGTTACATCATCCCAAGGATATGATTGGAGATGTTAGTTGTAGTAGTAGTATTATATTGTATATATGGCACTATGGATCTCTAGGATCGACATTGTCAAGGAGTAGTGTAATGGGGTGGTTCCTTGTTTGGATTTTGCTTTGCGAGACACCCCACGCATGAAACGTAGTGCAGTGTTGAAATTGGAGAAAAGTTCTGCCAGTTATGGTATGCACGGCATTATGGATATCTATGATCGACATTGTCAAAGAGTAGTGTAACGGGGCGGTTCCTTGTTTAGATTTCGCTTTGCGAGACTCCCCACGCACGAAATGTAGTACATTGTTGAGAGTAGAGAGAAGTTCTGTCGATATTTATGTGTGTCATAATGGATCTCCAGGATCGACGTTGACATGGACTAGTGTAACGGGGTGGTTCCTTATTTGGATTTCGCTTTGCGAGACACCCCACGCACGAAACGCAACGCAATGTTGAAATTGGAGGGAAGTTGTGTCAATAATGATTTTTCATGCTTATTAATTAGAAATTTAAATTAGATGTTTCAACCTAGTTGCATATTGGGTAATTTATTAAATTAAAATTGGTTAAAGTATAAACCGGAATCCACTAAGCCTAATAAGGCACATATGATTGAAAATAAATACTTACCTGTGGTTTAAAAAGGGGGTGGATTCTTGGGGTATAATAAGAAGGTAGACCTCGTGGGTATAGGCTAGGCCTATGATAAGTTAGGTTGTCCTAATAAAATTGGGGGTAATTTAACTAGTAAAATGGAGGACGCGAATAGGTGCGCGCCTTTAAATGAGAGGTGAGTTGGGGTTCCACGAGAGTGCGATTCCACTTTAATTATGAAATAGTGCACCGGTATTTATTATGCACGGTTAACACACTTGCTAAATATTTTCACAACTCGGGCTTTGACCCGTTTACTTTTCTCTCCTGCCTGTATATATATATATATATATATATATATATATATTACTACAGGTGTCCTACCGTATGGATGCCGGATGACCTTCTATCCAGAGTCTTGGGAGCCGTGACAGGTGCGGACTGTTGCAGCACTTTGATGGTAATCGCTTCCTACATTTAAAAATCTAGGTAGGATTCGTTATATATCGGGTTTTTACCCAAGGGATATTTATATACATGTTTATATTCATTCCATTTCAGTCATTGTATTGGCTGTGACCCGAAAGCTTATTCGGGTTTACTTCTTTGTTGTATATTCAGTTGTAATTATCTATTTCATTTTATTCTAGCATTTCATTTCTTATTGTTTTTCTTGCATCTTTCTCTTATTTATTAGTAGTTTTATGGTGTTGGTTTGTTAGTTGTTGCATGTTTTATTTTATTTTAACATCTCGCTTATATGATATCGGGTAGTTAGTCCTATATTATATAGTACCGACAGTTGATGTTGAGATTGGACCATCTGAAACTCCTGATTTAATGTAGTATAGGGCTGGCCACCCGTTATTATTTTAGGCGGGGTGTTACAGATGATATCAGAGCATCAGGTTCTAGAGTCCTTAGGATCTATGCGAGTTTTCTGCATTCTTCCCTTAACGTTCTTAACATAAAGCCCTACAAATAGGACTGTTGTGTTCACTGCGTTGTCTTCTTCTGTGAAGTATATTCACTTGATTGGCGTTCTGATAACAGTTGCTCTCGTTTCGTTTCAGACGTCTCCTAGATTTTTGTCGTCTAGGAAAGGATAGGATTACAAGTACAATACCCATAGTAAATTTTGGGTACGCTTTAATCGGGGGTATTTGATTTCCCCGATTCTGGAGGAGATATTGAGGAGATTTCTAGCAGTGGTTCGAGATGATTTATCGACGGTTGAGTAAGAAAGGAAAATTTACTCGAATGGCGAACCTTAGACTTAGTAAAATAAGTCTGAGGAGAGAAATATAGTGTAGTCTTTGGGAGTTTTCGGTTGATAAACCCGTTAACCTTTGTTAGGAAGCCTGGTGTTGATGACTTTTCCCTGATGTGAGGTGTGGAGTTATCCTAATATTAGGAGTATTGCCTTCTGGGAAGTGGGGGTAAGAAATATGGAGACTCGATTTCGTTAAGTACGACTGAGGGAATAGTCGGTTGTCGCAATCGCATTTTGTCCTTCAAAATGGATAGGAATGATTTTGGGAAATATGTTTCCCTTGTGGAGAAATAGGTTTAGGAGTAATGATCGTCCTGGAAGAAGTAGAGGGTCTTGAACTGAGATCCTTAGATGAGGTGAAACCATTAGATTATGGAAGTACAAGGTAGAATACCTTTCTTTGGGTTTAATTCATTCTTTGTGCGATATCGGGAACGTCGAGAGTTTTAATATTGAATTTCGAAGGTGCGGAATATTAAGGTTTGTTAAGTAGTGGTTATTCGTCTTATGGATGGGTTAGGGCGTGTAATTGTGGTGTTCCTATGAGGGAAGAATTTATTTCATTGAAAGGTGTTGAGTTGAAGTGGAAGAACTTTTATACTTGAGAAGTTCAAGTTTGGTAGCTCTATTTTGAGTGGGCAATTTAGCTCATAGTTGTGCTAGTTTTGAGAACTAGGTATTGGTTTGAGTGTTGTAATTGTTGAGGCCTTGTGTCCTAAACATAAGTTGTTTGTTTGGCGTGTCGAAATACGCGGGATTTATTTATATAGTATTGTTGTATAGGTCCTCGGGCAATATCTAAAATATGAAAATCTTTTTATAAAACCTTAACCCTGGTTCAACTAACCTCAATCCCCGACCTAGCTACATAGTAGTGTATTGGGAGGGCTCCTTGTTTGGATTTCTCTTTGCGAGACCTCCCCCGCACGAAGGCAGCTAGCGTCAGGAATTGAGGAGAGTTCAACCATTGGGAATTTTCAAAACTTTTATATATTTAGTATGTTGTTATAGATAATAATGCCGAGGGTTATGTTATGATTTGAGGCTGATGGAGCCTCATTAAAATTCTACGAGTAGAGCTCGGGTACGGGGTGTATGGGCGCCCCGAGGTAGTTATTCGTTTTAAAATCTATATGGTTCGGCGTGAGAACTAGTAAGGATCCGTATAGTGATCCTAAGAGTTGATGTTAGGACTAGATGATATTGAGGTCCTATGTGTATTTTAAATTTCGCGGACGAAATTTTTGTAAGGGGGGAAGATTGTAACACCCCACGATTTTTGAGACTGAGAAATTAAATTTTGGGAAAATAAAATTTAATTTAAACCAGAGAATTTTAAATTTGGGGATTAAGTCCAAAAATATAGGATGTTGTAAAGTATTCCGGATGATGATTTTGAGGGTACCATTGATCCCGGAAGGGTCGAGATAGTCAAAATGACTGTCATTGAGTTTTATTTCGGCTCCGGAATATTTTTAAGTCAGTTTGACTCGAATAGGTGTAAACGAGTCATTTAAATTGTGTATTAACACTTAAATTGGGTTTATTTTTTTAAAAGGATTAGTGGCTTACGGATGAAGCCATTTCTCATTTGAGAGAAAGAGAGAAAATCCCTAGAGGGAGAAAGAAGAAGATAAAGAAGAAGAAAAGAAGAGAGAGAGGAAGAAAAGCTTGGAATTTCCGACCCAAACGCGACATCGAGGACGATACAACCTCTAAAAATCTGAGGCAAGTGTTTAATCTTGCTAAATAGCTATTTGTGTATTTCATTTCATAATTTGTGGGATTAAAGAAATGGATTTTTGGGTACTAACATCAAAACCTAGATTTTTAGGTTTAATCTTGAAATCAATGTTTAAACATGGATTTAATGGATTAGAAATGGTTGGGATCCACTTTGGGTTGATTAATGGGCTTAACATCATGATTTGATGAAAGTTTGGGGATTAGAATGAAAGTTTTAGGGTATTAATTTCGTGGGTTTGATGAGAAAAGGGAAATCGGCCAGAAAATCTGGTATGACCGGTCGACCGCGCCTTAAGGGAAAAGCCTACTCCATTTCTTCGTAGGCAAAATTCGGACCCGCGGTCGACCGGGGGTCTGGGACCAGTCGACCGGTCACCTGTTTTTAGCCAAGTTTGGAGTTCTTTTATCCCTTTTTCTTTTGGAGTTTATTATTAGGGGCTTCCTTGATGGATGTTTTATGGGGTTTATCTAGGAGGACCTCTAGCCCCTGTTGGTTGGGTTTATTGATTTGGGGCTTTCTCTTATGAAGTAATAGTTATATTTTGGAGACTGATAGGGGGTCTCTCACCTAGCATGATAGTGGGGACTTCTCAAAATCTTTGGAGAAGAATATATCCATGTACGTATTTGAAGTTGTGTATAGAGATTTTAGGGAAACCTCCTTGGGATTGAGAATCCTACCTATAGACTGAAAGTAAGTACAGATGCAATGTGAGGATAAGAACTCTTAGAGAGAGTTACGAGGGTATGTTGTGAAATTCCAGGCCAACCTTTATGTCGAATCCTCATGAGGATAGGATATTATTAAGATACGATTTGGGTCCAAATGGAAGAGTTTAGTTGCATACCCTTAGAAAGGATAAAAGTTTAAGAAATAAATCCGATAGGTCTTAGACTAGGGGATTCACAAAAGTGATTGAACCATAGTCGAAATCGAGGGAAATGAGATTATTTGATGAATGAAAGAATGAGCTTGAGGTTTATAGACTATTAGTTATATGTATACCGATAGTCGAAATTATTACTAGATTTATGATGTGCATCTCGGATACAGATGGAAGGTGTAGTGATGGTTTCCTACACAAAACTTTGGGTGATAACCCTAATGTTGAATATATATGTATAGATATATACATATGGTTTTGGGAGACTATTCATCATAGGAAAAATGATTGAATATTTTTCAAGTGAGGGATTGTATTCACATATCAAGGTAATGATATGAGTTTGTGGTGACGGCTTGTATATTGAGGATTATGTATAGCTATAGCTGAGGTTACATATATACTATACATATGAACGAGATATAGTTTATATATATAGATGTATGGATATGTGAGTATATGTTTATATATCTATATAGATATGAAAATATGGATTTATTTATGTTGTGGACATATGTGGTATAGATACTTAAACCGTATATGATGGTTTAGTATTTATACATATGATTGGATCATATGGAGGTATATATATTGTGCATGTGAATGGTATATATACTTATTTGGTTAAGCATACCCCGCTCATGCTCTCATTGGGAAGTTACGCGCGTAGAGGGTGAGCATCCTGGCTAGAAAAGCAGGGTGTGGATATTCCCCAGGTCATAGTCGTCCCGTGTGTTATTATGTGATTTACATTTTTATATTTTTGGGATGAGACGTGGTGGGTATGTTTCGTCTCATTGCGGATTTGGAGCTATGACCGCTTCCCGGGACGTCGTCTGCGTGAGTTTACCACAAGATGGGTGTCGTTTAGTCCCACCATGGTGGCCCCAGTATTGCTACGTGAGCCGGGCACTGGGAAGATGATAGCATTGATGCAGTTTATCGGGGCTATATATAGCCGGGTATTTATTTGTGCATGGCCTTTGTACATCATATATGGTATGTATACATGGTCATGGGATTGGATGATGGTGTGTATATATATATGGTTAGAATGAAATACCTATATATATATTTATATATCCTATAGATGAAAGGATATAGAACCTTTGTGGAGTACATCTTCGATGATTATGGTGTACTAGATTGATGGGGGTTGATGTATCGCATTTAAGGAATATGTCGGCTACATCATCCCAAGGATATGATTGGAGATGTTAGTTGTAGTAGTAGTATTATATTGTATATATGGCACTATGGATCTCTAGGATCGACATTGTCAAGGAGTAGTGTAATGGGGTGGTTCCTTGTTTGGATTTTGCTTTGCGAGACACTCCACGCATGAAACGTAGTGCAGTGTTGAAATTGGAGAAAAGTTCTGCCAGTTATGGTATGCACGGCATTATGGATCTCTATGATCGACATTGTCAAAGAGTAGTGTAACGGGGCGGTTCCTTGTTTGGATTTCGCTTTGCGAGACTCCCCACGCACGAAATGTAGTACATTGTTGAGAGTAGAGAGAAGTTCTGTTGATATTTATGTGTGTCATAATGGATCTCCAGGATCGACGTTGACATGGAGTAGTGTAACGGGGTGGTTCCTTATTTGGATATCGCTTTGCGAGACACCCCACGCACGAAACGCAGCACAGCGTTGAAATTGGAGGGAAGTTGTGTCAATAATGATTTTTCATGCTTACTAATTAGAAATTTAAATTAGATGTTTCAACCCAGTTGCATATTGGGTAATTTATTAAATTAAAATTGGTTAAAGTATAAACCGGAATCCACTAAGCCTAATAAGGCACATATGATTGAAAATAAATACTTACCTGTGGTTTAAAAAGTGGGTGGATTCTTGGGGTATAATAAGAAGGTAGACCTCGTGGGTATAGGCCAGGACTATGATAAGTTAGGTTGTCCTAATAAAATTGGGGGTAATTTAACTAGTAAAATGGAGGATGCGAATAGGTGCGCGCCTTTAGATGAGAGGTGAGTTGGGGTTCCACGAGAGTGCGATTCCACTTTAATTATGAAAAGTGCACCAGTATTTATTATGCACGGTTAACACACTTGCTAAATATTTTCACAACTCGGGCTTTGACCCGTTTACTTTTCTCTCCTGCCTGTATATATATATATTACTACAGGTGTCCTACCGCATGGATGCCGGATAACCTTCTATCCAGAGTCTTGGGAGCCGTGACAGGTGCGGACTGTTGCAGGACTTTGATGGTAGTCGCTTCCTACTTTTAAAAATCTAGGTAGGATTCATTGTATATCAGGTTTTTACCCAAGGGATATTTATATACATGTTTATATTCATTCCATTTCAGTCATTGTATTGGCTGTGACCTGACAACTTATTCGGGTTTACTTCTTTGTAGTATATTCAGTTGTAATTATCTATTTCATTTTATTCTAGCATTTCATTTCTTATATTTTTTCTTGCATCTTTCTCTTATTTATTAGTAGTTTTATGGTGTTGGTTTGTTAGTTGTTGCATGTTTTATTTTATTTTAACATCTCGCTTATATGATATCGGGTAGTTAGTCCTATATTATATGGTACCGACAGTTCATGTTGAGACTGGACCATCTGAAACTCCTGATTTAATGTAGTATAGGGCTGGCCACCCGTTATTATTTTAGGAGGGGTGTTACACCCCGCGTCCATGTGGATAGAACTTTTGGTTAATATTTTCAATCCTTAAAATTTTCTTTATCATGCTTGCATGGAGTAGTTTGATTTTGCATTGCTTAATGGATTCTATATTTATCTACCTTTATTCACGCATGTACGAGCTCTTTTGAAATTTAACTTCACATGTATATTTAAGCCAAGTGAGATATTATCCTATCAATTTAGTCATCTTTATGTTTCTATGACCATGGAGGATTTGTGCATGCGATAACCGTTTCCCGGATTTAAAAAAATGTGGTATTTAAAAATTTGCCAAGGCTTTCATTGTTTAGTTGGTATGGTCATTAGGAAAAGAAATAGAAAAGAATGTTTATGAAGAAGTTTGGTTAGATATATCAACGGGGTTGCACAGTGACAATCTATCCTAGTTATGCTATTTTTGTCATGACTCTATTGGTTTGTAGAATCATCAAAATTCTAGGTTTTTGTGCATTGTGTATGTTTGTTCATTGAGTTCACTTTATATTGTCAAATGAGGCTATATTTATGTGTGATAAAGTTTTGCAATCAAATGAGAACTCCTTGAACATGTTTAAGTGATTGGGTCTATATTCTTTTAGTCTATAGTTCACACCCCTTCACTTCCGTTTACCACATGTATTTAAACACATTTTTTCCATATGAGTGTGGATAGCTTAATTTATTTTTTGGCGTGTATGGTGTTTTTACCTATTTATATGTGCATGTGCATTATTGGTATGTTTTTTTTTGTGTGTGTGTATTTATATATATGGTATTTCTTTATTTTTGAGTCTTTGCCTTGCTCACTAGTCCATGAATGCTTTGAATTCAAAATTGGTGTCTATCTTGTTGCGAATTATTTTTGATATCCCATGCTTATCATAGTACATTTTAATGGTATCTTTTATCATCTCATCATTGGTGATATTTATTAATCTTTGTATGGATTAGTTGTATTTCATTGTTGCTCATATGCTTTAATGCTCTTATCTCTTTATGAACCATTGTATGTTTAACTTATTGTTCCTTATTACACATCCCTTATATAGTTTAGGTGGAGTATTTTCTTAAATTAGAGGAGAAATAAGTTATTTTATTCTTAACCTTTGTCTATTCTTGAACAAAAAGGGAGATAAATGGTATTTAAACCTTTAGTTTAGGAGATCTAACTTAGGGGGATAGCGTTATTTTCTTAAGTGGATCATGTTAGATAAAAGGGAAAAATTAATCAAGGGGGAGTATTTAATTTAATGCTCTTTATATTGTCATATTCCTTATGCGTTTAATGGTGTGTTTATGTCCACATGATTTTATCTTTAGAGGAATTACTTAAAACGGCAAAACATTTACTATTGTCGAGTCAAGCATCTGTATTTTTTTAATTTTGGGTGGGATTATGTCTAGGCATGCTTGATGGCCCATAGGATTTTTATGTTTAGTTTTGTCTCGGAATAGCCAAAGGGGGAGATTTGTAAGGGAAAATTTACAATCGAGTCAATTTGTAGTGTTGGCTTAATTCCGATAAAATAATTTGAGTCGTAGGATAGAATGTTGTACTTCAAGCCTATGACGTTTGAAGAGTTGAAGACGAAGCGGCTAAGCAAAAGTGTAGATATCATTGTTGGTTTAAAGTGCCTTGTTTCTCGTTATCAACATTATCTCATTTTCCAATGTCTCCAAAATTGTGAATGCATTAATATATATATGAGCTTGGAAAACTATTTGGGTGTTCTTTTTTAAACTTTTATCATCAACGACTTTGTATTTTTCTCAGAAAATCATTTTTGAACTTTTCACAAAAGTTTTTGTTCTTAAAAAGAAATTTAAGGATTTTTTGAAAAGTCATTCGAACAAACCTGGAATCTCGTTCCAACGAAATTCCTAGGTCGTTCGAAAGAACTTTTAACGACATTGAGAAATTTTTGTCCGTTGTCTCGTTGGAATGTCATTGGAATGAAGTCTTATGGACGAGAATCAAATGAACTTCTAATGAGTTTGGGAATTTTAACTCTGAATTCTCGTTCAATGTTTCGTTAGTAATCTCGTTCAAATAGTGTCGTTCGAACAACATTAGAAAGTCGTTCGAACGACCCTTAATCAGTTTGATAGTTTTTGTTTAAAAACTTCCCCACTCACCCACTATCCCACCAGATTTTTACCTAATAAAATTAGTGCGGTAACAAATTTTTAGAAGAGACTTTTTGCATCCTTTGAGTTCTTTTGAGAGAGAAAATACTTCTAACAAAATATCCCATTTTATTTGTTTAGTTTAAAGATCAAATTTGTTCCAAGAACACACGTTTACACCCATTATTTAGTTTAAATTCAAGTTCATATATATTTGTGGGATATTGTTAGGCACCGAGTTTCTTATTTACCCATTAAGGAGATAGTTTGGGTTCCTTCTCTACCCCCCAAAGGAGATTATTTCTACTATGGAATTCTCATAAAGTGAAATGCACCGTGTGTGGGTTGACGGTAGTTAGGACCCATTTGTGGATTCTAAGATTCCTGTGGACTCCGGAGTTGTCGACTAGGCGGAGGTTGAATAAAGAAGAAGCATTGAGGCTTAAAGGGAGTCAAGTCGTGTATTGTTAGTTTTTTTGTCATGTATTAATAAAACCATGCTCAGTTGACTTGTAGGCAGGGACGTCCGAGGTTTTTCCCATTGTGGGTTTTCCTCATACATCGCGGCATAGTGTGCTTGTGATTTATTTTTATCTTGCAAAATTCTCACTTAGATGCATGTGTAGGTTAATAAGATAAAAAGTATTGTAGGTCACAACACATGTTTAATTTGGTGATAATTAAAATTTGGGTTAAGTTAAATGTTATTTAATTCAAGTCGACATTAATTTAATTAGATAATATTCATGCTTGGTTTGTTAAACTTGAATTGAATTAGAATTTTGTTTAAGTGGAAATTAAAAATGGGTGTTTAGTTTAATTTCACTTTAAGTTTAATTTTTGGAAGAAAATAATATTTGAGCTTTTAATTGTTAAATTTAAAAGAAATTTAAAATTTGGTATAACATTGAACCATCTCATAATTTAATTTTAAAATTTGGGGGCATTCGCTCCAACAAGGTGTGCATACTGCATCGTCTCAAAATCGGTGCGAACTACGAAGAAATTGGCCACCTAGGTTAGCCGATCAACTATCACCCAAATGGAGTCGTGACCCCTCTATGACGTTGGTATCCCTGTAATGAAGGCCATCGAAATACTCTCCAACCTCCACACGAGAATCTCCAATGGATGAAACATCCCTGAAGGCCTCTGGTGGTCCACTTTAACTAATTAATAGGTAACACACATCGAGACAAACTCTACTATGTATCGCTTCATTCTTGCCCACCAATACTCTCTCTGTATATCCTGGTACATCTTATCCCCATCAAAACGTACCAAAAATTTTAAACCATTGGACTCTTTCATAACGGCATGTCTCAAGTCCTCATTACCGGGCACAAAAAGTCTCCCTTAAAATGTAGGCCTCCCTTTGAGCTGATCGAGCAAGACTCTGCATCCTCAACTAATAACTGGTATACCCTGTCCTAGCAGAACTGATCCTCACCCTGTGCTCTTACTACCCACATGATAATCTCGAAAGCAATAGCTAAAACTGACATGCATGCTTAGTCGATCTCATCATTATGTCAAATGTCCTCCCACTTTTCCTTCTAACCCTACATTAACTCCCCTGTAGGTCATCGACACAACGCGACTGCCACCATTTTAGCCTTGCCATGATGGTACTAGGTGTCCCACTGGTAATATTTCATGAACTCGAGCCACCTCCTTTGTATCATATTCATATCCTTCTGGGTGAAGAGATACTGATGCAATTTTTAGTATGTGAATTAGGTAAACTGCTCCCCTAGAAGATAGTGTCTCCATATCCTAAAAGCAAACACAACCACTGTTGACTCAAGGTCGTGTTTGGGGCAATTCTTATCAGGTGGCTTAAGCTTGTGAGATGCATAGGCTATAGCCCTCTCCTCTTACGAAAATACACCCTAAGTCGCTGTAAGGATGTATCCATGTAAACCCAGTACTCCACCCCTACCCTAGGAAATGCGAGTATAGGTACTGATGTCAATTTGTCCTTTAGATCATCAAAGGCTAAGTGGCAGTGATCATTCCACACAAACGGTTCCCCATTGCGAGTTCGATTAGTCAATGGAACTTCAATCTTCAAGAATCCCTTAATGAAATGATGATAATAACTTTCCAACCCTCGAAAGTTGCGAATCTCTATCAGTTTTGTGGGTTGTCCCCACTCCCTCGTCGTTGATACCTTAATCGGGTCAACCGCCATTCCCCTATCGAACACAATATGACCTAAAAACGTTTCCTCTAGTAGCCCAAAC
This sequence comes from Sambucus nigra, assembly GCA_949130495.1. Lineage (NCBI taxonomy): Eukaryota > Viridiplantae > Streptophyta > Magnoliopsida > Dipsacales > Adoxaceae > Sambucus > Sambucus nigra. The sequence continues at coordinate 215,483,016 of OX422222.1, read as the reverse complement.
CCACACTTCTGAAATTTAGCATATAACTGGTAGTCCCGAAGTGTCCATAGAACCCTATGCAGATGCTCTGTGTGCTGCTCCTCAGTGACTAAAGAAATCTTGGGAACATCCTCCTCTCGAATGCATAACTGGTGATATTCCGATCTCAAATCAATATTGGAGAAGTACGTCGCCCCTCTCAACTGGTTGCACAAGTCATTGATTCTAAAAAAACAAATACTTATTCCGTATTGTGACCTTATTCCGTTCCTTGTAGTATACACACAAGCGAAGCGAACCGTCTCTCTTCCTCATGAATAAAACTGGTGCCCCCATGGCCATGTATAAAGCCGAATAAATACTGAACTTAAGACCTATTGAATATTCTCCCACAACTCCCACATCTCTGAAGGTCCCATGTGATTCGTATCAAATTATGCATTTAATTACCCTCGAACTTAGGCTTTTTAGCCCCCTCATGTACTTTAATGCCTATAATTATGCTGGTTAATCATACAAATTCCGTTTTATATGATAAAATGTTATTTGAGGTATAATTGAGCTATTATAGGTATTAAAGTGCTTAGTATGAAGTTTGGGCACGTTCCGACTCAGTTTCGTCACAATTCGCATGTTCGGGGGCATTTTGGTAATTTTACACTTCGGGAGTTTTTGCCCGAAGTTTTCATGAAAGTTGTAGCCCTTGGGCCAAGCTTTTCCTGGCTGCGAACGGTGCTCAAATCGGAGTCCGAACGAATGAAACCCGAACCTTTAATCGGGCAAGAATTATAAGGATTTAATTTATTATTATTATATTAATATTTTAGCAATTCATTTAATTACCTCTATGTCCCTTTCTCTTTCAATTTGCAGGAGACTCCATGGGCAATTTTTGGCTTTGGCTCTGGTTCTGGGTTCTCCCAAAATTGGTGCTTTTCGTTCGAAATTGAAGCTTGGGTTGCGTACGGATATAGTTGTGGGTCATTTGGCTCGGGTTTTTGGAATACCCACTTTGGTATTTTGTTGGTTTTGTCCATTTTTGGTGAGTTTTGGTTTGATCCATTTGGGACTTCATTTTGGGCGTGGGTTTTGATAATTATCACGGTACGAGAGTGGGCCATACACACACGAGCTTCGATTGTTGATTTTTGGTCCCATTTCGCAAATGGGTTTTGGAGCTTTGGCTACAACTTGGATGTTGCGTTTTGGGAGGGACTGGCACCGCCGGTCGACTGCGCACATGCCGCTGATCGACCGGGTATTCCATTTTGGCCTTTCGACGTTGACAGTGCTGCCCTCCCAATTTCTGCGGTCGAGCGGTCCCCTGTTTCCACCGACCTCTTTGATGTTATCCCTCTTATTCAATTTTTTTATTTTCTTTTTCTTTTTTCATTTTGGTTGTTAAAAGAGACTTATCCTTTTTTATTTTTTTATTTCTTTTTCTTTTCTTATTTTATTTCCACTTAGTATAAAAGAACCCCTTCGTTTATTTTTGGATATATCTTGTAATTTAATTAGTTTTTAGGTTAGAACTTGAGAGCTTCTCTCTCTTATGTCTTTTTCCCATTTTTTGGTTTGTAAAGCACTATTCCTTCTCCTCTATTAATGTAAGTTCCAATCTTATTTATGCTGTGTTCCTTTTATTTATTTCTTTGTTAATTTCATGCCTAGTTAATTAGTATAATTTATTTATTTCTTGTTTTAATTATTAATTAGTTGTTTAATCATGTTGTGTGAGTAGTTAAACAAGGTTTGGGTCGTGTGTCCACCATTAATGGGCGTCGAGCTTCAAAAATTAGGTTTTGTATAAAATTATATTTAATTGAAACCTTACGAATTAAAATGGGATTATTATGCATTTAACTTTCATTGTCACGCAACGTTAGTATTTAAAGCGATAATCGAATTTTAAGACACGTGTCGCCTTTTTTTATTAAATATTTAATCTCGCATCGTTGGCTTAAATTCCTTCATGTGTGATGTTTATGATTAATTAAAAACATTCGATTAAAGGTTTTCGAACCAAAATTCTAATTCCGCGTGTTTAGCCCATGCAGGGGACGCGATCCCGACCCTCATTTTATTTAATACTGTTTAGACTTAACTTCTTATTTTTCCTTATATTTAAAATCACCCATCAACTTTTACATTTTTATTCCTGAAGTGATATATCGATTACGAGCTATACTAACACTCCATGTGGATTTGATACCCGACTTACTGCTATACTTGTATCGCAAGTGTAGTCGTAATTTAGGTTTTGTATTAACACGGTGAAACGAACACAACGATCGGTGTGCTGATCGCGCGGCACTTTTCACGCTTGATCAAAATGGCGCCGTTGTCGGAGAGTGTTTTGTTATAGATTGTAATTGTCTTATTATTTCGTAGTATTTTTTCTTTTGTATTTGTATTCTTTGTTTTAACCTTTTTTGCACGATTTCTACATTTGAGCGCCGAGAAACTCTTGAATTTTGTCATGCGCACATCATCTTTGTGGAAATAACCATCTTGAGCTTTTGTTGGGGGTAAGAATGTTTTATTCCAATCCTTTCAGTAATCATTATGATATTTCTCAAAATCCCCGTACTCCTATGACTTTTGGTCAATTCTTGGAGTCTAAAAAAATTACAAATTCAAAAATGACTTTGGGCAAGTATTATAAAAGTCAAGCTTTGGAGTGCGTATATTTTGAGGATGATGATAACGATTTTGGTCCACTAATTCCTTAAAATAAGAATGTTGAAACTAAAAGCTATAGCTTTCAAAATTCTTATAATAATGAGTTTGAGTATAGTTCCGATAATAATTTTCAAACTTCTCATTTCCAAGAATCCGCACCTCGACCTATGACTTTCGGTGACGGTTTGCTCATGCTTGAGAATGAGAGGCATGAAGACCGTTATCGGGAAGAAAATCGTCTGTGGGAACATGAATTGGATTTCTTATTTGAATCCGACGATGATTTTTCTTCCGAAACGTTTGAAGTCGAGGAATGTTTTGAACCAAAGGAGTATTTTTTGCCTACTTTGGAACAAACCATTCTTGACTTGGACCATGGTTTAATAGGGAATGAAAGTGGGGATGAAATTGATGTAGTATCCATTTGCAATGAAATGATTTCATCGTTGGATCCCAAAGAAGAAAGTTTCATTGAAAATGATCCTATCTCTTTCGAAATTCCATATTAGAGTGATGATAACTCATCTCTTGAGTTTGAATTTCTTTCCTCCCCCTTTTCATTCTCCGTTATCACACCGTTACAAGTACCCGATGAATTGGTGCCGAATTTTAAAATGTTTAACCTTTTCACCGATGAGGAGTACTTGCTCGAGTTGCTCTCCATGAAGGCATCTTTGCCTCCATGTTCACCCCCTCCCATTCCAATTTCAAAATACTTGGGATATGATTCAATTTTTCTTGGCCCCCATGTGTATTTGTCATTTGTCCTATCCAAATCCCCCATCCTCCCTCCCAAATTTTTAATTGGGGATGGTTCACCTTTTCCACCACCCACATGCCTTCCGTTGTTCAAACGGAATTACTATATTCCGGGAGGCATGCATGAAAGGGAGGGTCCACCATTGATCTTCCAAAGTCAAAATGTTGTTTGGGTGGACCCTTAAAAATTTCAACTTCTAGTGTATAGCTAGTTAGGAGTTTAATTTGTAGGTTGTAAATAGTTAATTTTTTTTCTTTATTTTTACTTTTTGTCTAGTGTGATTAGTTAAGTTTTATTTCTTCTTTTTTTTTATTCTTGGTACTAACATGTTTTGTAGAATCATTGGACTTGTTATTTCCATATATCGCTCCATTTTCGGTAATATCGCTCTTTTCCTTCCATAACTTGGTTATTAATTAACATTGAGGACAATGTTAGGTTTTAAGTTGGGGGTGTGGGATATTCTATCCATTCATTGGTAGTGTCCATGATTTCGATTATATGTTATTTTCAAGCATGCTTTACTTGAAAAAAATATCAAAAATAATTTCTTTCTTTTTTCTCATTTCTTGGGCCTTTTGCCTTAATTTCCTATGATAAATTTAATAATTTCCCTATCCAATTGCTAACTCAATTATGTATTTTCTATTTTTTTTTCATGTTATTGAACTTTAATCATCAAATTATTCAATATTGGGAATAAATGTTTGAATTAAACCTTGAAAACCCATGAGAACTTGAGCATATTTTCTAAAATCATTCGGTAGGACATTTATGGCTTGGTATCTTTTTGTTGCTATGTGTACACTAAAAACCTAGCGAGCTTCGTGCTTTTCTTTGTTTCCGAGTGCTTATACATTACTCTCTCTTTCTTGAAAAACGTATCTTATTGGCGATCTCATTTTCTTTTCATTGATTCCATATTAATTGAATTATCACTTGAGCATGATTTCAATGGTGTTGAGTCTGGAGAATCACTTGAAACTTTAGGAAAGGATCATAGTCCCTCTTTGTTGTTAACCCATATGACCTTAACCTTACCCTTATACATGTACCTAGTCAACCCCGTTGAGCCCTATTATGACCTTTCTTTTCGTCCCAAATCCCCTAACCAACTCCACATTGGAGTTTTACACCATACATTTTACCTTTCTTGCCTATGTTTGGAATGATATTTGGGATTTAATGATGTTGTGTAGCATGGTTTCAATTTAGGCATGAAAAGAGTGACAAAAGAAGAAAGTTCATTGAAAAAGAGAAGAAAAAGAGAAAGTAGAAAAAGTGAGAAAAGGAAGAAAAGAAAAAGAAAAAGAAAAAGAAATTTGTATATATTGTTTATAGTGATTCAATAATCCTTGTTACTCTCTCGATTGATATATTTAATGCTTGTTTTGAAATAATTTTCCAATTTTGAAATTGGTCGCTATTTTCCATTATCCCAAGTTTTTCATCTCCGAACATCTTTTGTGTCTGTAAATACATCCTTTCATTTCATACCCCTAACCCCAAACCTGCATTACAACCCAATAAAGTCCTATATGATCCTAGGGTAATGTGATTCAAAGGTCAAACATTAGTAATAATCTTTTTAAGTTCTTTTTATATCGGTTAATATGTGATATCCTTTCATGAGATTGTATTTTGCACTTTTATATTTCGTTCTTCATTAATGACATGTGTGCGGCCTTGTTTCCTTTTACAATTACTATTTATGCCCGCATGTCCCGTCTGCTACACCTTTTTCGATTGCTTCTATTTGTTAAGTGTGATATCCGGAGAGGATTGAGTGGAAGCATGCTTTAATTGTTATCCGGGATATAGGCATTTTTAACGAATCAAAGCTTTTCTCACGTGCATATACCCCACTCACATTTGAGGTTTCAATTCCATGTAGTTATTCTTTTAATGTTGATAGTTTTGGATTATTGAGCAAAATTCTCTTTTTCTTTGTTGATAATATATTGAAATATCTAATTGTTGTTAAGTTTGGCATATTAATTTTTGGGGCATGTTTTGAGGAAATAATTTTATTTTTGTGGGTTTCATCCTTGAAAACCCTCACGAGACGACACTCGACCACTAGGGTAACCTAGGGGTTTAAGGGCTTACTGCATACACTAAATGCAGTCGTGTTCCCTATGAAAGTGGCATTTATATTTCAATGCATATATACATGTTGTATTTTGCTTATAGTTCTTCAAGCTTTGAATTTCATTACTAGGGACTAGAAATGTGTAAGTTAGGGGGTGTGATTCGTATCGAAATATGCATTTAATTACCCTCGAATTTAGGCTTTTTAGCCCTCTCGGCTACTTTAATGCCTATAATTATGCTCATTAATCATAAAACCTCCGTTGTATATACTAAAATGTTATTTGAGGTATAATTGAGCTATTATAGGTATTAAAGTGCTTAGTCTGAAGTTTGGGCATGCTCCGACTAAGTTTCGTGGCGATTCGCACGTTCGGGGGAATTTTGGTAATTTTGCACTTCGGGATTTTTTCCCAAAGTATTCACGGAAGTAGTAGACCTTGGTCCAAGCTTTACGTGGCCACGAACGGTTCTCAAATCGGAGTCCGAATGAAGGAAACACGGACCTTTAATCTGGGAAGAATTATAAGGATTTAAATTATTATTATTATATTTATATTTTAACAATTCATTTAATTACCTCTATGTCCCTTTTCTTTCAATTTGCAGGAGACTCCATGGGCGATTTTTGGCTTCGGCTCGAGTTGTGCTCGGGTTTTAAGTTCGCCCCAAATTAGTGCTTTTCGTCCAAAATTGAAGCTTGGGCTGTGTACAGATATAGTTGTGGGTCGTTTGGCTTGGGTTTTTGGAATACCCACTTTGGTATTTTGTTGGTTTTGGCCATTTTTTAGGGGTTTTGGTTTGAGCCATTTGGTACTTCGTTTTGGGCGTAGGTTTTGACAATTTTCATGGTACGAGAGTGGTCCACACACACACGAGCTTTGATCGTTGATTTTTGGTCCCATTTCGTAAATGGGTTTTGGAGCATTAGCTGCAGCTTGGATGTTGCATTTTCGTATTGACTGGCACCGCCGATCGACTTTGTACATGCCATTGGTTGACCGAAAATTCCATGTTGGCCTTTCGACGTTGATAGTGCTGCCCTCCCAATTGCCGCGGTCGATCGGCCTTGGGACCCCGGTCAACCGGTCCCCTGTTTCCACCGACCTCTTTGCTGTTATCCCTCTTTTTCTACTTTTTTTTTATTTTCTTTTTCTTTTTCTTTTTTGTTGTTAAACGAGACTTATCCTTTTTTATTTTCCTATTTCTTTTTCTTTTTTTATTTTATTTCCACTTAGTATAAAAGAACCTCTTTGTTTATTTTTGGATATATCTTGTAATTTAATTAGTTTTTAGGTTAGAAATTGAGAGCTTCTCTCTCTTATGTATTTTTTCCCATTTTTTGGTTTGTAAAGCACTATTCCTTCTCCTCCATTAATGTAAGTTCCAATCTTATTTATGATTTGTTCCTTTTATTTATTTCTTTGTTAATTTCATGCCTAATTAATTAGTGTAATTTATTTGTTTCTTGTTTTAATTATTAATTAGTTGTTTAATAATGTTTTGTGAGTAGTTAAATAGGATTTGGGTCATGTGTCAGCCATTAATGGGTGTCAAGCTCCGAAAATTAGGTTTTGTGTAAAATTATATTTAATTGAAACCTTGTGAATTAAAATGGGATTATTATGCGTTTAACTTTTATTGTCACGCAACGTTAGTATTTAAAGCGATAATCCAATTTTAAGACGCGTGTCACCATTTTTTATTAAATATTTAATCTCGCATCATTGGCTTAAATTCCTTCATGTGTGATGTTTATGATTAAATAAAAATGCTCGATTAAATGTTTACGAACCGAAATTCTAATTCCGCGTGTTTAGCCCATGGCGGGGACGCGATCCCGACCCTCGTTTTATTTAATACTATTTAGACTTAACTTCTTATTTTTCCTTTTAGGTAAAATCACCCATCACCTTTTACATTTTTATTCCTGAAGTGATATATCGATTACAAGCTAGACTAACACTCCCCGTGTATTTTATACCCGACTTACCACTATACTTGTATCGCAAGTGCAGTTGTAATTTAGGTTTTTATATTAACACGGTGAAACGAACATAACGATCGGCGTGTTGATCGCACGCCGCTTTTCACGCTTGATCACCATTTGATACAGTTCTTGGGCAATCGGTCTGGTACCCGATGCTAAGTCGATAACGAAATCGATCTCCCAACTTGGTGGCAACCCTAGTATCTCCTAAAATATATCCTCAAAATCTCTCACAATTGGAATTGGCTCTAACGGGATGACTACCTCCTATGAGGTCTCATTCTCAATGTAGTACCCCACCATATCTAACATAAGAAGGTTTGCTGCTAAGATCATTCTCCCAATAATGATGTCTACTCCTCTACATACCGAGTGTATAAGTGACCCACTACCCAATGATGGCTCTACACACATAATGAGAGTGATGGTTATCTCTTAAAGATCAGTTCCTCATGAAAATCTAGCGGCGATATAGCAATGTGACGCCCCCATATAAAAAATAATCCTATCCTCATGGTCATGAATAAGAATTGTACCCTCGATTGCTGGCGAAACCTGACGTGCTGGTGGCATGGGTACGTCCTAGACGTTATACACACGCCCATAATGCATCTGTCCCCACTCTTGTTGTGGGATTAGGGTGTTATACTGGAGGTAACCAAGCCTACTACCCTTTTTAGGCACCCTACTATTGTTCCCTGACCTATTATGGGCAATATCTCCTCTTACGACCCTACTGGACCCATATAAATCACTGCCCCAAAAACTCTCTTTAGCTCTGGCCCTGTCAAGGCTGACCCTGATTCTATCCTTAATATCCCTAACATCCCCGTCCCTACTATCCACCTTTATTATTACCTTGGCCCTGGAGAACTTGTTGATGCTAAGTAGAACACTACTGGCCTTACCTGGAACTCTAACCCTCCCGTCGATAGCCACCTGACCTAAATCTCTTGGCATGACCCCCTGCCAAGAATCCTCCCCCTGCTGTCTCACCACCTGCTGGTGAGATGCCCCATATCACTACTCCCTCTTATCCTACTTGACTGGTTCATCTCTCCTACTTGACTGCCCCATAGTACAGCATTAACGACTGATGTATAAGTCTGTAATGTTGGGTTTCCAAGTAAGTGTTGCATGTTCCTCCAGGCTAGCCCATCCATGAATCTGTTTTTATTTTTTTCTTAGATGTTCACCTCATATGGAATGAATTTATCAAAACAGGTGAACTCTTTCTCATAATCAGCCACTAATTGGGCCCCCTGTGTAACATTATTAAATTTCCTCCTCATTTCCATTTGAACAGCCGACAAAAAATACTTTCGGTTAAACCGCTCCTAGAACTTTGTTATCGCCGTAATATGACTCTCCTATGAGGTGGTGATAATATCCCACCACCATAGGGAGGCTCCCACAAGTCTGAACGTGGAAAGCATCTATTTTTTAGCGTCCCTGCACTCAGTCATACGTAGGTGACACTATAGGCCCTTCTTCCACTGACATGCTTCTATAGCATATGAACTCCCTGACATTGGTGCACTTAATCATACGTAGGTGACACCATATTTTTCTCATCTAAGATACCCCTCATGATCTAAAACCATATCCTCTACATGCATAATTTCAGTCTACATGAAATCCTACCCAGAACATGGATTTAAATCTCTTAAACTTCCAATTTCATAATTTATATCAACATGCTTTAACCCTATTCTCACGTGGGTATTATAATTTCAAGAAAATTGCAAATAAACACTTGCCTTATGTGGGAGTGATCTGATTTCATGATTTAGATGGTGCATTGTTTGTCTTCGCTTCCAGTCCTCACTCCAAGATTGATGATGGTTCAAGAATAAGCTTGAATCTTTCTAGAACTCTCTTTTAGGATTTAAAAATGGCTTCTCCATCTTCTTTAATGACCTATCTTTGATTTCTAACATCTTAACCCTAACCTCTCCCAACTAGAACCTGATTTAAACTTTGGAAATTCGTAGTTCTATTAAGCTTAGGCTACTAAAGAACTAAAATACCCTTATACGGTACTGATTTAGACTAAAATTGCCCCGAGACCCAAATAGCACCCTCGGGTATACTATCCTGACTATTTTAACCCTTTCGAAGAAATCCATGACCTTGAAATCACCAGCCGAGTCACTCTAAATATATATCCTATCTTGGCCTCAAATTTATCTACATGCGACTCCTAGTTGAGATAAAATCCAGTTACACAAATATCACTCACTATGATGAGTAACAATTTCAATAATTTATTTATTGTCCACATAGTAAATTTATCGCATCATATTAATCATTCTCTCTCTCTCGATTAATGTTTAATAACCACGTCATTTTTTATTTCAATTAAATTGCGTCACTCGTGTTATTTAAAATAAATCGAATTAATTGAATTTCATGTACGCAGTAATACGGGGTATTACAATATGCACCATAGGAAGAATTTTAGAGTCAGTAGTGTAATGAAATTATATCTAAGTCGGGGATGTGAATTTATAATCAAGTTGATAGTGCCTATAAAAATTGCATTCGTGCTACCTTTGTATACTAATCTTTTATGTGAACTTGGGTTGATATAATACATAAAGTTATAATTTATTCTCATCCTTATTATTTTTTAAGAACATGCAAGTTTAAATTGATTAACTTTAAATTGAAACCTTCAGTAAATTTAGCCTTGGGTCTTAATTCCTCCTTTACACTGAGATAAAGAGTTGATAAAACAACTATTTAGAGTGGAATATACGATGTCTTTGGTGAATCAAGAGATAACTTTTCATTCTTCACGATAATTATAATTTTCCAATATGTATTTAATTTCATAAGTATAAAGGTTTGAAAAAAAAATAATGCTAGTTAGAGAATATTATTCTAGTGAAACATAAACCTCAAGAAAATTCTAAATGAAGCATTATGGAAATACTATATTAATAATATGAGATGTTAGTCGCACACTTGTTTTACTAAGCCATTAGTCGATTTTCACTACACCAAAATGGGTGATTTGTGAGTGCTGTTAGCAGTCACAAATGACCTTTGTAACTGCTATTTACCGTCATAATTTAGGGGGTGACAATGATAATATTGTAACTCCTAACAGCAGTCATAAATTTTTATAACCCCTATAGAGGTTATGACTAGTGACCCCAATTCGTAACTGCTGTCAGCAGTTACAAATATAATATTTATAACTGCTCGGAGCAGTTACGAATCTGATATTTATAACTGCTTACAGCAGTTACAAATCTTATATTTGTAACTGTTATTAGCAGTTACAAAATTTGATAGTAGTGATAAATTTTTGACTGTTATTAGTTGTTACAAAAGTTGAATTTGTTAAATGTGATAAGAGATATTATAATCAGCTTTAGATTTTCACAAAATGATGAAATAATGAGAGTAAAATAAATATCATGAACATGTAATGAGGCCAAAAAATTTGACAATATTTCATTTATATTTCTAATATTTCAAATATCCGGTACAAAATGAACATATAATAAAACAACCCCTTCTTGGGCGCCAAGTATAAAATGAACGTAGAATAAAAATTAAACTAAAAAAAATAACGACACAACACTTCGATGACATGAAATGTCATGAACATATAACAAATCATTCTAAACCTAGACCATGGGTCACCACGTTATGGATACACTTTGTGAAGTCTGGGTATATCAACCGTGGGGGGGTATTGATGCAGTGACATCCTCCTTTGTGTACTTGGAGTACGCCTGCTGAGCAAGTTCAATGGACTCAAATTTTTTGAATACGACGCCTCGGTATCCATTGACTTGTGCGTGTGTTGCTTGCCACGAAGTGTAAACACCTGGATTTAGGACTTTAAATACTACGTATGCCGGGGATGCCATGTGTAAACCTGCAAATAAGAAACAAGTCCAGTATCAACACGGAAAGCATAAATATGATATTTGAACACAAAAAGAAGATCATAAATTGATGGAAAACTAATTTACCCACCAAATTAATAAAAAATGCTAGAGTTCAATATAAGCCGAGACTAAAAAAGAAAATCATTAAATTATTATATAACAGTTATATAGCATAAGTTATATAATTGTTATATTACTTATGTTATATAACAGTTATATAATTTTTATACAATGTTATATAATTATTATATGACAGTTGTATTGTAAGATGCACATTATAAGTTGAGAACTAAAAGCAACATTCGCTTGTATTATGCACATTATAACTTATGTTAAGACAACTGTTGAGAGGAATGCAACCTTGGAAGTTGAAGTAGAGTAAGATTTTACTCCAACTAATAATATTGCTCTTGTAGAAAATCACCAATCTATTCATGAACAAGAAATAGTTATGAACAACAAAGGAGCAAAAAACGTTCAAAACTCTTCTCTAATGGAAAATCAGCAGTTCAATAATGAACTGGCTTTGGTTGAAAACAACACAAAAGTAGGCCAGAAAATTCCCACTATTGTGGAACTCATGCCATATACTCCCATCAGTTTTATAAAGCAATCTTAGGCTGCTCTCATTGAGGAAGAACCAATTGGTGATAATAATTATGATGGCTATGGGACCACTCCTCTAATATATTCAATTATCACGAAAGAATTAGAATGTGAAAAGGAGATATCAAATAAAATCAGACATTCTAATAATTTTCAAAATAGGCAGCATATTGCATTTATTTTCCAGTTCTACTTCCACTTCCATGAAAACATTCAGCAGAACAATTTTGCATCAAACTTTGGGGTTATATTGGGGTTTCACAATTCTACTTCCACTTCCATAAATTAAATCAGGAATGTGATTATGTTTCCTTAACCATTTAGTCCCAGTGGATACTCAGATTCAAGAAATTGGAATAAGGATACTTTCCGAAAGCAAATTATGTTACAATGCACTGGATACAATTAGGCACATTTCCGAATGCAAATTGGAATAATAGTTATATAACTTAGTTATATAATTAAGTTATATAACTATTGTATAAGGCTACTACAGCTGCAATCCAAATGACAACTTACTAACTCAACTAACTAACTCAATAACAACCCCAATGTAGATTCCATTTCTAATTTTAGCCTTTTAAAACAACAAATAATGATTGAAAGGGATTATAGAGAGAACCTGAGAGAATAGATGAAGACCCCGTGGTGACAACAAGATTCCCTAAAACCCTCGACCCACAGCAGCGACGCTGCACAAGATAGAGAAGTGCAGAGTAGATGCTGATAGTTCGACAATGATATATGGAAATTGGACTTCATGCGTAAACTTCATATATATATAGATAATATATAAAGAGAGACTATGTGGTCAATAATGTCAATAAAGCCTTCAATTGTTGTATATTATCTATATATATACTTCAAAATTATAACATCTTTCGTGCGTAAACTTCAACAAGTTACAAGACTAAACTTGAATGATTCAATTAGTCTCACATAGTTCAATTTTCTAGCACGTAACTAAACTAAAGGAATTTCAAGTTTGCCTTTAGAGTGCCAAACGCTATGCCGATATCTATGTAGTCTATGTTTAAGATGTCATCCCCATCTATAACTGCATTGATAATGGGTTGATTCTGGAATCCACTGATAGTAACCTAAAATTTTAAACATGAATAAAAAGAGATATTATTAAATATATGAAACTATATTACATTACATTTATTGTACTCTAGAACTTGATTATATGATTATGATTGTTATTTTCTTTTTTGTCCACATGTTGAATTTGTAACATGTAAAATAGGTTGAAACATAATGGTATACTCAAAATTTTAACTTTGAAACATGTAATTTCAAAAACTTCCAAAAGTACTTGAAATTCTATATCAGGTTGTAGTCCCAAGTACATTTAAAATCTTTCAATATTCAACAGGGGAATTGAAAAGCACATGAGCTATAAAGTTTTTGCACAGAATCCACCTAAACTAGTTATAATGCAAAAATCTCCCTGAACTATGCATTTTGTTCAAAGACCCTTCTAGGAACTTTATAGGAGGAGCGTTTTCAGGGACGGGGGATTTCACAAAAAAATTCAAAGTCTAAGAGAGTATCTTTCAGAAAGTGCATAATTCCTTTTTTATTTCTTTTCACTCGACCATTCTTTGGCCAATATGGATTATGAAAGTAACTTATTTGCCATTAAACTCAAACCAAACAAGTGGAAGCAATTAACTGACTTTTTAAAGTAGACACTGGATAAGAAGTTGCAGCAGGTACCTGACCGTCAGGACTATAGCAAGCAGTTGTAACCATTTCATGAAGATTGTTCCAATCCACTACCTGCCGATTAGGTATGCTCCAAATTCTAACGTTTGCATCGAGTGAGCCATTGGTGAAGTAATCATCATCAACTGGATTGAATTGTATTCAAGTTACTGCCAAAACATACACACCTCATAAGAAAAGTAGGTTCAATAAAGATTATTATGAAAATTTATCATACGAAGACCTATTAATTTATTTGATATTATAACATTTATTGGCATCTCATCGTAGTCATTATGTGCAAACAGATTTAAACTTTAACAAATTTGTAATAACAAGGTCTTAACATGAAATAAGTTCCATGATATGGCTACTTCTTAGTAGGATAATGATAACTTTCATTCTGATCTAGTGAAGAATCAAAGTTGATGCAAATTTCTATTTTTTATCTTAATGAAAATGTCAAAATTCTTGGAAGCTAGTCCGAATTGCACATCAACTGAGTATTTACAATTTCTTAAGCCTATCTGTTAACAGAAACTAGATTTGGGGGTGGGGGTGGGATGGGGGGTGGTTGACCTGAGATCTTGACCAAGACAGGTCCAAAACATAATCCAAGTGACATTTAAAAGATCAAACTATTTTTTCAGAAAGCCCAAACACAGTTTCTGGCACTTGTACATAACCAGGAATTGGATTTCACTTTTTTTAGATAGAATTCTTCCCTTTTTCCACCTTTCTGATAACATAAGTGCAACCTCAGCTATAGGAGACCAATCCAAAACACTGCAAGTTATAAGGTAAAGGGGTGTTGAAGAAACATAATTCAAATCATCTGGTAGTTTCGTTGACATAACTTCACATTCCTTCACTTCCCACACATGGATGACCTTATCCTCACCCGCGCTCGTGGCATAATGCACATCCAAACCGAACCTTATCATCCAAATAGAGCCCTCGTGGACTTGAATCTCTTAGCGCAAATGTAGATTCGTAAACTCCTTACATGACTTCCCGTGTTGGCAGGATTTAACCCATTGGGACCCGTGATCCCTTGTCAAAGCATTCTCTCTTTCTTTGTCCGCAATTAATCCACTCATTGTGTTAGAAACACCTTTTATGTTTTTCAATAAGGCTACCCCTCTTATCATGTTATATCTAAAATTCTTACTTAGATAAGAATTTACGGTGAATTTTCTGCCTTCATCGGAATTTTCCGATACATATTGTCAATGCATTAACTCCTTGATGACTGGCGAATAGGCCACGAAATTTTCAAACTCCTCCATTGTCAGCTACTTACCGGTCTTAAGATCACTCCGCTTGTTCCACATTACCTCTTCATTGAAATCTTTCACTATATACTCATTTCCAGTGTCCAAATTCTGTATTAAGAAGAATGAACCGAATTGACCTTTTGATAACATAGATGAGAGGACCCCACTTTTTTATGCGAAATTTCTATTTTTTGCTCTTTTCAGCGAAAACCTACTGGACATTCCAAATTGACATATACCGATACACGGTCTTAATATGTCTGACGATGATGATGTTCTAGTTAGACGCTATTTTGATATAGCACCTATTTGGATAAGAGAGTTTACTAGAAAAAACTCTATTAAAATTCGAGCAGGTGAATTTTACAAGATCCTTGTTGCTCAATAACCCCATGCCATGAGGGAGACGTTGACGGCGATCCTTTATGGATCCCGGATCGGCCATTCACAAGTCTTAATCTTCTAACATGGAAGAAATAGTTATTTTTGTATTTTATTAGTTGAAATTGCAATTTGATATGTGTTGTAATCATGGGGATTATATGTAGATTATTGAATAGTCTTAAAGTACACCGATAAACACAAACAAACACAATATCAGTCCACGTGGTGTCAATACTTAGTGTTGAAACATATGTGTACTAATTACACACACATCCCCAGTTTAATTATGGTTGATTTTAGTTTATTGATGAGGTTGATTTTGACTAAATACAGCATGTGCAAGTTATTGTGGATTTAGGGGTTGACACTTTTTTAGATGATGTGCATTGGTAGTGGTTTTATAATTTGTTCAAGATAAAAGAATAGAGGATACATTAATATTACATGATTTTAAATAAAAGAGGATAAGTATTTAATCCCACTATGGCATAACATGATGTCGACAAAAAGAGAACTCATCAATCACCAAAAAGTAAATCCTAAACTTGGGCATTAACAATACGACTAATGCCCAACCCGACGATTCTCAAGAATACTAATGGACAACATCCAACCGAGTGATCCATAACACATAAACCATAACGCCCAAAGCCAACGATTCACAAACATACTAATGGATAACACGGTTCACAAATTAGATCTACTGAGTGCATGTTCTCCCATTATGATGTTGCTTTTAGAAAAATTGACTCTCTGACCTGAAATGTCTCCATATTTCTCTAAAAAAGAAATTAAGTTCTTGATATTATATGAGGAAGCTCTACATAACATAAGTAGGTCATCTATATAAATGATGTGTGAAGGGTGAGGAAAGCCTCTAGAAGCGGAGATAGAGAAGAGATGCCCTTGCTAAAAACTTCTTCAACCAAACGAAAAAGTAAGGAGGATAAAGTATCCCCTTGTCTCAAACCTCTGGAGCAACTAAAGTAACCAATTGAACTTCCATTTATCAAAATTGAGATTCTAGCAGATAATAAGAATTTGTTGAATCAAAGTTATGAAAGTATGAGAGAAACAAAAATAAGACAACTTTAAACAAGAATGGCCATGCAATAGTGTCAATTATTTAGCAATGTCAATTTTGACACACATGTTTCCACCAAATGATCTTCTATCTAGCATATTAACACACTCAGAGGCTAACCCAATTGCTTTAAATATATGCCTGCCTTTGATAAATCATTTTTAATTAGGACTACTGATTTTATCTACAATGTGAGATAGTCTAGAAGCCATGATTTTAGGAATTATTTTAAATATGAAGTTTTAAAGAGCAATAGGCATGTATTAAGACACTGAGTTGTCACCTTCGACTTTAGGGATCGAAATGAGAAAGCTGGAATTTAGACCATGAAGGATTATACAAGATGTGAAGAATTCAGAGATGGCCTTATAAATGTCACATCGAATAAGATCACAACAGTGATGAAAGAATTCTCTGAGAAACCATCAGGGCCATCTACACTTACTGGATCCACGGCAAAAACTATTTTTCTAATCTCTTTAGAAGAAGGCATAGAAGCTATGAAGCACGGAAATGTAATACGTGTTTCGACACGCGACACGTGATTGATCCAAAAACTAGGATACGGCACCCTATGATACGTATAATATATAATATATATTTAAATATATATTAATGAAATAAAACAGCTTTTCTTCACAAAATACATTATTAGAGTATTCTTAACATGAATTTAATAAATGGACCATACAAAACAAAATTCAAACACACTTTGACATTAAAAATCATAAATAAACCACAATCACCATCACTTGAGTCAAAGATGACTTGTGGCTTCCGAGAGAGTGTTTGTGCTTCATAGGTGTCCGACACATAATGTACATATTATAGAGAAGATTGTATAGTTTTCTAAGTCAGCATTTGCTTTGGCACAATTCAATATGTAGTTTGGGAAATATCATTTCCCTCTTAGAATTCCTCGGACTTTGGAAGATCGAGAAAATGACTGCATACAATACATAACAATATCACTCTCCAAAAAAGTGAAAGCTAAAAAATAGAAAAAAAAAACTACTTCAAATGTAACCAAGTCAATGTAAGCATAACTAAGTCAAATTGTAAAAGACCTCAACCTATACTGGATTCAGTATGTGAGCATAACCAAGTTAATGTAACCAAGTCAAACCCAAGCCAAACCATCCAAGTAAAAATCAAGCAACAAGTTGGAGTCACTTAAATAACATCTATATGCTCACATGTGATTCAAAATCAAACAATGAATTACAATATCATTTGTATATCATAGGTAAACAAGTTGATGGCACCGCAATGAGGATGGATACACAGTGGAAGTTGATTCAGTGTGGTTCTTCAGCCGACATTGGCATAAAATTGATGATTCTACCACAGGTGCCCAATCATGAAAACATCATATTTTCTTTTGTTGGAGCAAGACACAATTATTAAGAAGCTATTTAATAAAGTTTATACAAATTGGAGGGACGAGGTGAAAAAACCTCATGAAAAGGTGCCTTATCCAAATTTGATTTTTCACCCCTAAATCCCATTTTAAAACCAAAACAACCGTCTACTAATAAGTTTTGAAAATCGGTATTCCGATTTGGACATGCGTACCACTTTTCGGTATACTTCATTGTTGTTTTTTCTTTTCACACCCCAATGCCCACTTTTAACCACAAAAAGAATGTCTACTAGTCAACTTCGAGAACCGGGAGTTCGATGAGGACACGGACAATTCTTGTAAGTTACTTTTGTACCTCTTACGGTGTTTGTTGATCTGTCGAGGCCATTCGATTGTTGTTTGAAGTTTTCACCCCATAAATATCATTTTAGCCCCAGAGCGAACACTTACAAGTCAATTTTAAAAAGTAGTAGTCCTATGAGACACGCCACTTCCTACAAGTTACTTTGTAACTCTTATGGTGTATGTGCCTCTATCCGGGGCACACGATTGATGTTTTGAGTTTTTCCACCTAAGTTCCATTTTTAACCCCAAAACAAATGTCTACTAATCAATTTTGAACAATCGGGAGACCGATGAGGACATAGACACTTCCTACAAGCTGCGTTTGAACCTCATGGGGAGTTTGTACCCCGCTCAAGAAAATTTGATTGCTTTTTTCATCTTTTTCCCCTTAAATCATAATTTTAACACCAAAACAAGCATAAACAAATCAATTTCGAAAACCGAGTCCGGTGAGGACACCATGACTTCTCTCAGGTTACATTGGTACCTTTTGGGGTATTTGTGTCTCAATTCATGCTACTTCATCGTTGCTTTCAATTTTCACCCCCAAAAGCTCAGTTTAAACCCCAAACCAGTATAAATAATCAATAATTCTAACTTGAATAGCATGAACAACTTTCAAAGGACATGAATTAATTAACACAAACAACATATCAATAATTCTTACTAAAATTCACACAAACTAGTAAAGAAATATTCTCGTAGATTAATCTAAAAGCTATATTACAACCACCAATTAACAATCCGGGTTTTCAATTGGCTCACCCTCAACCTCCTATCACCACTACAAATCAATCCGGTACAAAAATTAAAGAAATATGTAACATCCTTAAATGTTAAAATTTATGAAAATAATGCGTACATACCACATGCAATAGTACACACATTACTGGTGGCGCTAGCTTGATTAGCATTGCACTTTATACCTAAATCAACCAAAACACATTAATTTTCCCACAATCAAAACACAAAATCAAAGTAACAAACAATAATAATTATATAAAAACTCACAAATATCCATAATATGATTCTAAAAAATAACATAGTTGTCTATAACGATATTTGATCCAGACAATCAAAGTTCAATAACTCAATTAACTAAAAATATATGATCCAAGTATTTTGTGTAAATTAAAGTTAGGGTTAGGTATTATAATGGACCCCAAGTCCAAAGACCAAAATCATTCCACTTCTTGATTTCGAAACACTTTGCTTTCTAGGAAGAAGGGAATTTGCAACAAATTGGGGTATTTTCAACAAAACATTTCTCGCAAAATATGCATCTCATGAGATTTTATTTTGGAATGTTTCCTACAAGGTCCCCTAGACATGGACAGGGGAAATGCTATTAGAGTTGTTAATATACGAGCATAAATTAACATATTGGATTACCTAACCCTTGTTGATAAAAGGATTTTATTTACAAAAATTCCAAAATATATTATTATCGATTGGAATCACAACCCATTTCCACAACCTCAAACTAACGAAACTAACCCAAAACTCAAACTAACAAATCAAAATAACAAAACTCAAAATAACAAATCATAATAACAGCAAAATCAAAAACTCACCAAACTAACGAATTTTTTTTCTTATCAGCAACTAACGAAATTGAAAACGCAAAATAACAAACTAACAGAAAAATCGAAACTCACAGCGAAACAGAGAGGGGAGCTCTTCACAGCAAAATCGATGTCGCATGAGAGTTATGAGAAGAGATAGGTGAGAGAAAATAGAGTTTAACCGAGGCCAAAATTTTATGAGATCGAAATGAAAGATAGAGGTTTTGGCAAATGAAAGAGAGAGAAGAGGGCGGGAGCTCTTCAATTACAGATGGAGGGAAATTATAGTAGGTGAAAAATTTTGTGATCGCTAATAGCAGTCACAAATTGAGTCTAAGATCAAAATTTGTGACTGCTGGGAGCGGTTATAAATTTATGACTGCCAATAGCAGTTACAAATTAAGTCTTAGACCAAAATTTGTGACCGCTAATAGCAGTTACAAATTTGTGACCGCTAATAGTGATCATAAATTAAGTCTAAGACTAAAATTTGTGACTCCTCATAGCAGTTATAATTTCATGACTACTCATAAGAGTCATAACTTATGTCTACTAATAAACTTGTGAGTGCTTGTGACAATTATAAATTTGTGACTGCTTATAGGAGTCACAAATTAATTATATGGTAACATTTATGACTCCCATTAGCGATAACAAACTAATTGACTAAAATTTTTTAACCAATTAATTTTATCACCCCTAATGGCAGTCACAAATAATTTTGTGACTGTTCCCGGGAGTGACTAGTTTGTCACCCCTACTGGCAGTCATAAAAAGGAAGTCACAAAATTAATATTTTGGTGTAGTGTTTATGCTTTAAGTCTACTTTTGTTTCCTTCATAATTCGAGACATAATGAATTTGTGTGGTTGTCCGAGGTTTTTCTCGTTGTGTTTTTCCCTCGTACATCGATATGTTGTGTAATTGATCTATTTTATCTTGCTATCACCTCGATGTCTGGTTTAGGATAAAGATTAATTTGGTTAATCTATTTTATCACAACAATCAGTTTAATTGGTGATATGGTTTAAATTCGATTAATTTGTTTTAGTTAAATTTTATATGGAAAATATAAAACATTACTTTGTGTGTTTGGGAAAAATCTCCGTACTAGAACCCTTTAGTGTAGTAAGTTTGGACTTTCAGGAAGTCAGGAGAAATTTTCCTTAGAAATAAAATAAAATGCTTAGAGAGAAAGAGAAGGCATATGAATAAATTACCTCATTCAAACTACTTTCCCTCATTGGGGGCTGACCAGAGGAACTACTCTTCCCTTAAGAACTAATTGGTCCACGAGCAGAAAAGGGTGGGGCAATAGACATTTTCCAATTAAAACAAAATAAGTACAAAGTATGAGGAAATTTAATATTACAAAGTTTGAAATTTTTAGATACTTGAGAAGAACTTCTCATTTCATGACCATTGGTATGATTAGTTATCTATGAGAGCTCAATAATTATAAGATATAAATTTGGAAGCCTCAAAAGAAAAGGTAAATTTAATATACAAGAATTCACATTAGCCTTCTTCCAGAAAATTTACAAATGAAAAGTTTGCATAAGAAATATACTTCTCATGCCAATCTCAAAGATGATACTAGCATAGTGTTTCTCTCCCTATAAAAAGGATCGCGTGGAGGACAAGTATGAGAAAGGGAAGATGAAGGAACTATGATTACCCTTGGGGCCCCGCTCGTCCCCATAGATAAAACCTACTCAATGAAGGCATGAATAATGATTAATAAAAAAATGAAGATTAATGAAACAAAAAATTTGAATGATAGAAATGACAGTGCTTACGAGATCCGAATGAGGAAATTACCCAAAAGGAAGCAACACGGTAGTGGGGATAGTAGAGCTTGGTGAATGCACCATTGAGTCATTGTGATCGCTTACGTATTTTTCGTCTAGATTTAAAATCACATTTCTTGGAGATTATGAAGAGGATGAATGATGAGTCAAGTGATCCCCATTGATAATAAGTGATCCAATGTTATTTGAAGATGAACTGCGATAATCACAGGACGGTGTACTTCCATAATCACGAAGTTTTTCTTAAAATAAGCATGGTGTTAAGAAGGTGCTAGAGTCTCCATTACTTTTTATCTTCATAAAGTAGAGAAATAATAAAGGTACCTTCTGCAGGTAGAGAAGTAATTTGGGTGGATGATAAAGAAGGACTTGATTTAATAGACTGACGCAGCCACAAATGTGTATTTAGTGTGCATGATGATATAGAATCAAGTGCAAGCCTATCACGTTAGTAATAAACCCAGTAAGTAGGGATCGTCTCCACAGGGAATTGGGATGAAGAATCATAACGACACGAAATAGATGACCAACCCTAAAATTGACTCCCGAAAGAAATGAAAAAGGTGATTAAGATGATTAGAAAAATCTACTAACTAAATATGAATGCAAATTAAATAACAACTAAACTAAATGCAAAGGAAAAAATATACTAAATGAATTAACTACGAATAAGGAAAGAGAGGTCGGGTTACAATCCCCTAAACCCTAGTACATTTACCATATAGAATACTAGATTTTGAATTGGAAATTTAATTAAACTGAGACTTTAGTAATCCTAAGCATTACATATGTGAGGGTACTAGCCCGCATCATACATAATCAAAGGTGAAAATAAACGAGGTTAAAAGGTCTAAGATGATTGAGTGTCACTTAAAATTGAATTCAAACCGTATTTTCTACATGGTTCAATTACATCGGGTTGGGTTCAAGCACCCCAACCCTTAAAAACTTAGCCGGACATGATTAAATTAAAACACAAGTTTTAAAGTGCAGGAATTCATCACTATTTTAGAAATTTTGAAAAGAAAATTTTGGAATTAAGAATTTAAAACTAGGAATTGAGAATTAATCTAAATAACTACAAAAAAATTGAAATCACAATTTAAATGTTACTTGCAAGCAAGAAATATGGACATAAACTTTGAATATTCAATTAATTGCAACAAATCTTCAAAACTAGGGTCCTTCTATGCAATAGCCCTCTAAAACTAATAATATTCGAACCTCGTAATGCTTGATAATAAGTGAAAATAAATACACTATGAAATTTACAAGAGTTTGAACCAAGGAAAACTCTAAATTGGAAACGAAAAATCTGGGAAAATATTAACCGAACCGGTTCGGGTATTCTTCGATTCGGTCTGGCCTTCAATTTTATTCAGGGATCTTCAAGATATCAGACCGATTAGGTTTCTTCTCTAAAAGGATCTATCCGAACCTCATTTTGATACTGAGATCCTAAAGGCATTTGAACCGGTTCATTTTCTTCGGTACCTAGACCGATCCGGTGGCTAATGTTTCACAGGACTTGGATCTCCTCCGGATCGGTTCATTTTTGGGCATGGATTGTCCGGTCTGGTGGTGAAATTTATTCAAAAATTATCTTCCTTGCTTTCGCTTGATTTTTATCTCATCTTTGAATCTCCATAACTTCTGATCCATCACTCAGTTTGTGATGTCGTTTCTTCCTACGCGCTTGTAGACATGAGGTCTACATCTTTCATGTTGGTCCCTCATCCAAACTCTAGATGTGAAATGGCTATTTTTCCCTCTGACTTTCCTTCCTTTCATGATTTCTCGGCTTTGGATTCCTCTTCTCTTCACTTGCATTAAATACCTATAAAAAGCATGAAAATACATAAAACTCAAGTCACTATGTGGGAATTATCAATAGCATATAAATGAGATAAATCAATACGAATTACATTATTCAAGGTGCTAAAAGCTACTAAATTAAGGGGATAAATTGAGAAGAATTTATGCCTAATAAAATCCCACTAACTTAACTTTGCATGTCTTGAGTAATGTGAAAGAACTTCATTAAGGCTCAACTCTTGAAATTTATTGTATTAGGATAGAATACCACTTTCGCGGGCAAGTGATTGCATTTAGTGTATGAAAAAAGCCTTTAAACCCCTAGGTTACTCTAGTAGGATGAGTGGTGTCTCGTGAGGGTTTGTACTGAATATACCTACAAAATTTGTTTTCGACTCAAAAATTCAAAATACCTAAAAATTGTACAATTTAAACTTTTTGAAAAATAATCACCATATATTTATATTCATAAGTCTCAATTTTCCATGTGTGTGGGAAGCCAAAAATTAAATTGCTAATTTCAACCGATTGATCATTATGTTACTTTTTCGAAAATTCATTTTTGATTCAAATGTTCACAGGACACCCTCGCAAACGAATCACTCAGAATGTGGCTATTTCACTCGGTATGTGTGATATAAGGAGTAAATTCATTGGAACACGAATTGATGCACACAAAATTGAAAATACAAAAATTTATGGGTAAAAATATCTCTTCATCGGATTACGGTCGTTGGGAAACGGAAACATAGCCTCTTATACACACCAATCAATCTTTCTTGATATCTTTTCGGGTTTTATCTCTCCACACGGTAATTAATTTCCCAATTCGG
Source organism: Sambucus nigra (assembly GCA_949130495.1). Lineage (NCBI taxonomy): Eukaryota > Viridiplantae > Streptophyta > Magnoliopsida > Dipsacales > Adoxaceae > Sambucus > Sambucus nigra. Next base: position 215,458,814 of record OX422222.1, on the reverse strand, counting down.
ACTCATTTAGGACTTTTCAGGTTACAAGGTGTGTAAGGTAATGTAGAAAATGGTTAGGAAATTCAGAATTCGAAAAACTTCTTATGATGTCCGTTAGTGTTTTTTTGGGCTTTCGCTCTTTTTTCTCTTCTTTTTCTATTTTTTTTAGCATGATTCAATTTTTTTCATTTCTCCCTTTTTATACAGTTATTGGACTTAATTTTTGCAATTTCCATTTTCCACAAATCTGGGCTGTTTGGGTTTTTTGGGTTATCAAACGAAAAGGGAAAACATTTTATTAGGCTCAAATTGGGTTGCAAAGGGAAATTTTTTCACAACTTTTTATGGATAATCTTTTTAGGTAACAAACAATGGCCTAACATCATTTATCCGAATTACTAATCAATTTACCATATGCATCTTGAGATGAATTTTAGTTTAGAGATATGTTAGTGCGCTTTTTGAGGCAACATCTCACTCGTCTCCCGTGACCGATCAAAACAAGGTATTAAAGATCCTCAATGACTTGTTTCAACGCTAAATTGAACTACGAGTTAATCATTAACTCGAATTGATTTAAAAACTCAGAAAAATCAATAGACTCAAAATATCACCGGGTTGATAATCTCCACACTTTTCGTTAACTCGTCAATTTTTGCTCAATTTCCATCTTTGGTCAATTTCGGCATTGTGCACTTTGAAATTTATAAATTTGAGATTTTAACCAAAAACTTCGGTGATATTTTAAAAAAAATTAAATTCCAAGTTTTATTTACTTTGACAAAAATATTTTTTGGCTTTTTCAAATTTTTTATTTTTTCGGAAAATTTTGAAATTTTCTAATTTTTTTTGGGCAACTTAAAAAATTTGTTAGGTTTTAGGAAGACGCACCTGTCACCCCCCACCCCCCTAAATTAGACTTTTCCATTATCCTCAATCAAAAGGAATAAGATCTAAAGAAGAGCAAATAACAAGTGTGAAAAATAAAACAAGCAAATATTTAAAATGCAAAAAGACACTAAATGACACTAGCACGTGACTAAAAAATACAACAAAAATCACCCCATACGCGTTGGGTGTGTGACGACTTTTGATCTCTCCACAAACTCACCCAACCCCTTGTAAGGGGTTTGTTGCTCTTCTATCTCCCCTGTCTTCCTATCATAAGTAAATAGTAGAACAAGTTAGGCCTAGTTCAATAGATAAGGGAGAGACCCTGGGTCTCAGTATGACTCACTGGGAAGGGATCCTCGTGGTGTCTAATTTAACATTTTCCTATGTACACCGACTTGGAGGGGACATCTCGATTTTTCTTAGTTTCGGGAGTACATGGGTCGGGTTCAAAATCGAAGGATACTTGAATCTTTACTCAAGTGGTATGGGTGGATGGTCACAAATAAGTAATTTATCTGCCATATCTTTCCAATTATTCTCTCCCAAGTGACCACAAGAGTCAAACAAAGGTTGACTTCAACATCAAGGTTCTCATCCATCGGTCCGAATTCTTTCGAAAAGTCCTCTAGACTCATATCTCCTAATTCTCTTTCATAATTAAGATTCAAATCATCTATCTTAATCTACTCAAATATCTCTACCCCGCTATCGCTTACTTGCTCACTCACACTCTCAATTGCAGTCACGAAGCACACCTCTCCTATTCATTTCTTAACTTCAGAATTTCCTCTCTCACTTTGCGCATCAAAATCTAACCCTAACGGCTCTTGCTTGTGAGTCCTCTCATGCTCGTGTGCTTCCTCGATAAGATCCATTTCTCGCAGTTCACTTTCATCTCCCTCGTTCTTAGCTTTTATTAAAGATAAACGTTAATTGCATTTGCCCACTCCGAGCATTGATGAGTGTATTAGCCATAGTTAAGAATGGGCGATCAAGGATGACGGGAACATGATTTCTGGAAATAATGGATGGTTCCTCATCAAAAATAAGAAAATCCACCAGGAAGTAGAAATTGCTAATTTGGATGATTACATCTTCAATAATTCCCCGAGGCATCTTCACAGAGCGATACACGAGTTGGAGAGTCATGGTCGTATGCATAAGGGCCCCCAAATCTGATTGTTTGTAGATGTAATAGGGAAGAATGTTAACACCCGCCCTTAAATCTATTAACGCTCATTTGATTCGCTTCTTGCCCATGATGCACGAGATGATGGGTGCACCCGGATCTTTATATTTTAGTGGAAGATCACTCAACAGAACTGAGATGACGTTCTGTGTTAGAAATACATTTTTCTTTACCTTCAACCTTAGTTTCAATGTGAGTAAGCCCTTAAGAACTTAACATACACAGGATTTTTCTTTATGGTCTCGAGAAAAGGTAAATTGATCTTTACTTAATTAGGAACATCGAGAACATCATCCCGAGAAGTCTCTTTGGATTGAGGGATTAACCGTTGAGGATATGGGGCTACACTGGGGGGTTTCACCACACCTCTAGCCCTCCGGTGTCATCATTACCACTCTTTTTCATGGGGACATCTTTGGCCTCTTTCCTACCTGGAAAAATCTCCTTTTCATTTTGCTTAGCGCATGGAAGAGTTAAAAAGTCATTCACTCTCCCACTACGCAGTGTAATTTCACTACATTGCTCAGGATGCTCGTGGGATGTCACTCTAACACAAGATTGGCCTTGGGGCGGTCTTTGGCCTTGGGCCGAAAATTTACCCTTCTCTTAGAAACTTAAGGATGCCTGCAACCTAGAGATACTGGTATTCATATCAGTGAACATGCGCTCAAACTTAGCATTGGTTGCGTTTTGAGATATGATGAATTGGTTTAATTTTCCTCAAGGGATCTCCACGGCGGGTTAATGTATAGGCATGTAGGTGGTTCTTGCATTTGTGGCTGCATAGGTGGCGCTTGTTGAAATTGAGGAGGGGGTGGAGATTTGGCAACATTTTATGTAGGATTCATTGCATCGTGTTGTTGCCCATAGCTAAAACCGGGATGGTTCCTCCATGAAAGGTTGTATGCATTCTTGTGAGGGGGGTTGAAATTTCCCTTTAACTCTCCTATTGCTTGCACCTACTCGTTAAGCATGGCTTTGTAGGTTCATATCGTCGGACATTCCCTTGTTGGATGAACCGCCTCGCAAATAGCACACACCTCATCTTTTACCTCACGAGTGGATTTGATAATTTCTTTTAATCGGACCTCGAGCATGTCCTTCATAATCTTTTTAAACTGATCAAGTCAACGGTCTATTAAAGTATCATGATTTAATTCGTATAGACCGGATGCAGCAGGAAAAGTGGACCCTTATTGAGGTCGATTTTGGGCATTAGGATCGGATGTGTCCCATGATTGAGTAGTCACAGTGACATACTTAAGATGAGCCTCAGTGTCACTCGCATCTAATTCCCAAAACAAAATTTCACACATTATTTGAACACGAGTTTTTTCCCAAAACGCATGTAATTCCCAAAATGGTATTTCACATCTAATTCGCAAAACGATATTTGTCATCTAAATCCATGATGGGAGTAACCGTTAGCTAGCTCTTTGAAGTGCTCCCAACACCGATCAAATGTCTAATTATCTCGTTGTAAAAAGTATCAAATTTAAGCCTTTATGGAGTTGGTTTTATGTGGTGGAAAGAAATTCGAGAGAAACTTGGATTGCATATCCTTCAATGATATGATCGATTTTGTTGGTAAAGACAAAAGACATGTCTTAGATTTATCTTTTAAGCAAAAAGGGAAAAGATTTAGGCGAACGACATCTTGCATGAAAGCTTGATCACTAAAGGTTTCGCATGCCTATTCGAACTCTCGGATATGGAGATATGGTTTCTCTGAATCCATGTCGTGAAATGTTGGAAGAATTTGTATCATCCCATTATGGAAGTGGAACTGTCTAGCATTATATGGGAGTTGAATGCATCTAGATGTGACAATCCGCTTATGAAATAAGAGTTCCTTCATGGGACGATACGGTAGGTTTCCCTCACCCGTACCGAACCTAGCGATATCCTACATGTCTCTCTCTCCAATGGACTCAGAGTCCTCACTCAGTGTTCTAGACGTGTGACTCAGTACGTGCCTCGTGATGGAGTTTGGAAGTGCAGGAGGTGGAGCCCAAAATTTTGGAATGCTAGGGGTATGGTGGCTTTCAAAATTATACTGAACAATGGGATTTTTGTGAATTCTTATTGGAGTATTTTGAGGAGTTTGTTGTTGATTTTGCATGAGAGGACTTTTGAGTGATGATTTCTTTTTGTTTTTTACTGAATTTTTTGGATTTGGATTTTTTTATTTTGTTGGCTTTTTAAATTTTGGAATCAAATTCGGGATTGAATCTACTAACCTAAAGTCTACATAATTTCACGAAAATGGCGCCAAAAACTTGACGCGACCACAAATTTGTATCTAATGTTCGTGCTGATATAGGCTCAAGTGCAAGCCTATCATGTTACTAGGACGACGAATCATAACAAAATGGAATTCATGACCAACCCTAAAATTGACTCCCGAAAGAAATGAAAAAGGTGATTAAGATGATTAGAAAAACCTACTAACTAAATGTGAATGAAAAATAACTAACAACTAAACTAAATGCAAAGGAACAAATATACTAAGTGAATTAACTATGAATAAAGGAATATAGGTTGAATTACAAACCCTCAAACCCTAGTACATTTACCTCATAGAATACTAGATATTGAATTGAAAATTTAATTGAACCTAGACTTCAGTAATTCTAAGCATTACGTATTTGTGGGTACTAGCCCGCATCATACATAATCAAAGGTAAAAATAAAGCGGTGATGAAGAGCTAACACGCACATGACATCCTTAAACACCCTGATTACATGGGGGGAAAAAAGGTTAAAAGGTCTACGATGGTTGTGTGTACTACACAACATGATTCACTTAAATTATAATTCAAACCCTATTTTCTACATGGGTAAATTACATCGGGTTGGGTTCATGCACCCCAACCCTTAAAGACTTAGCCAGGCATGATTAAATTAAATGAAAACACAGGTTTTAAAGTGCAGGAACTCACGACTACTTTAGAAATTTTAAAAAGAAAATTTTGGAATGAAGAATTGAAAATTAGGAATTGAGAATTAATCTAACTAACAACAAAAAGATTGAAAGGATAATTTCAATGTTACTTCCAGTCAGGAAATCTGGACATAAACTTTGAATCTTGAATTAATTGCAACAAATCTTGAAAACTAGGGTTATTATATACAAGAGCCCTCTAAAACTAATAATATTTGAACCTCCTAATGTCTAACAATAAGCGAAAATAAATACACTACGAAATTTACAAAAGTTTGAACTAAGGAAAAATCTAAATTAGAAATGAAAAATATACAAAAATCTTAACGAACCGTTATAGTTATTCTTGGGTTCAGTTCGGTATCCAGTTTTGTTCAGGGATATTCAAGATATCAGATCGGTTTCTTCTCTAAACGGATCTGTCCGACCCTCATTTTGATACAAATCTCCTAGAGGCATTCGGAGCGATTTATTTTCTTCTGTAACTGAATCTGTTCGGTGGCTAATTTTTCATAGGACTTGGATCTCCTCTGGATCGGTTCGTTTTTGGGCACGACCAGTCCGGTTTGGTTGTAATATTTATTTAGAAATTGGCTTCCTTACTTTCTCTTCATTTTTCTCTCATCTTTGAATCTCCATAACTTTTGATCCAGGGCTCGGTTTGGGATTCCGTTTCTTCCTACACGTTTGTAGACACGAGGTCTTAATCTTTCATGTTGGTCCCTCATCCGAACTCTAGAAGTGAAATGACTATTTTTCCCTCTGACTTTCCTTCCTTTTTTGATTCTCGGCTTTAGATTCCTCTTATCTTCACTTGCATTAGATACCTATAAAAAGCATGAAAGATATACAAAATTGGAGGCAATATGGGGAATTATTTGTATCATATAAATGAGATAAATCAATACGAATTACATTATTTGAGGCACTAAAAGCTATTAAATCAAGGGGATAAATTCAGAAGAATTTATGCCAAATCATATACTCATATCCTTAACTAGGGACCGTCTGATATGCCTGTTCTCTATACTGGTTATTAAATTTTGGAATGGTGTGAATTAAAGGTAGGAGTATGACTCTTTTAAATATGATAAGGTATATGGTAAGTTATTTAATACTGCGACATTCATATTGGGATTTTTTGTTAGAGACAATGATATACATTCTAAATTTAGTTTTTTCTGAATTGATCTCTTTAACTCCCATAGAACATTAAAGTACTACCAAGCTTATTCTAGGACATGGTTGTTTCTCGAGGTCCCATTAATCTTATTGTGAAGGGAGAAAATAATTTCATACTACCTGTGTTTCTAGAACACCCGTATAGAATGAAATATAACATGATATCGATAATACACTGCCTGGTGGTAGAAGGAACATTACAGATGATGAGGATACATGTGTAATTAATATATGAAAATAGATGATGCCACGTTATGATGGAAGGATTGGAATACATATTAGTAGGTAAATGTTTTAGGAGGACATTTTTGTGATATCCCAAGGAAACACATATCGGATCGTAGGAACTACAATGAGGCCTATTAAGACGATGAATTTTATATTTGGTTTAAGACTCTTGGTATAAATAATGATTCGAAAACCATTAGAAAACCTTATCATCGGTATCCATGGCAAAGTTTGTCAAAATGTTTTGATGCTAAGACTACATTCTTAAACGATTGCCTTAACAAGTCGATAGTAAGAAGTTTGGGAAGAAAAGTGTGTAAACTTAAAAAGTCTATTTATGGACTAAATCTAATACCATAGGCTTTCAATATTTGGTTTGATTATCCAAAAAATATTTTGTTTTTTATCAAATTATCAGTAATACTTGTCTATATAAGAGGCATTACAAAAATATGATGGTATTACTAGTACACTTTATGAATAATATTCTCTTAATAAGGAACGAGGTTGGTGTATCGTCTTACATAAGAGTGTGATTGTCTAATTATCTCAATATAAAATACTTAGAATAATCTAGGAAAATAATTCTGATCAAGCTTTCTCTAGATTTAATACAAATGATGTGGAGCTTATTTAACGTCACTTATATTAATGTTGTACTTACAAGTTTAGCATCAATATTCCAAGAGAGGTTATTTCTTCCAAGTATAAAAATCACTCTATCTTGGGATCATTATCCTAAAAGACCTAATCCAATAGAAGAAATATGTACTATACCTAATGATTCGGTAGTTAGGAAGTCTCATGGATGTTATGTTGTGTTCTATACTTAATATATTTTGTATTGTTAACATGATGATCATGTTTCAGTATAATAATCTTACACCTTTTTGGCACGAAGACTAGTTTTTAGTCACATAAGAATTCAAAGTTTTCTTCCTTGGCACATGTGTTTACCCTAGGAGGTGGAGCTATTAATTAGAGGAGTTAGAATAAATCTTGCATTACTGACTCCATCGTGGAAGCCAAAGTGTTTGCCATTTTGGAGGCACCTAAAAAAGCTACATGGATGATTAACTCCCTACATAATTTTGATGATGTTATTTTAAGTGAAATTAGATATTACACTTTATTATGTTTGTACTAATATGATTGCAAGTTAGAGAGAACTCATAGTCCATAATAGGGATAAGTGAATTGAGCATAGGTTTAACCTAGATCGAGAGATCAAATAATGAAGATGATAAGTTTATGACCAAGATTGCATCAGATAACACCCAATAATTTCTTATATAACTAAGGCTATAGACTACCGAGTATATGATTTGATAGTTAGATGAATAGATACATGAATTTAAGACTAAGTGGGAAATTTTTTTTGTTTTTTATTCTAAAAACAATGTATGACATTTTAGTAAAGGTGTTAGTTAATTTTGAAATCAGAATCACGATTGTGACTCTCTCTCTCTCTCTCTCTCTCTCTCTCTCTCTCTCTCTATCTATCTATCTATCTATCTATCTTATGCTCTTTCTCTAGCTGCCCTTAAAACCATATTTGTGGTTTGCATGTCAAGTGATTCCTCCATAACTCACGTTGATCCCAAACCTATAGACATTAAAACTGTTTAGAATCGCTCGTTTAAATATGTGGTTGCTGAATTATCTTCCACTCTCCATGATCTTTCCCTCAAACCCCCCACAACCTTCAAAGGAGAGCTTGTAGTTATGTTCTCCCATGAATACATTGAAATACTTTCTAAACCTATTCAACATGCCTTGGTAGGAAAATTTTCACATGGTATAACTTCAATAGAGGTTATAAGTCTTATCTTTCAAACATTCTCTCTCTAAACTGCATTCACTATTGGACTACAAGATAATAAGAACATATTGATTAGATTTAATCCAGATTAAGACTTCTCTAGGATGTGGATGTAAGATACTTGGTATGTAGGAATTTTTCCTATGAGAATCTTCAAGTGGACACCTGATTTCATATCAGATATTGAAAGAAACCTCTCTCCTATTTGGATCTTAATCCCTCAACTACCAATTCTTTTCTTCTCCAAATCTTGTCTCTTCTCAAGTGTCCATATTATTAGAAAACCTCTAAATCTTGATGCCTCCACAGTTGAAATTAACAGGAACAGTGTTGCTCATGTTTGTGTGGAAGAAAGACGTCATAAAAAATTTCTCTGTGAGAGTTTTGATAGGGTGTGGTGATAAGTGTTTTTGGAAAGAGATTAAATTGGATAATACGACTAAGTATTATAGGAACTGCTACAAGAAGGGGCATGATGAGGATACTTGTATATTCCTTTTTGCCAAAGAGAGTGGAGAAAAATTTAAAGAAATGTGATCCCTATTGCAACCCCAAAATTATTCTTAGATGTAATGAGAATTTTTTGTAAGAATATACTTTTAATAGTGGTGATAAAGAAGATAAAGACATAAGAGGAAGCCATCTTAATCTTATGATTCAACAGAACAAGAATCAAGAAGATTTGGAGTCTGATCATGAAGAATTTAGAGGAATAATGGAGTACAAAGAAGGCCCCATAGCTAAGAACACTAGTAAAGAAACTATAAAGGAAATTGAAAGAGGAAGGCTGGAGTGGCAAATCAAGTTCATGAAAATCCAAGATCATATTGATAAGATTCATAATCAAGAACTTTAAAAATGAAGAAATCCAAATTATAGAGAATCATGCTTTGTCCTCTAGAGGTACTGATGTTCCAAAAGTTAATAAAAATCTAGCATCCAAGTCTTTGTAATTAACTGATGTGGATGATGATGAAGTTTATCACATTCCTATCATATAAGGATTGCAACTTTCATCAAGAAGAACTTAAAACAAAATGAAGTGGATTTTTTGAAGAAACAATTAGATAAAATGAAAGTGATGAAAGTAGATGTCAGTTCCAATACTCAGAAGCTAACAAGAATTACAGGCCCAATGTATAAAAGATTCACAAGATCCTCATAGAAAGGTAACTCCAACTCTTTATCCCTAAACTCCCAATGATTAATATTATAGCATGGAATGTTAGAGGTGATACCACGAAATCATCAAATAGAAGACTTAAAAGGTTTTGCAAGACTTACAAATACCTTTCTTTTCTCTGTTGGAACCTAAGGTGGAATCTTAGAAAATTGACTCTTTTAAAATCAAAAGGGGTTTTGAGGGTAGTATCAATACTATCAGTGGCAATATATTGATATTTTGGAGATTTAACATTTTAATGCAATGCTTTATTGATCACCAACAACACCTAACAATTAAGTTTAACAATCCCACAATAAAGCAATGTGTAGTTATGACTCTAGTGTTCCCAAATGATCAAATGAGGAAAGAATTGAGTTATGAGATCAACTAGCATCTATTTTAGCTCTGACTCAAGATTCTCCTCATGCAGTTATTGGTGACTTTAGTGTTGTCTCCTTTGAAAGTGAAAAGTTGGGAGGGAATGATATAGATTATGCTGCTATAGAGGACTTCAAACAAACAACATAGGATAATGGTCTAATTGAAATGGGGTACTTTGGAACTATATTTACTTGGTGTAATATTAGGACGGAGGAGGATATCATCATGGAATATCTTGATAGGTGCTTTGTCAACCAAACTTTTCTATCCTAATTCCCAAACAGAACAATCAATTACCTTAGTAGATCTACATCAAACCATGCCCCTTTATTATTAACCTTTCAAGCTTAGCTAGATTAAGGTCCTAAATGATTTGAATTCCAACATATGTGAGTCAATAAGATTCAATTCTTTAATATTATTCAAAAGTCATGGGAGGAGGATAATAAAGTAGTAGTTTTCAAGAATTTCAGAAGAAAGCTTCAGAGAATTAATAGAGATCTTCAAAAATGGAAAAAATACATCTTGAAGGATGTGTTCCAGCCAGTCAGGGACTTAAAGGATGAAAACCTTCAACTTGATCTCAACTTTGAACTGGACCCCAAAGATAGCAATAGAGCATCAATGTATAAAGGTAAAGAAAATATGATCTAGTCTTATGCAAATGAAAAGGTTATTTAGAGGCAAAAGTCCATTATAAAATGTCTCAAAGAAGGTGATGCTCACTCAAGCTTTTTGCACAACAATGTAAAAATAAAAAAAATCATAAACTTAAAACTCATTCAATTAGAGATGAGAATGGTAATGTTATTGAAGAATTTGAGGAAATAAATAAACGCATTCTAACTTTCTTCGAAAAGCTTATGAAGGGAGATTAAGTCAGGTCCTCCATAGATGTTTCAATTATCATTCCTGTCATTGTCACCAGTACAGTCCATGAAGAATAGGAGGCTTTCACAACTGAAGAGGAAGTTGTTATAGATATACAAGATCTGAATGAAGACTTAGCCCATGTCCAGATGGAATTGGGGGGGTACTTTTAAAAAAAGTGTTGGCACATTATAAAATATGACTCATTGCAATCTATTTATTCTTTTTTTTTGCATGTAGAGACCTTCCTTCTAATTGGAACAGTACTTCTGTTTTTTTAATTCCTAAAGTAAAGACCCCTAGAACCTATGGTGATCTCGGCCCATTAATGTCTATAATTTCTCTTCTAAAATTATCAAAAAAATGGAGTCATCAAGGCTTACAAATATGTTAACAAATCTAATTTCTCTGAATCAAAGTGTATTTATTAAGGGTAGATCCATACAGGACAATGTTCTTCCTGTTAAAGATATTATCCACAACTCAGGGAAAAAAGTTAATGGAGGTAATATGATTATCAAAATTGACATGGAGAAAGTGTATGACATGGTCCAATGGGGTTTTTAATTCATGTCCTTGGAGTGTTTGGGTTTGGAGAAATATAGATTTACTTTATATGGAGGAATATTTCAAATAACTATTTTTTATTGATTATAAATGGTCTTCGATGTGGTTTTTTCAAATCTTATAGGGGTCTTAGGCGAGGGGATCCACTATCCCCTAGTCTATTCATGCTTCCAGCTGAATACTTGAGAACATGTCTAAATATGCTCATGTCAAAAGGCTTTATCAAACCTCATTATGTTCTGAGTGGAAGTCCTCTAATCTCACGCCTTGCTTTTGTAGAGGATTTCATTGTATTTTGTAGGCGTGATAAGAGATATCTTTGAAGATTGGGGATTTTATTCAACAGTATAGCTGTTTATCAAGCCAGAAAGTTAATCTCAGCAAAAGTACTTTCACAGTTGATTCGAAGAGCTCCAATCAGTATAAATCAGAAGTAAAAGATATTACAAGCCTCAAGCACAAGGAAATTCCCATTTCTTATTTTGGACGCCCTCTATTCAAAGGCAGGAACAAGGTAAAATATTATGATTCTCTCAACAACTAAGTGAGATCTAAAGTAGTTGGCTAGAAATCTAAAACACTTTCAAGTGGAGGCGGGCTTAGTATTCTTTAACATGTCCTAACCTCTATTCCATGTTATATTCTATCCTCAATTTCTCCTCCCAAAGCAGTCATCTCTAAACATCGTAGAATTCTTAACAAATTCTTCTGGGGTGGCCATGAAGAGTAAGGTTGGAAATTCCAATTGAAGAACTGGGAGATCATTAGCATAGATATAAAGGAGGGTGGCCTTTGGCTTACTAGTTTTCATTTAGTTTCCAAATCTTCTTTTATGTATTTATTTTGGAAACTTTACTCTGATAGTTCTTTATGGGTTACTTATATGTCTAATAGATAAATGAAGAAGGGAATTCACCACAAAAAGAGGATCCCTTACATGGAGGAACCGAATGATATATAAATACTTATGTGTTGATCACATGATTCAAGTAGAGGGGCAGTGGATTTGGACCTCTGATGTCAAAGGTGATTTTACTTTCATATTTTTCGATGCCTATTGCAAGAAAATCTCCCATTTTTTAACATTAACAATATTATTTGGGATCCCGACATTCCTAAAAAATGTTCAATTAATGTGTGGAATATCATTAACAACCGGATTCCCACTGATAAAAACATCCAAACTCTTGTTATTAATCTGTGATCTAGATGCAAATTTTGCCTTAAATACATTGAGTCCTTAGACCATCTATTCCTTCACTGCACAAAAATCATTCCAATTATGACTTTTTTTTATCTAATCTCCTGGGAATTGATATTAGTTTTTCCAATATATACACTATTCTTCATAGTTGGCGGATCAAAAGTGGCCTTAGGAAGCTGCATTCCAGTTATTGTGCGTTGAGAGATATGGAAATTTAGGAATACGGCCTTATTTTAAAATTCTTTTGTTGATAAGAGATTTATCATTTCTCAATCCATTTTTTTATATCAAGTATACGAAAATTTAAACACTTTAAAAATGGTCCTTCCTAATTTGATATTGGAATCCAATCTACCTTCAACCTCAATCTCAAAAAGACCATTAAATTGACTAGGCCTATTAAATGGAGTTTAGACTCTCCAAATGTTTTGAAATTAAATATTTATGGGGATTCCAAGGGCGATCCATGGTGGAGTGGCATTATAGGTATTTTAATGAATGATAGGGGAGATTTAGTTTTTGCATGTGCTCATTCTGAAGGTCTTTCTTCTAACTCAGTTCTTGAGATTAAAAGTTTATATATGGGAGTTAAATTGTTCTTAGACTTTAACATTTTAGAGTTGGTAATACAATCAGACTCTACTTTTGTGGTGAATCTAATTAGTTTGAATTGGAAGCCTCCTTGGGAAATATCTACTTATGTGAAAGAAATCATATCTTCATTATCTTCTCTCAACTTCTCAATAATTTGTTGTTTCGAGGAATCAAATATGGTTGTTATTTCTCTTGCCATCTATGGAACTATTATTCAATCCCTCTCAATCTTTAAAAATTTTATGGATCTTCCTACATTGGATCGTGGTGCTTATAAATTAGACAAAATGGGATGCTTCTACCTTAGATCTTCATAGATATGCCTATTGAGATTTTCTTTTGTAATGGGGCTATTATAAAACCCCATATTTATTATTTTCAAAGTTTATTATGGGTGGACATTGGTAGGTTTGGTTTGGTCCCGTACCAAAACCTAAATCAGAACCTATGTACTTCAGTTTTGCATTATTGGAACTATATCCAAACCAATAATGTCATGAAACTAAACCAAACCAAACCAACCATGGTTCAGTTTAGTTTTTGTTTAGGTTATTTCCTGTTTTCTTATGTTTTTTTTTAAAACATACCATAGTAAAATATTAAGCCAACATATCACAAAATTTAAAAAACTTGTACATCTAAGATAACACCAACAATAACAAGTGTTTACTAATGATTAAATATGCAACTACTTCCAAGTTTAAAGTTAACACATAATTATTCCCAACAAATTTAGACACATAATCAAAGACTTAAACACATAAATCACAAATACATTAAAATCAACACATAAATGTATATTTAAACACATAAATCTCAAATACACTAAAATCAATAGATTGTTTTAGATTTATATACAATAATTTGAGATTTAAATGTCGGTATATATAGGGTAGGTTTAGGTTCGATTTATATTGCTTGCACATCAGTTTGGTTCTCGATTTGGGTTGGGTTGGGTTAGTTAGAAAACCAATAACCAACCCAATATGATTGTTTTTTTATGTTTATGAACTAGAACCTACCCAATGGTAACTAAAGACAAAACTAATCCTTGTGGTTTGGTTCGATTTGGTTCGGTTCTTCGAGTTCACAGGTTCCGCTGTCCACCCCTAAAGTTTATTTACTATTTTCTTATATATAAGATTTCAATTCCACTTGGGAAAGGCTATTTCTCCTCAATTAATAATATGCCAGGGGTATCTATCCCTATTCTATAAAAAAATCATGATTGTGAGAATTCTTTATGTTTATAGTTAAATATATTATATGAAATGTCGATAAATTGGACTTAGTAGGAATTCTAATGGGTTGGTTTTTCCATGATCATAGAAGATCGACATTTTGGTTCTATTAAAATTTAATAGTTCACAACCTAGATAGGGGTTGATATCCTATTGGTATATCCGGTTCTGAAATCCTAGTAGTTTATATCACGCTATATGAACTTGCTCGATAGTTCGAGAACTTGTTTAATTGTTCAAAAGAGGATTATTATCGATACATTCAAGAATCTATTGGACAATACCACCTATGAGATTCAAGTATAAGTGACATTGCTAGGGGTCTGTGTCAAACAACTATTTTTTAATAAACTAGGTCAAAAATGGTTTCAAACTATCATAGTTTGGAGTATGTGTAAATAACCCAAACGTAATGAAAAAGGAAGCAGAGCAAACTAGTTTAAGGATAAATACCAAATATAAGTCAAATAGGCAGAACTATGATCAACTGAATAGTAGATCAATTTGATTTACATAATGAAAAGGGCATCATTCATTTACATGCATCATTCGTTTACACGCATGGTCAACAAGTCTTGCCTCATAAAATGGAAAAAAATGAAATTAAACAAAATGGCAGAGCTAGTGTTTCAAAAATACATCTGCTTTCATATATCTTCTTATGGTAACGACGTGGATGCCTTTATTAGAAGATTAGAGGCTTTGGATAGATTGTTTCCATGCTCTCCCACACTTTGTTGTCTATCAACATTTGGCATAAGAGTTTATGGAGCTTCAGATGGGTGGGGGAGAGAAATGTCGACAGTAATGAAAAACGAGGGAGGGAAAGTTTGATGCATCCAAAAAACATTTTGAAGAATTATGTTATTTATTCGGATTTTTTTAAAATTTGTAGACTTAAATTACTAACACTTAAATTGAATTAGTAACGGGAACTTATTGTTAGAAATTACTAATGGTAAAATACTTCTAGTAATAGAAAAAAATTAGGGTGTTACCAAAAGCTTGTTATAAAGACAAATTTCCAATCGAGTCAATTTGTAGTGTTGGCTTAATTCTGGACAAAACAATTTGAATCATACGATAGATTGTTGTACCTCAAGCCTATGACATTTGAAGAGTTAAAGACGATGCGGCAAAAGTGAAAGTGTAGATATGATTTTCGTTTTCAACTGCCTTATTTCTCATCATCAACATTGTCTCATTTTCCAAGGTCTCCAATGGTATGAATGCATTAATATATATTGGTGATTGGGAAATTATTTGGGTGTTTTAAAATAAAATTTTAGCATCACAACAACTTTTTTTCAGAAATTTTCACAAAAGTTTTTGGGCTTTAAAAGAATTTTAAGATTTTCTGAAAAGTCATTCGAACGAACTTGGAATCTTGGTCGAACGAAATTCCCAGGTCGTTCGAACGAACTACTAATGAGAATATGTGCTTTTTACCTGTTTTATCATTAGAAGTTTGGTTCGAAAAAAATGTGACTTAAGTGGAAGTATATTGTGGTTATATAGTCATTAAAAGTTATATAGTTATGTTATGATAATACTTATGATTGAGATTCAGTACTGATTTAGTTGGATTGACCGGTGTAAGGTCTAATCAACCCAATTCAGCTCCACCCGAAGGAAACGTGAATACATAGTTATCAACCAAGGTGAGTCTACTCACTGGAAATAGATATTTGTATCGTCTTATGGATATGACCAGAATATAATGAATATGAAATGATTCATTTCGGTTTATCGAAATGGGAGGTTACTCCCCGACCCAGAATGGGGGAGATTTGTCTAAGAATGATAAGGGTTACTCCTCGACCAGGAATGAGGGAAAATTGTCTATTACAGATAAGATACGTGAATCATGATTCAAAAAATTAGGTCATTCATTATGAATGAGCCGAATAAGTTAATATATAATTATATGGACATGATTTATTGCAATTAAATTCATGCAGTAGTATAGTAGTGATGCATTCATTGGGTTATTTTTCTCATAGTTCCTATGTTCACATTTTTTTCAGGTAACACGATGTCACTGTCAAATCTAGGAGGTCAGGTTAGGTTATCCAGGAGTGGGGAAACAATGATTTTGTGTAAATTCAAATGATGTAATTAAGTTAACTTATCCTTCAATTAAGTTTGTATAAGTATAACTACTTTAATGTTGAAAAAAAAAAGTTTGTAGTTTTATGAAATTACACTGATGGCTTTATAGTTAAAACTCGTGTTTATGTTTTGGTAAAATTAATTATGGTTTGACTCACTTTGACTTTAAAACTTAATTATAAGTTCCAATGAATGTTAAAAATGTGTTTTGTTTAATACTAATGATTATGTTAGGAAAGATATGTATATATGTATATTGTTATATATTTGATCCATTTCAGATATAAAAGAATAGAAGGAAGGAATGTGAATATTGGAATAGAACATGAGGTTTCAAATATGGAAGGAGAGGTGGAGGTTGAGCAACCTGTTCATGGAAATGTAGAACTCGACCCGAAACAATTGACAGACATGCAAAAAATGGCACGTGCTATGACTTTAGTAGAAGAGCAGCAAGCTAGATTTATGGCTAAGATGAAAGAACAACAGGTCAGGCAGCTGGAGGCACAAGCATTGGCCAAGAATGAGGAGGTTATACACCGGGAAGAAATGAGTACTTCACATGAGAAATTTATTAAAATGAATCCACCCTCATTTAAAGGTGTAGTTGATCCAGCAGAGGCAGAAGTATATGTTAAAGAGATTGAACTTATTTTTGGGTTAATGGGAATGACTGAAAATCAACGAGTGAATTTGGCAACGTATATGCTGAAATGAGAAGCTAAGTATTGGTGGGATGCCACAAAACATTTGTTGATAACTGCAGGAGGGGGGAATGTGATCTCATGGGATGCTTTTATCAAAGTTTTGTATGATAAGTATTTTCCCCCAATGTATCAAAAATAAAAGGACAAGAAATATTTCATGTTGAATCAGCGAAGCATGACTGTTAGAGAATACAAAGAGAAACTTACAGCCTTATCTCGGTTTTGTTTTAGGTTTATACAAAACGAGGAAGACATGTGTAGCCGATTTCTCGTCGGACTTGAGAGTTAGTTATTAAATCACGATTGCTAGCTTTAGAGACTGTTAATTATTCAGCCTTAGTGAACAAACCCATGTTGGTAGAAAAGGATGTGAATGAAGAGAGAGAGAATCGAGAACAAGGTGTAAAGAGAAGCAGATTCAATCCAAATTATCAAAAAGATAGTGGTACAGAATATTCGAGACATGGAGGGAAAAAAAATCATCATAGTAGAAGTATTGGAGGTAGTTTGCAAAAGGGTGAAACTAGTGGTGGGAGAGGTTCAGGAGTTTCAAAAGATCCAAATATTTGTTTCTTTTGTGGGACATCAGGTCATATAAAGAGAAATTGCCCAAAGTTACTGAGTATAAAATGTTTTAACTGTCATTAGAAGGGAGATCTAAGAAAGAATTGTCCTATGTTATCCAGAGAGGTTTTAGTCAGTAGTGTTGAGCCTCATAAAGGATCCTCTCGAGGCAGTGCCACTAGGGGAAGAGGCACAAAACAAGCAACCACTACATCGAAAGTGGTTACAGGTAAACTTTCTATTGCAAATAAAGAGTTATATGCACTCACAAATCCTGGATCTATACATTCATTTGTGGAATTACATATTGTTTCATATTTGGGTAGACCATGTTCATTTCTCAATTGTGCCTTATATATTTCTACCCCAATGGAAAGTGAAATTCTGGTGGAGCATGTTTATAAAGGTTGTGTCTTACGAATGGGTGAGCGACAATTCTATGTTGATTTGATACCGTTGGCCATTCTAGATTTTGATATTATATTGGGGATGGATTGGTTATCATAGTATCATGCTTCCATTGATTGTTTTCGAAAAGAAGTTACATTTCATCTGCATGGTGAACCCAAGTTCCAGTTTATAGGAGAAAGGATTATTGTCCCTAATTGTCTTATATCAATAATTAAGAGCAGGAGATTATTGAGTAAAGGTTGTATAAGGTATTTAGCTTATGTTGTTGATACTAGAAAAGAGACAGTTAAAATTCAAGATATAGCAGTGGTTAGAGAATTTTCTGATGTCTTCCCCAGAGGAATTGCCAGGATTACCACCCGATAGGGAAGTAGAGTTTTCCATTGAATTAATTCCATGTACTCGTCCAATTTCCCTTGCTCCATATGGAATGGCACCGATAGAGTTGAAAGAATTGAAAGTGTAATTACAAGATCTGATAAGCAGAGGTTTCATTCGGCCTAGTGTTTCACCATGGAGAGCCCCAATGTTATTTGTGAAAAAGAAAGACGGGACAATGCGATTATGTATTGATTATCGACAATTGAATAAGGTGACCATTAGAAACAAGTACCCTCTACCTCGTATTGATGATTTGTTTGACCAATTACAGGGGGGCACATTATTTTCAAAGATTGATTTGAGATCGGGTTACCACCAATTGAAAGTAAGGATAATGATATTTAGAAAATAGATTTTCGGACTCGATATGGGCACTGTGAGTTTTTGGTGATGCCATTTGGATTGACTAATGCTCTAGCAGTTTTTATGGACTTGATGAACCGGGTATTCCACCCTTTCATTGATTAATTTTTGATTATATACATAGACGATGAGTTGATTTACTCGCATAGCATGGAGGAACTTGAGAAACATTTGAGACTTGTATTGCAGATTTTGAGAGAGAGGAAATTATTTGCTAAATTAGGCAAGTGTGAGTTTTGGTCGAATGAAATTGTGTTTACGGCACGATTTTTTTTATGAAATCTCGTTGGTTATCCCATCAGTGATCTCGTTCGAACGACCTCAAAATTTCGTTCGAACAACATTTTAGCAGGAACAGTTTTTCTTCCCACTTTCCACTATTCCACTAATTTTTTACGTGAGAAAATAAGTGCAGGAACAATTTTTTTAGAAGTGATTTTTTCATCATATGAGAGCTTTTAGGAGGAAAATACTTTCAAAAAAAAGTCCCATTTTTATGTTGAGTTTTCATGAATTAATTTCTTCAAAGAACACATGTTTATACCCATTATTTAGTTTAAATCCAAGTTCATATATATATATATATATATATATATATATATATATAATAATAATAATAATAATAATAATAAGTTACAATGGTGCTTTCACTATTCATAAGATGGGAAGACACTTTACGGTTCAGATCGAAGCCAACAAGACAACGATCCAATGGTTAGGATTAAAATACCCTGCTTACCATTTTTATCCCATACATATTTGAGTTCCCCCTCTTTTTTTAACACTTATTTACTTTCCCCCTCTTACCCAAAAATTCAAAAGCATGGGTAAACCAGGAAATTATACCCTTAGTCCACACAAATACTCTCTCTCATGATCGATCAATTGACTTTCTGTTCGCTCACTCAAATCAACGAAAACACAACTCTCTCTCTTCATCCCTTCATTTGGGAACATCTTACCACGGTCATTTGGTAACTCCATCTTTCTATCTCAAACTGGTGAGTATTTGAGTTTTTTAATTATTTTATTCTTAGATTTTTGTATAAGTGACTGCGTAGGTTTCAATGTTAAAGTAAAATCTATCCATTTTATCTTCAATCTCTGAATCCCATTTTCTATTTCCCAATTTAACTTCGAGCTCTCCTTGGTTTGGGTTAAATCTGTTGGTTTATTTTTCTTTGCATGGTTTAACTTTATTTTGATGTGTTTTATAGGTACACACCATCTTGAGGTATGTTTTAAACTCTATTTGTGTTATTGGTACACATTAATCGTTTGTTAAAATGTTTGATAGAACAAAAGTTTTCAATATTCACATTTGGACAGGACTCAATGAAAAAATGGTTTTTGTTCAAGGTTGTGCTTGTAGTGTATTTTGTGTTGAAATCACCGGGGTGGGGTTTCCATTGATGATCACCACGTCTTTTTTCTCGGAGGAAAGAATTTTGAAATTTAATTTCCCATGTTTTTCTTATGATTAGGAATGGTAAGTTTTCCCCTTTTTTGGTTTACTCACTCAAATATTTTTGAACTCTTTTTGAGATATTAATTTTACGATTGGTAACTCTCAATGGAGAATTTGTGGGATTTGTATAGGTGATCTGCATGTATTATTTTATAGAGAATGTTGGGGCAAGACATGAATATTTTGGCTTAAATTTTGAAGATCTAAAGGTATTTTCTGCCTCTTTACTCTTTATGTTTACTTTATCCTTTGCTGATATTAGGGCCTTTTTAGGGGTTCAATCTAAGGGTTTCATTTTTTAAATGGAATAAATAGAGTTAAAATAGGGGTTTTTAAAGTTCCATTATTTTAGTTTAGATTATAACTATTGTTATTAATATGTTAAATATGATATGTATATTATCTTCACTCATTGTTTTTACATCTATCTTCCTATTTGTTAAATATTATATTTATATCTATTTGTTGAACTGTGCAAATGAGTTAACTCTTTTAATGTTAATTTTTACTTTATAAATATGCCCAATAGGTTATTTGTCTTAGTTTGCAGGTATATTGTGTTTGAAATTAGTGATGAAAACAGTGGTTACCTGAAAAATAAACGAACACGGATTGTTTTCTTTGTTTTTTATCTTTTGAGTTCTATATGTTTTATTTTCCATGACATTGATTTTTGTGACCTTTGAAAATGGATTCAAACAACTAAATTAGATCAAATGTTCAGAGCATATATATCTTTGTTATGTATTGACCATTATTTATTTTGTCATGCTAATTTGGTATAGTGCACATGTGCTAACATGACATTGGAGGGTAATAATTATAATCACAGTAACTCTTACCTGAATTTGTAATTCTTTTGAAGTGGGGTGCGGTAATGCATAAAAATATAGTTTTTAACTTAATATCTTTGACCAATGTTTAGCTTCTTATCGATTCTTTTAGTTTTTATCATGATCAATATTTACTGCAACTTAAAGTTATTCATGAGTCAGTTTCTTCCAAAAATAATTAAGTATATTGGGAAATAGTTTTTGTTAAAGAAGAACAAAAAAGTGGTGTTTGAAATGTTACCTTTTTCTTCTTTTTGTACTCATCCCATGTAATTGTATGAGAAGTTTTGAGGCTGGCCAAATGAGCATCATGCCACTCTGGTGAATGAAATGATATACATATATTTTCTGTCAGTATGCCAAAATAATGATATACGTAGGCAGATCGATAAACAAGATTCCATTTCTTTATTTTTGGATTGATAAGTGGATTGGACTTTATCTTGTACTAATTTTTCATTTGTCCCTAATTTCAGAAGCCCTAATTTCTTCACAGATGGAACGATACAATCAAAAAGTTCGAAGCCTGTTGAACCTAAAGACGCCGAGGTGAATTACCGATATACTTTCTTATCCCTTTGATGCTTAGTTTTTTGAATTATTGCCCTTAAATTACTATGGATGTCTATAAAATAATTGTAATTCTTTGTTTGTATCCATCGGAAACGAGTCTTGACGAAATTGTAAACAGATTGGGCTCTCTTATATAAACAAATACCACTTCTTAGTTAAAGAGTGTTGTTTTGAAAGAGAGAATTGACATCATATATGATAATGATAATGTTGACAATGAGGCAACAAATATTTCATCGACATCTACTTTTATTTATTTCGACCCATACTATTTTAAGCAACAACGTTTAAGGGAAGATTAGAGGTCGGGACCAAGATCCTCACTCATAAAATGTGCTAGGCAACAATGTTGGGTACTTTTAACTTGAATCTTATAGTTCGTAAGATTTTCCATTTTATATAATTGTGTGTTCCTTGTTTAGCACAACTTTACATGGGGTGATTTGATACTTATTTTACCAGTTGGACTTTACCTTCTTCAAGTAGCATTAAAGTGAATACCAATAGCAGCTTTGGGGGTCTTGCTAGAAGAAATGATGGTAGTTGGATTGGAGTTTTTTTTTTTGGCAAAATGAGTTGTGACACCACTTACTTATGTGTAAATCTTGAGGGCATTTATCAACGACTGAATATAATGTAGGCGAGAAACTGTACAAACACCACTATAGAAGTCGACTTCCAACCAAAATGAGGATGTGGAATCTCACCCATACAAAGCGATTATAATGGACTGTATTGAGCTACACCAAAAAGAGGATGTGGAATCTCACCCATACAAAGCGATTATAGTGGACTGTATTGAGTTGATACAATAGACTAGAGAAACTATATGCCACATTAAAAGAGAGGGTAATTGAGCAAACACCACTATTCACTTTTTTTATTTTTCTTTGTGTTCAAATTATGTCTTTTTTAGAGTGTTCAAAGTGGAAGCCTAAGTTTTAAGTGGACAAGGAAAAATAGAAGGTTGAGGAAGAAGCAACTGGTGTTTCAGAAGGTCTCAATTTCTCTCTATGCTTAATATAATTTAGTTGTATACGATAAGCTTCATACTTAAATCTTCATACAATTTAGTTGTGGGTTTTGAAACCCTAATGTATGTTTAGAATGTACTTTGCGGGTGTATTTATGTACTTTGGATTGTTAATGATCACTAACCAAAGTCTAAAACTTTAAAGTTTTATTTCTTATTGTTATTTACGTCTTTTCTTAAAAACAATCCTTCTTAATGAAAATATCTAATTTAATATTTTCTCTCCTAAGTGGAACTAAATAGTTGAATTGACGAATTATTACATTCATCACATATTTTTCAAAAGTGGTAAGTTTCATATGGTATTGTATTAATCACATTTTGTTTTGGGCTTCTATTTATATATATATTGATTATTGATTTGGGTACGCATTTTTTTCACGGTTTTTGCAAATGGGAATCTTCATTTTCTTTTGTTTCCAATGGTTACTCTTTTTTTATGAGATAAAAATGTGATCGTAATCTTGATATTGTTAGTTTTCCAACTGTATCTTTAACAGAAGTCATGAATTTTTATTTGTTGAACTGAATAGGATCATCTTGCGTTAAGTGACATGGATAAGAAGAAAGTTTTTAATATAATGTACTGTCAAAAGCTATCGAGAGAGGCATATGCTCACGCAGCTCAAAATGATTGTCTTCCTGTTCAAACCGTTGTTCAAGTAATTTACTATGAGCATCAACGCCTTAGCGAGGCAATGGATGGTAGTCTCACAGTGGGGTAATCCCCTACTATCCCCCCAAAACTAAATGTATACTCCATCGAGCAGCAACGCCTTAGAGAGACCATATGAGAGAACACTCAAAGAAGATGAAGAGAATACATACGCATGTATCTGACAAATGCGAGCGCGTGTATCTAACACAATACATATGAACATAGGCAATTGATATGAACATAGTGATATTTGGCTATTTGGCTATATTCATATCAATTATATTTGTATATTCATATCAGTTGGCATATCTTCATATCAATTAGGATTAATTGATATGAATATAATTGACCCTCGCAAAGATTATTGGTGTTCGATATGAATATAATTGATATGAATATCAACTATGTTCATATCAATTGGCATTAATATATTCATATTCTGGCTATGTTCATATCCCTGTATATTCATATCAATTGGCATTATTCATGTTCATATTCTGTCTTCATATCAATTATTAATATCCGGCATTGTATATTTGGCAATGTCTATTTGGCTATATATTCATATTTTGGCATTGTATATTTTGGCATTGTATATCCCTGTCATTTATATTCATATCAATTTATATTCATATAACTGACATTCTTATTTTGGCATTATATCCCTGTCATTTATATTCATATTTTGGCTATTTGGCATTATATCCCTATCTATTTGGCATTATATCCCTATCTATTTGGCATTATATCCCTATCTATTTGGCTATGTTCTATGTCTATTTGGATATATATTCGTATTTTGGCATTTTATCCCTGTCATTTATATAGCCAAATATCTCTGTCAGTTATATTGCCAATTATTATATGTATTGAGAACATAGCCAAATAGACATTGCCAAAATATCCCTGTCTATCATTACTTTTGGCTACGTTCTATAAATGAAGGGATATGCTTACTTTTGGCAATGTCAGTTATGTGTAATGAGAACACATCAAAGTTTGGCATTACTATTGGCTATGTAATGAGAACATATCCAAAATTGAATAGACATTTCCAAACACATGGAACACCGACCATGGAGCTCACCGTAATGATCTGGTTGATTTGGCTACTGATAAGACATATCCGGATTGATCCCTAAAATCTGATTGCCAAACCATTTCAGTAAAAGCCACTTAGTTCCTTTCCATTTCAGTAAAATCCACTTACATACCACAACTGACTTACCACAACTGTAACTCACAATAGATCTACATGTACCTCTCCAATTGCATATACCACAACTGTAAGTCACAATTGACCACAATATACCACAACTGACTTACAAAATTACGACATAAAGTTCTTAAACATGTTATAAAGTAAGCATGTATTGGTGTTTCCCTGTTGATACAGTTAGGAAACTGTTAACATTTGGCAATGATTATTTGATACAATTATTAAACTGTTGTGGAAATTTGATATAATTATTTGATATATTATGGAAATTTGATAATGGTTTGGGGGGGAATGGCCCCCTTGGTCTTGTTGTAGTTTCGTCTCTGGTGTCATAACAACAAAACCTGATTGACTAAGGTGTGAAAGGAACACAGATCTCTAGCAGTTGTGATAGCTTATTGATGAAGAGGAAGGACGGAGCCTCGGTCAGAGTTACCAGAGGGTGAAAGAGCAAAGACCATTTGTTGATTTAATTGAAGCACGAAGCAGGTCATTTTTTATGGAAACTTATTTAGTGTTCTACTGAAAAGACATAGAATATCTTGCACGAAAACTCTAAAGAAGGACATATCTGGAAAGGTGGAGTTTCTTAGCTTTGAGTTTCTTACAGAAGTGAGTGCACTCTGAACAATGAGTAGTCAACTGTAAACAGGTCAGTGGTTCATGTATTGGACTATAAGCCGATGGGAAACAATTTAACCATTCTCTTTCTAATTTACATTCGCATCACTAAATCATGTTTCCGGTGGATCAGATTACTTCCCTTGCATTCTAATGTTTGGATTTGCCTATACTTTCATATTGAAATGCTTCTTTGAGTCAATATATAATCTTCATTTGTTGAAAAAAAATTATTAAACTGTTTACTCTTGGATGAGTCATAATTACCTTGCATCAAAACAAGTCTATCAATTCCTTTGAGAAGTCCTATATTGTTAATATTTTTTTTCCTTTGGTGATCTATCAAATTAAGTACCTGAGAAAACTCCCAATGATTCCTAATTTTTAGTTGCCTCAAATATTGGGGAGGTAGAGGAGATGCCCGTAATTTTACCCTGTACCGACATCCACATGGGTTAAACACCTAAGTATTAAGAGGAAGTTTGAAGCATCTGTTTAAACCTCTCATCCCCTAACCCTGTTTTAATTTCTATTTTTTTCCATTAGTGGTGACAGAGTACGGATCATATTATAAGTTGAAACTCATTCATTATGTCCTTCTTAGGCTATATGTTATTTTATTAATTGAAACTCATTCATTTTTCCCTAATATAAGTTTTTTTTTGCCATTTTTCAGATCTCATTGAGGTTATTTTACAAATATCAACTTTACAAGCAGATATCAACATTGCCTTATATGAGCAGATATCAACTTGGTTGTTTTTCAAATAGTTTGAGGCTTAACTTTTACAAGTTTTTAAACCATATTGAACCCAAGTTCGAGCTTTAGATCAGACTATCGACCACCAGACATGCCTCCTTTTGACAATCGACAGCCTCCTTTTGACAATCTGCAGACACATCAGGGTTCACCTGTGTATGGTAGAGATACGTCTATGGGATCTCAACCAGCAAACATGTAACCACAACATTCAATGTCATAAAGGTCTCATAGAACATGCAAATTCCCATCATATATCGATGTTGTTAATGGGATATCTGGCGCGAATATTAGCCACATCAGATGAGTAAGCGATGTCCTTAATACAGTACAAGAAATAAAGGGTGTTCCTTGAGAGATGACCGTCGCGATAAATGGTCAGATTTGCAAGGAGAATCAGTCATCAATTGATTATGTGATGTAAGTTAGGTTGTGGTTACTCATGCTATTGTGACTAGACTTTAAAATGGGGTTATTCATGTTTCTATCTTCACTATATTCTCCCAAAATGATCATTCAAAGGGTGCATAAATTGTTCAATAGTTTATTTTTATTTGGAGGAAAATACTAAGTAAATACTTATAATTGAACTTTTGTCTATTGTGTTTTTAGGTTCTAGAGCGTGACTCGGATTGCATAGGCGTTTGCATCATCTCCAGATAAGCTGAATGTACTTTGCAATAGTGGTTTGCTTAAATGAAGGAAACATACCACAATTTATCCAGTGGACTCATTCGGACGAGAGATTTGTGTATTTGAAACACCATTCACATCTCCAATAGCGATTGATATTAACAAAAGTGAGGATCCAAGTAACTTCTATGAGTTCACCGCGGAGGATTATTATCGTATTTTTGCTAACAAAAAAGAAGATAAATACATGAGGATAAGAAATCTCCGCGAAGAAGAAGAGGCTGCTCGCAAATCAAGGATGACTAAGGCCATGATTCGGGTGCGGTTCCCCGATAATAACTCATATTTGATATATTTTGTTATTAAAATACTCAACTGTGGATGATATCTTGATGAAAATTGCATTAGATTCCAAAACAATGCTCAATCCAATTAATGAACCTTCTAGTCTTCTACAACATGAGGGTCTCAAACTCTTTCGATGGGCTATGATGACTTAAACTAGGTTATAAACTATTCACTTACTCTATTGTTTAATGTTTTGATAGGTGATACGACAATGTTACTACTGATTATTAATTTCTTCATGGGAATCTAGATTGTTTCCTGTATGTGGAAAGTTAGATTGTGTCATTTGTAGTATATGAGTACCTTTTTGGACTCTTGAAGTATCCGACTGAATCGAGTTCATTTAATTTGGACTCTTGAAGTATAAAATGTAATTGTTTATATTACTTTTTTTTAGACGTAACTATTTTTCAAATATTTTTTGTGGTTTTGCAGTTGACAATGATGGTTTGCACATTCTGTATTTTATATGAAGTCATTTATTTTCGTTAAATGAGCCGTTTATGGAAATCGGTTGGAACCACTTTATGTATTAGTAATGTAGGAGTGTTTTTATTTCATAAGTATGGTGGATACTACTATAAACAAATGAAACTCTCCCTAAATTGTATTTATTTATTGATACAATTTTTTTATATCGACAAGTTGAATTACATTGATTGATTATGGTATTTGTATGAGGTTCAAGATGGACTATTACTATTGTTGTTGAAATTTTTTTAACATGGTCAACAGTACAATAAACAAAGGCAATCCTGTCAAAATTTTCTCAATTGTTTACACATCTGCGTTGTAAATAAATTGTATGACTTAAATCTATACTTTTAAAATTTACACTTCTAAAATATAAAATATTTATTATTTACAGCATACACGACTTTATGATTTTCAAAATTATCAACGTGCCTTCAGGCACGGGCATACCCTTGTGTGTGTGTGTGTGTGTGTATATATATATATATATATATATATCACTGGGTTTCTTCTCTACCCATTAAGGAAATAGTTTAAGTTCCCTTTATACCCCTAAAGGAGATTGTTTGTACTGTGACGTACTCATACGGTGAAAGGCACCACGTGTGCGTTGATGGTAGTTGTGCCCCATTAATGGATTCCAAGATTTCGGTGGACTTCTGAGTTGTCGACTAAGCGTAGGCTGAAGAACGAAGGCGTGTCAAAAGGCTTGAAGGGAATCGAATCGAGGAAGTAAGACTTTTGTATAAATACCATACTTAGTGGACTTGTAGGCCGGGTCGTTCGAGATTTTTCCCATTGTGGGATTTCCTCTTACATTGTGGCATAGTGTGATTGTGTTTATTTTATCTTGCAAACTCACATAGATTCATGCTTAGGTCTAATCAAGATAAAATCTAATTTAAATAAAATTAGTTTAATTTGGTGCTAATTTAGTTCGAGTTAAGTTTAAATTTAATTTAATTCAAGTCGGAGTTAATTTAATTTGCTAATATTCATGCTTAGTTTGTTTAACTTGAATTGGATTGAATTTTGTTTAAGTGAAATTTAAAATGATTATGTAGTTTAATTTACCTTCGATTTTAATTTAATTTAATTTAATTCAAGCCAACATTAATTTAATCAGATAATACTTTTTCTTGGTTTGTTTAACTTGAATTGAATAAGAAGTTTGTTTAAGTAGAAATTCAAAATGTGTGTTTTGTTTAATTTCACTTTAAGTTTAAATTGGGGGAAAAATAATATTTGAGCTTTTAATTATTAAATTTAAAATATATTTAAAATTTGGTATATTAATGAACCATCTCATAATTTGAAGTTTAAAATTTGGGGGCTTTATCTCCATTAAGTGGTATCAAAGAGGGAACTCTGAGTTATTGCGTTAAGATCCTTATTTTTTTGGTTTAAAAAATGGAAAATTCACCTTTTTCAAAATTCTCTATTTTTATGGTTCCAATTACGTGTATTGGAAAGTACATATGAAATTGGCACTTAAATCCTTAGATGACAAGGTTTTGTAATCCGTAGTTAATTGGTGGTCTCCACCTACGTGTCTAGTTCAAAATGAGCTTGTACTTAAACTCGTAAAGAGATGGAGTGAGAGTGAACTTAAACTAGCAAATTTTAGTTCCCGTGGTTTGAATGCCCTCTTTAGTGCGATTACACCAGATGAGTTCCATCAAATTATGATGTGTGAAATGTGTAAGGAGGCTTGGGATATACTCTAACTTTCTCTTGAGGGAACTAGTGCCACGAAAGCTTCGAAATTCCAATACCTAACTACTCAATTTGTAACCATTAAAATGCTAGAAAGTGAAACTTTTAATGAATTCTATACTGCACTTTTGGATATTGTTAATTCATCTTTTAACTTGGGAGAAAAGATACCCGACAACCGTGTAGTAAAGAAAATCTTAATGTCCTTACCCAATAGGTTTATTCCCAAAGCAACCCATTTATTCCACTTTAGTCTCTACAACACTTGAAGAGCTCATAGGTGACTTACAAACCTATGAACTTGAAATTTTTACCTCCTAGGATGAGAATAAGAAAGGCAAAGGCATCGCTTCGAAAGCCCGAAAGGAGGAAAAATAAGTTTCGGATGATGAGCATGACATCGAGTCTGAGGATATGGCTATGTTTGCTATGATGTTTAGAAATTTTCTTAAGTTTAATAAAGACAGTCTTGAAAAGGATTTTAAGAAATTTGATAAGTCTAAGTACAACAATACCGAGAAATTCCCTATAAATCATTATGGAGATCTAAATAGCGACGAGTAGAATAAATGTCATGGTTATGAGGGTTACAGCTATAGGGCAAGAGAGTGTCCCGCTAAACTAGGGAAGGAAGAAATGACACCAATTTCATACAATGTCACCCTTAGTGACAGTGAAAAGGAAGAGGGACTTGATAATACGCACATATTGCGTATTTCATCTGTCGAACCTACGCATTTTAGCCTCATCGGGTGTCTTAATCTCTATATTTAAGACCGTTAACTAGACAACCTCGGTTTATATTGTTAACATGTTATATGAGGTATAATTGGGCTTTTGTAGGTATTTAGGTACTAAGTATGGAGTTCGGATGCGTTCCGCTCAATTTTCGTACACAATCGCAAGTTCAAGGGCATTTTAGTCTTTTCACAGCTTGGCACCTGTCCTGACATCTGCATCAAAGTTGTATCCCTCCTCGCAAGCTTTGTGTGGCCATGAACGGTGCACGATTCCGAGCCCGAATGAAGAAGTTAAGGCATTTCTAGCTGAAGGAAAAACAAGGAAAGCAAAAGAGGAGGAGAAGAGAAAACATAGGAAATTGCAGTCTTCCCTGCTTGATCGATCGATCGACCAAAAGGGTCGATCGATAGATGCTTTAGAATTTCCCCATGATTTAAACTATCGATCGATCGACCAAAGGGGTCGATCGATCGATCCCATATTTTTCTGCAGATATTTTCTTTTCTTTTTTTTCTTCTTTTCTTTTATTCTAACTTACTATATAACCCAATTTTGTGTAATATTCAGATAGAGAAATTCATACTTAGTTTAAGAAGACATTTTAGATTAGGGTTTGGTTTTGATATCTCATCTTCTTCTCTTCTTGGATTGACAACCATTTGGTTTTGTAAGATTGAACTATTCACTTCCATCTCATTTAATATAGATTTGTTCTGCATTTTTCCTTGCTTTGTAATTTAGTTTCCATGCATTTTCGTTAGTTTAATTGCTTTATTTCTTGCTTTCCTAGTTTAATTAACATAATTTAGTTTAATTCATGTATAGCCCCTAGATAAATAGGGTCGGGATTTCATTCCGCCATTAACGGGCCCTGAGCTCTGAAAATTAGGTTTTGTGCAAAATTGCGTTTAATTGAACCCGCGTGAATTAAAGTCGGATTATTATGCGTTTAAATTTCTTTGTTATGCAACGTTAGTGTTTAAAGAGATAATCCGAGTTTCCGCGTATGACCAATTTTCGGTTAAGTGTTTATTCTCGCAACGTTTGCTTAAATTCCTTATTGTGTGAAATTTATGTTTAATTGATAATGCTCGATTAAATTGCTTTCGAGCCAAAATCTTGATTAGTAGTTGTTTCGATCCGTATGGTAGGATGATATCCCGATCCTCGCTTTTACTTTATTTAGACTTAACTTATCTTTTCTTTTATTTACAACCAACCATCACCTTTTTACACTTTTATTCCTGAATTAATAATCTGTTACGATCTATCAAACATTCTCTGTGGATTCGATACCCGACTTACCACTGTACTCACCAGTTGAGTGTATTCGTAACTTAGTTTTTTGTATTAACACGGTGAAACAAAAACAATGATCGACATACTTACACGCACCGCTTTTCACGCATAATCAAAATGGCACCGTTGTCGGGGATGAGTTTGTTTTAGACTTTATTTGATTTAGTATTTCATAGTATTTTCTTTCTATTTGTATTATTTGCTAATATTTTGCAGGATTTCCACATTTGATCACTTAGAAATGCTTGAATTTCCCGCGCGCACTTACTTTGTGGAATTCGCCATTTCGAGCCATTTCTGGGGTAAGCATGTCTTATTCCGATTCTTTCGGTAATCATTGTTATAATTCTCAAAATTCTCCCAAGCCTATGACTTTCGGGTCAATACTTAGAATACCAAAAATTTGTAAATTCACATATTACTTTGGGCGAGTATAACGAAAGTGAAAATTTGGGTTATTGGAATTTCGATGATAATGATAATTTTGGGCCTTTACCTCCTTATAATAGGAATTTTGAAACGAATTCGAATAGTTTCCAAATTCCTATAATAATGAGTTTTCGTTCAAGTCCGATAGTAACTTTCAAAGTTCCCATTTTCATGGATCCGCACCTCGACCTATGACATTCGGTAATAGTTTGTGTATGTATGAAAATGAGAAAATTGAAAATCACTATCGGGAAGAAAATCGTTGTTGGGAACATGAATTGGATTTATTATTTGAATCCAATGACGATTTTGCTTCCGAGACTTTCAAAGTCAATGAATGTTCTGAACCAAATGAGGACTTTGTGCCTACTTTGGAACAAACCATTCTAGACTTTGCCCATCTCGTAATAGATATTGAAAGTGAGGATGAAAATGACGTAGTATCTATTTCCAATGAAATGATTTCTTCTTTGGCCCCCAAAGAAGAACATTTCATTGAAAATGATATTATTTCATTCGAAACTCAATCTTCATGCGATGATGATTCATCTCATGAGTTTGAATTTCTTTCATCCCCATTTTCATTCTCTATTATCACACCGTCCCAAGTACCCACTGATTTGGTTTCAAACTTTAATATTTTAAACCTTTTCACCGACGAGGAGTACTTGCTCGAGTCGCCTTCCATGATCCCATCCTTGCCTTCGTGTGAGCTACCTCCCATTCCAATTTCAAAATCCTTGGGAGGATATTCAGCTTTTCTCGGTCCCCACATGTTCTTATCACCAGTTCAATCCAAACCCCCCATCGTCCCTCCAAATTTTTTAATTAGCGATGGTTCATTTCTTCCTCCATACACATGCCTTTCGTTTTTCAAACGGAATCCATATTTTTCGGAGGTCATGCTTGAGAGTGAGGGTACACCAGTTATCCTCCAAAGTCAAATTGTTTTTATGGTGGACCTTCAGGTATTTAGACTTTTAGTGTATAGTTAGTGTGAAGCCTAAATAGTAGGTTGTATATAGTTAGATTTTTATTCTTTCTTTCTCTATTTTTTCTTCCCTTTTTAATTTAGTTTCGTGTAATTAGTTAACTTTTTGTTATTTGTTTTTGCTATGCTCGTTACTAACTTGTTTTGTAGATTCTTTGGACTTGTTCTTATGGGGATCGCTCCACTTTTGGGTAATATCGCTCTTTTCCTCTCTTTGACTTGGTTCTTAATTCACATTGAGGACAATGTCAAGTTTTAAGTTAGGGGGTGTGGGATATTCTATCCATTTCTATTTTTAGTCCATGTTTTTGCTCACATGTTAGTTACTTAGTATGCTTTTCTTAGAAAAATTCAAAATTTTCAAAAAGATTTTTTTTCTTTTTTCTCCTTTTTTGGGTTTTTTGCCTTTGTTTCCGATGATAAATTTCAATAATTGCCCGATCCAACAGACAACCCAATGATGCATGTTCTCAATTTTAGAAGTTGTTAGACTTTTTTCCTCGATTATTGATATTATTAATAACTTCATGAATTAAACTTTAATCCCATGAGCACATGCACTTTTATCGTTTTATTGATTTGGTTTTAGATCTTTATAACTCGGTAATCTTTTGTTGCATTGTATATACTTACACCGAGTAAGCTTTGTACCTTCCATCGTTTGTGAGTGTATATACTATTCTTTTCTTATTGAAAACGTTGAATTCGTCGATTATCTCACTATTCTTTCATTTGACCGTTCATTATTTGAGTTCAAACTTGAAATGTGTTACTTGTGCATGATTTTCATATATTGTTTTGACTCGAGAATTGCGTAAACTTTCGAAAATGATCATAGGCCATCTTTGTTATATGAACCATATTAACCTTGACCTCACCTTATATGTTTACCCTCGTCAACCCCTTTGAGCCTAAATATAGCCTTTCGTTTCATAACCCAAATCCCATAACTAACTCTAAATTGGAGTTTTAGCCCATACATACACTTTCCATACCTTTGTTTGGAATGTTACTTGGGATTGAATGACGATGTTATGATGCCGGTTGCAATTTAGGCATATGAGAGTTTCAAAAGTAAAGAAAAGAGATGTGAAAAAAGTGTGAGAAATAGAAAGCAAAAAGCAAAAGAAAACAAAAGGAAAAAAAGTGAGAAAAAGAAAAAAAGAAGAAGAAAGAGAAATGTGTATATATTGTCTGTAGATTTTCAATAATCTTTGATTGCTCTCTCGATTGTTATATATAATGCTTATTTGGACATCATTTGTCCAATTTTGAAATTGTCCACTTTTTTTTTCCATTTTCCTGAGTTTCATCCCCAAACACCTTTGAATCCGTATATACATTCCTTTCATTTCGTACCCTAACCTAGCCTACATTACAACCCTATTAAAGTCCTATGTGATCTTAAGTAGATGTAATTCAAATGTTTAAAATAGTTTCGATAATCTGTGAAAATGCATTTCGCCTCTTTTATATGTGCGGTATCCTTTCACAAAGATTACAATTTTTATTTCCTATATAGCATTCTTCAATTGTGACATGTGCGCGGCCTAGTTTCGCTTTACATTTACTCCTTATGCCCGCATGTCCCGTGCGTTACCTCCCTGTTTCAAATGATTTCATTTGATGAGTGTAATGCCCGTGCGGATTGACTTTTATGCATGCTTTGAATTTTAGTATCCGAGTTATTTAAGTTTTTTGCCAAATCATGTTTGTCATGTGCTCAATCCCCTCCCACGTGTTAAATTTTCAATTTTATGAGGTGTATCCTATAATGTTAATGATTCAAAATTTTCACGTGAATTCGTTTGCTATGCTAATAACATGTTGAAATCTTGTTCGTATTGTTGATTTTCTCGCATGTGATTGGGAATATTTTGAGGAAACCTTATGATGTTTGTGGGAATCATCACTGAAAACCCTCATGAGGCGACACTCGTCCACTAGGGTAACCTAGGGGTTTAACGGCTTATTGCATACGCTAAATGCAATCGTTCACCCGCAAAAGTGGCCTTATCTTTTTATTGATTTTATACCATACTTTTGTACTTTCTCATGTTTTGGTTTACTTGTTATTCTTGTTGCATCCTATTTCATTGCTAGGGACTAGCAATGTGTAAGTTAGGGGGTGTGATAATACGCACATATTGCGTATTTTATCCGTCGAACCTACGCATTTTAGCCTCCTTGGGTGCCTTAATCTCTATATTTAAGCCCGTTAACCATACAACCTCGATTTATATTGTTAACATGCTATATGAGGTATAATTAGGCTTTTGTAGTTATTTAGGTACTAAGTATGGAGTTCAGACGCGTTCTGCTCAATTTCCATACACAATCGCACATTCAAGGGCATTTTAGTCTTTTCACAGCTTGGGCACCTGGCCCGACATCTATAGGGAAGTTTTATCCCTCCTCTCAAGCTTCGCGTGGCCATGAACGGTGCACAATTCCGAGCCCGAATGAAGAAGTTACGGCCTTTCTAGTAGAAAGGAAAAACAAGGAAAGCAAAAGAGGAGTGTAGACACCCCATTCGGTTACCCCCTAACTCTCCTTAGGTCGCTAGTACCTCCCTCCATCACTACAAACCTAGGTCATGCCTTGAGTAATGACCTAGAAACCATCGAGCACTCCCCGACTCAGTTTGACCCAAAAGTCAAACTCTTCATCTCGACCGAGACTGAATGAATCTTCAAAGGGCACTAAATACCCTTTCCAACGAACCGCCCCGTGCGCGATTCCGACTTATCATGCGGACCAATAATTCGTTTGCGTTCGAAACTTGACCCAGAAGCCACCGGGCGCTCCCGGGCTCTATTTGACCTATGTCAACCCTTTATCTCGACCGAGGCGGAATGAATCTTCAAAGGGCACTGATACCCTTTCCAACGGTCCGTCCCGTTGCGATTCTGACTTACCATGCGGACGAACGATCAATTCGACTTCGAGAGGTCACTGAATGCTTCCTGAGCCCGGTTGACCAAATTCAACTCCCCAAATCGGGTCAAACTCTTTGGAATGTCTAAGTACATCTCCTAACCTTTCCAACGGTCTACCCCAAGCGTGATTCGGACTTACCATGCGGACGAACGATCCGTTTGAGTCCGAATAATCCCCCGTCCAATGGATCGACAAACGCTTCTGAGCCATATTGGACCCAAAGTCAACTCCCGAACCCGAGAGCGGTCCAAAATACTTTCAAAGGTCTCTGAATAACTTTCCAATGGTATGCCCCGTACGCGATTCTGACCAACGGTTTGCCCTCGGCGGCCGATTTTTTGAAAAAGCCTGAAGCGCACTGCCAAATGGTAGGTTCAAGACCCTGCCTAGCGGCAGGTGCGGATAGGCAGGTGCCAATAGGCAGGAATGGGTCTATGCCGATCGGAACTTACCTGGGACTATAAAAAGAGGCCTTCACCTCATTTGCAAGGAGAGCCTAGATCTGATAAAAATCTCTCTCAACGCATCCCAGAAACCTCTCCCGAAGGCTGCGTGATTTCAACTTCCAAATCCCCTTTTGTCTTCCACTTTTCATCACCCTTTTCATCAAACTTGGTGAATTAGCCACTCACCATCATCATCCAAGTGCAAGGGCTGCTCTCCAACATTCAAGATCAAGCTCAAGATCTTCAAGAAGGTCCAACTTTCTCAAACTCTCTCATAAATTCTCGTAAAATTCCCAATAACTTGTTTCCTTACTTAGCGCTTTTACTATCTCATCTCGCACATCCTAATATATTTTTTATTAAGTATTATTGCACATCTCTTATTTTCATATAAATAAATCCCAAAAAAAAGGAAAGGAGGGTTAGCTCATAAATTCCAAATAGGGATTCTCATACTTTTCGCACACTTTCCTCACAACTAAAAGACTTTTTTCTACACACACACACACACACACTTACAAATAAGAGATCCTCCAATTGGATTTATGGGATAAGCCCCACCCCTCATTTTGTATGCGAATTACGTGGACTTTGATGCCTTTATAGGCTATGTATGCGTCTCGGGGTAAAACCCGAGACTCGAGTCCTTTTTCCCACTTTTTCTCTCATATTCCTATTTGCCCTAAACCTAATCTTCTTATATTTTATATACTTTCCCTTAGTGACGTATTAATCCATATGCGTTATCGTTCATTATAATGACCAACGTAGGGGTAATCGGGTAAATCTTATTTTTCTAATATTATTCTTATATCTTCCTACGGACGACTCGCTTTATCTTTTCCATGTTACAAGTCGAGGATTCCTACCTCCATTATATATATATATACACATGCACACATATCACGGGGGGAAACAAAAGGAAAATAGAAAATATTCGTGAGAGACCGAAAGGGAGAAATGGGTGCCTAACACCTTCCCATTTCGTAACTAAGCCTTCGAACCCTTCTCGAATCATCTTGGTTTTGCACGCACCAGTATGTCTTTGGATGCCATCCTTCGGGGTGGCTTCCCCTTTTTCTTTTGTCTGTTTTGAGTAAAATAGACTGGAGACTCTGAATCTCTCTACATTTTTACACCACATCTCAAACGACGTCGGCCGAAGCGCTCCCGAGAGGGACGCGCGGGACCCGAAGGATCCTTCCCCCATGCACCCTCCCGTGCGACGAGGATCGGGGATGGCCACAGTGGCGACACTGCTAGGGATATGTGTGAAAGCTCGAATTGACCCCCGACTTTAATTTTCTAAATTAAAATATTATTTCCTTTTATATATATCAAGATGTGGAAGCGTAAAGATGTGTGATGCTTCACAAACAAGCGAATACCAAATTTTAATTTTCTTAAACAAATTAAAATTAAACGCAGGTGAAAATTAATTAAAACACATGCAAATATTAATTTCACTTAAACCAATTTAAACCGAGTCCTAGAATTTGCCTAAGTCATATGCGGAATTTTATCAAATTAGGCCAAACCAATTTTAACAATTAAATTAAATGACTTGAATTAATTAACTACACATTACCCAAATTAAACACGTAGAGATTAAATTAAACCAATCTTTATCTTTTTACCTAAGCATGTGTTCTAGGTGATTTTGCAAAAGATAAAATAAATAATTAATCCATTACGCCGCGATGTATGAGGAAAAACCCAAGACGGGAAACAACCTCGGACGGCCCTAGCATAAAATCCACTAAGTACGGAATTTACAAATACAAGACATAAAGGCTTACAACACACGACTCGATCCCTCTCAAGCCCCGACGCTTCTTCTTGTAGATACCTCTTCCTAGCGGATAACCACGGAGCTCCACCGCGGTCTCGGAGTCCACTGATCGGACTTTGTATGGTCACCATCACCCGAACAAAAAGCCTTTCTCCAAGTGGGTAATGCCGCAACAAACAACTTCTTCTTTCTTTGATGGATGTAGAAGTAAACCCAAAACTTCTCTTTGAACGGAAGAGATGAACCCGGTGCCAAAACTCCAAGCAAGATGTATATATATTGAAACTTGGATAAACAAACAATTGGGTATAAACTAGAGTGGTGTATATATTTCTCTATGTAAAAAATCTCTCTCAAAACATGAACATTTTCCTTAAACAATATAGCTCTCAAACTCTCTCTAAGAGATGAAATAGAATGAAAAAGTTAAGTTGGAAAATTTTATTCCCGCACATAATAAAGTCTGAGAAAAGTTAGTTAAGAAACAAGTGGGGAAGTGGGAGAAAAACTACTTAAAACTGCCAAAAACTATTCCCGCCTGGCATCTCGTTCGAACAACATTTCGTTCGAACGAACTCTCGTTCGAACGAGTCTTCTGATGAAGTTCCAATATGAACTCATTAGAAGATTGTTAGAAATCTCGTTAGAACGACAATCTCGTTCGAACGACATTTCGAACGAAGTTCCACTATGCCATAATGGGAAGTCCTTGGCAATTTCGTTCGAATGACATCTGGTTCGAACGACAATCTGGTTCGAACGACATATCGAACGAACTTCCAGAAAGTTTGGAATATTCGATTTTAGCCCAGAAAACTTTATAAACTTATTTTAAAGTTTTAATTAATTCTTTCTGAAAATAAAACACAGTTTTAATTAAACTTAACACCCAATTAAACTTGTTCCAAGCTCCTATATATATAATATTGCATTCATACCTTGGGAGCATGTAACCATAGTTGATGACGTAGAAACGAGGCACGTAAACCGGCATATTGATGAAGCTTTATACTCTTTGCCACTACGTCTTCAACAAACTCTTCATAGTCTTGAGAATATTACAATTAAATACAATCCTATGAATAAATGGTTTTGTCTAGAATTAAGCCAAAACAATATATGGACTCAATTGGAAATTTGTATCCTTACAAATCTCCCCCTTTGGCTATTCCGGGGCAAAAACCAAACAAAAATCCTAAAGGGCCATCAAGCTCTACTAGACTCAAAACATAACCCACCCAAACTTGACTCAACCCAAGGATCAAATGCTTTGCCATTGAAAGTTGTCGCTTTAGAAGAATTCCTTCACACGGAAGAAAAATATCAAATGCATAGGGAATATCAAAGTATTTAATGCAATTAAAATAAATAATCCCCCAAAATTAATTCTCCCCTTTATCAAAATGATTAACCTAAAAAGTTAGCTACTCCCCCTAAGTTAAATCTCCTAAACTTCGATAAGATTATAATAGGATAAGATACCTTCTCCCCTATCATTCTCCCCCTTTTTGTTCAGGAATAGGAAAAGGATAAAGAACAAATATAAAATCATGTTAAAGCTTAAAGTGATAAGACATGAAAGCATATGGGCAACAAAAGTATAACTAATCCAAGATAGATACCAAAACGAAAGTATAAGCATAGAAGGACTAGAAAGCAAGGCAAAGGCAAAACAAAATATCATATATATATGTACTAGAAATATATCAATAATGCACACGCACATATGTATAGATATAAACATACAAATGACACACACAAAATATAATAGGAGTCTTTCACACTTGTATGGCAAAAATGTGTCATATGGAAATGGAAGTGTTGGGGTGTGAACTAGTAACGATTAAATTTAGGCCCAATCACTTAAAACATGTTCACGGAGTTCTCAATTGATTGCAAACTTCATCACATTTGAATATAACCTCATGTGACAATATAAATTGAAATCAATGAACAAACATACACAATGCATACAAGCCTAGCATATTGATGATTCTACAAACCAATAGAGTTATGACAGGAGATACGCAACTAGGATAAACGGACATTGTGCAAACCGTTGATATACCATCCAATCTCACTCAATATGCATTTATATTAAATTTGAATGAATATATCAATCAAGCATAGGCCTTGGCAAATTATTTTTCTTTTTAATGCCATATTTTCTATTTTTAGGCCTTTGAACCACGTATTTCTTTTAGGTCCATTCAAAAACAGTGGCTTACAATCGCAAAGGATAACTAAGTCCTTTCGGAGCCCTTCCTTGTGCACATTTTTATTTATCATGTTTTTATGTTTCACACAAATCTCATGTGCAACGGATTTTGACATGCACTAGTCCTTCTAAGTCACAAATATGTAGATGACAAGATTGGTAGGAGAACACTTCACAAAGCTCAAATATACATATGAAGTTAAAATTTCAAAAGAGCTCGTGCATGTGTGAATAGAGGCATATAAAAATAGAATCCATTTAATCAACACAAAATCCAACTACTCCATGTAAGCATGGTAAAGAACATAATAAGGATTGACAATCTAAACCAAAGGTTCTTGCCACATGAAAGCGTAAAAGATAGGATTCAAACGCAAGTGTATGCCACATAAAGTGTGTCAAACTAAAATACATACAAAATAAAATCTTTTTGAGTTTTTAAAAGTTTTTAAAAATAAAAAATATATACTCAAAAGACAAACAAAAATCATTTGAATTTTTCATTAAGCTTAAATTACCAAGAGATAAAATCCAAATGATGAAGAAAAATCTTTTTGTATTTTTCATTTAATGCAAACAAAATGAAGGAAATATAATACAAAAGATAAACAAAAATCATAATTCTAGCATGTGATAAGCATGGAGCATAGACTAAAAAATAATTAAGCAAGCATACATTTAGCATGTGAATATAGCATGAAGTACAAAAGCTAAAGTATGCAAACACTAACACATTCATCCTTTAGAAATGAGAATCAAACACCCTATTTTGCAAGGCAACCAAGTCGGATTTCCTAACCCAAATTAAAGAAGAATGACTCTCTTGGGGTGTATGAACTTTACATACATTGGTTGCTTTACGTTGGGATTTTCTAGGAATTCGTTTGGGATCAAAAGAAAATTTCCTAAGATGACCTTTTCGACCACAACGTGTACAGGTAAAAACATGTCGAAAAGATTTACCTACGGAGTGATCTCTAAAAGCTTTCCTAGTAGATTCTCCTAAAACGTTGGTTTTGGCTTTATGAGTAGACTCATTACAAGTATTGAAGACTAAACCACACATGTCATTTTTAATTTGAACCGTTCCTAAGATTTTATCTAATTTTTCCGAATGACACTCCAAATCAAATTTGACATTACTAGAGTCTTTTAATTTATTTTGCAATTCTAAAATATTAGACTCTAACAAAATATTTCGCTCTTCAAAAGCAAGAAGTTCCTTTTTCAAGGATTCCATTAAACCCCTAAGGCTATCTCTCTC
Source organism: Sambucus nigra (assembly GCA_949130495.1). Classification (NCBI taxonomy): domain Eukaryota; kingdom Viridiplantae; phylum Streptophyta; class Magnoliopsida; order Dipsacales; family Adoxaceae; genus Sambucus; species Sambucus nigra. The sequence goes on along the minus strand of OX422222.1, from coordinate 215,417,560 downwards.
GCCTTCTATATATTCAAGCTTCTCTAGAAGAGCTTTCTCTCATGTCCTAAGGTCTTCAACCAATATACTATTATCAACGACCTTAACACGTTCTTTCAAACAAGCTTCTAACTTCAAATTAGCCCTTTTTAATTTAATAGATTCTTTATAAAGTTCTTGAAACGCATTTTGAAGTTCTCTCACATTAACCACTTCTTCATTTTCACTCTCTCTTTCTTTTCCACTCTCACTATCATAAAAAACAAGAGAATCATAAACTATGACCTCGGAAGTGTCATGTGTTAACGTTTCATCAATCGATGAGTTCTCACTATCACTCACATGACTAGCCATAAAAGCCACAAAATTAGGCTTAGTGGGGGAATCGGGTCCCTCTTCCTTATCACTATCACTAAGGGTCGTATTATATGCAATGGGTCATTTACCCTCTTTCCTTAGTTTAGTGGGGCACTCAGAAGCCCTATGGACATAACCCTCACAACCAAAACACCTATTAGACTCGTCCCTATTTAGTTGTTCATTAATAGGTTTAGGGATCTTCTCAACTTTTTCATGCTTAGAAGTTTCAAATTTCTTAAAATCATTTTTAAATTTATCTTTGTTAAATTGAAGAAATTTTCTAAATTTTCGAGCAAACAAAGCCATGTCTTCCGAGTCACTATCACTCTCGCTCTCTACTACTTGTTTGACCTCTTTTCGGGCTTTTAAAGCAACATCCTTTTCAATTTTCTTTTCAGTTTTAGAGGGAAACATATCTAGTTCATAGGTTTGTAAATCACCTACAAGCTCTTCTAATTTCGTAGAGGCTAAAATTGGTAAAGAATTTAAAACGGTCACTTTTGGAATAAATTTATCGGGTAGGGACCTTAAAATTTTCTTTACAACACGGTTGTCAGGTATTTTCTCTCCCAAATTAAACGATGAATTGCCAATATCGGAAAGTCTAGCATAAAATTTATCAAAAGTTTCATTATCGTTCATTTTGATAGTTTCAAATTAAGTGGTGAGGTTTTGGAGTTTTCGAAGCTTTAACGACACAAGTTCCTTCTGAGTTAGTTGTAAAATATCCCAAGCTTCTTTAGCGGTTTCACACGTCATAATACATCAGAATTCATCTGGTGTGACAGCACTAAACAAGGCATTCAAACCACGGGAATTAAAATTAGAAAGTTTAAACTCATTCTCAGTTCATCTATCAGCCAGTTTGGGAACACGTTCATTTTCAACTAAGTGAGTTGGTGGGGACCACCCGTTAACAACAGACATCCAAACTCTATCGTCGATCAATTTTAGTGCCGATTTCATTCTCGCTTTCCAATACGCGTAGTTAGAACCGTCGAAAATAGGAAATTTAGAAAATGGGGAAAATTCCATTTGAGCCAAAAATATTTAAAGGATCTTAACGAAATAATTTATCGCTTTGGCTCTGATACCAATTTGAAAGCTCGAATTGACCCCCGACTTTAATTTTCTCAATTAAAATATTATTTCCTTTAATATATATCAAGATGCGGAAGCGTAAAGATGTGTGATGGTTCATAAACAAGCGAATTACCAAATTTTAATTTTCTTAAACAAATTAAAATTAAACCTAGGTGAAAATTAATTAAACACATGCCAATATTAATTTCACTTAAACCAATTAATTAAACCGAGTCCTATAATTTGCCTAAGTCATATGCGGAATTTTATCAAATTAGGCCAAACCAATTTTAACAATTAAATTAAATGACTTGAATTAATTAACTACACATTACCCAAATTAAACACGTAGTGATTAAATTAAACCAATCTTTATCTTTTTACCTAAGCATGTGTTCTAGGTGATTTTGCAAAAGATAAAATAAATAATTAATCCACTACGCCGCGATGTAAGAGGAAAAACCCATGACGGGAAACAAACTCGGACGGCCCTAGCGTCAAATCCACTAAGTACGGAATTTACAAATACAAGACAGAAAGGCTTACAACACACGACTCGATCCCTCTCAAACCCCGACGCTTCTTCTTGTAGATACCTCTTCCTAGCGAATAATCACGGAGCTCCACCGCGGTCTCGGAGTCCACCGATCGAACTTTGTATGGTCATTGTCACCCGAACAAGGAGCCTTTCTCCAAGTGGGTAATGCCGCAACAAACAACTTCTTCTTTCTTTGATGGATGTAGAAGCAAACCCAAAACTTCTCTTTGAACGGAAGAGATGAACCCGGTGCTAAAACTCCAAGCAAGATGTATATAAATTGAAACTTGGATAAACAAACAATTGGGTATAAACTAGAGTGGTGTATATATTTCTCTATGTAAAAAATCTCTCTCAAAACATGAATATTTTCCTTAAACAATATAGCTCTCAAACTCTCTCTAAGAGATGAAATAGAATGAAAAAGTTAAGTTGGAAAATGTTATTCCCGCACATAATAAAGTATGAGAAAAGCTGGTTAAGAAACAAGTGGGGAAGTGGGAGAAAAACTGCTTAAACTGCCAAAAACTGTTCCCGCCTGGCATCTCGTTCGAACGACATTTCGTTCGAACGAACTCTCGTTCGAATGAGTCTTCTAAACAAATTCCAGTATGAAATCGTTAGAAGCTCGTTAGAAATCTCGTTAGAACGACAATCTCGTTCGAACGATATTTCGAACGAAGTTCCAGTATGCCATAACGGGAAGTCATTGGCAATTTCGTTCGAACGACATCTGGTTCGAACGACAATCTCGTTCGAACGAACCTCTAGAAAGTTTGGAATATTCGATTTTAGCCCAGAAAACTTTATAAACTTATCTTAAAGTTTTAATTAATTCATTCTGAAAATAAAACATAGTTTTAATTAAACCTAACACCCAATTAAACTTGTTCCAAGCTCCTATATATATAATATTGGATTCATACCTTGGGAGCATGGAACCATAGCTGATGACGTAGAAACGAGGCACGTAAACCGGCATATTGATGAGTCTTTATAGTCTTTGCCGCTAAATCTTCAACAAACTCTTCATAGGCTTGAGAATATTACAATTAAATACAATCCTATGAATAAATGCTTTTGTCTGGAATTGAGCCAAAACAATATATGGACTCAATTGGAAATTTGTCCTTACAATGTGTTTTGTGGGCTTGACTCTATTTACATGAATGTTATATTTGCTTATGTTTCCCCCCATATTTTCATGTTCCCCTTTCTCATATGTATCCCATGCTTATGCTTATGTTCACACACTTGTAGAAATTTCTCCATGTACACTTGACACCACGTGCACCTAAGATCACATGTATATCCCCATGTTGCACGCATCACCCATACATACTCGGTGTACCTTTTGGGGTACTTATAATTTGCTACTTGTTTGGCATAATCAAGAAAGGCATTCTCATCATAAGATACTAATAAGAGAATCATGCATGATTCACACGGCATCACCAAAGAGCATTGATATTGACCAAATTTTACCCAGTAACTGGAAGGTCACTTCATGATGGGCGCTGGTCCGGCAGGTCGCAGTTAGACTAAGCGATATGACTCTCACCTTCCATTGGCCAAGTACGTTCGACGTATATCGAACGGTTCCCCTGCATCATACCACTTGACCGAAGTCATGAAGGGAGGTATATCATAGGGAATTCGTTCACGTACGTCGAGTATATCGAATTCGCTCTCACACGTATCGTCCCCAAGAGGTATATGCTGAGGCAATTCACGTACACTCAGGTATATCAAATGGCTTGTCTACACATACCAATTGCTCGCAAGAGAAAGACGTATATTATGGAAGTCACGCCAAAGGGGGAAACCCATGCCGATTCACCCAACTAACTGCATACCCGCATATAGGTGTCAAACCTAGGACACGCACTTTAGATTGCCGGTTTTAACTCGAAACTCTGCCAAAATTCCAGGTCGGCCTGTCGCCCAATTTTTGCGCATTTTTAAAATGGGGATATGTCCGTGATCCGGGTTACAAGTCCAAACCATAGCTTTGCATATATTAAGACCCTCACTTTTCCAGGCTCGGGTCCCGTCCAGCATTGCATTTAGGAGAATTAAATACAAGTGAAAACATAATAATTGTACTAATCATGCTGAGTTCCGTCTCCAAAAATATTTTTCCCTTCTTTATCAAAAAATCCAAAAACATTTCTCCCTTCTTTATCAAAAATCCAAAAACATTTCGCCCTTCTTTATCAAAAATCCAAAAATAGTTCTTCCTTTTTTCTCAAAAATAAATCTCATCCTACGCCTTCTCAGGTCGATCACAAGCCCTTGGCCTGGCTCCCTATTGGATTCGGTCTTCAATCAAATCACCCCGGAGTTTCATCCGTTCCTTTACTACTTTTTTCGAGTCCGAAATCCATCCATCTTTTATGGAGAATACAGATCAAGCACCAGTCATACATCCAGATCTGACGACAGTCCTAGCTCAACTCGTGTCCAAGATTGACAACCTCCAAATCGAGGTCTGAGAGATGCAACGAAACCAGGTTCTTATTCCTCAAGAGACTGAGGCCCTTTTCCCTCGTGCTATGGGTCCACCCGAGCCTATCTGGGTTCCGGAAGAATATCAGCATGGTCCATGTGCCCTCCTACCAATGGGCCATCCCCTGCCCAGCTTCCCATGTAAAACATTGCCCAGCCTATGGCTAAACTGCCTGTGGTCGTTGATTCAAAGGAAGAGGAGTTGAATAAAGTCAAAGAGGATCTCAAGATGCTCACCAGGAAGTTTGACCAGGTCAGGATCTCTGGGAATTACATGGACTACACCCACATGTCTTCTTATCCTAAAGCAAGGTTACTCGAGAAGTTCAAGATGATAAATATTGAGAAGTTCGGAGGGAGTGGACCCCCAATTGTTCATCTTCGTAGTTATCATCATTCCATGACTCTACTAGGGGCTTCTGAAGAGGTGATGGCCCAATTGTTTCAGAAAACTTTGAAGGATAGTGCCCTCCGATGGTTTTTATATGTAGCCCGAGAATTCATGTCACTGTACAAATACAACGAAGAGCTTGAGGTCACCCATCGTGATTTAGAGCTGCTTAAATAGAATCCAAGAGAATCAGTCAGTAACTTTATAACTCGGTGGAGGGACCATGACCAATCAGCCATCTGAAAAAGAACATGTCAATATAATGAAGAAAAACTTCTTTCCCCATGTTCGAGAGATGATGGGAGGACAATACTATCCCCACTTTCGAGATCTCATAGAGGCAAGAGTGGAAATCGAGGAAAGCCTTGTTAAAATAGAGGTTGAACCAAAGAAGGTGTCCGGATAATTCACCCCTAGAAAGTATGACAAGCCTGCCAGTGCTACCGTTTCGACCATCAATAACATCTCTCAACCAACCACATCATGGGCACCAGAAAGCCTCCCTGCCCCCATACGAAGGGAATACATTGAGCTCCATGCTCCCCTCTCCAAAGTTTACCAAGCCCTGTTAAGCCGAAACCTCATCAAACCCTTGGATCCACGTCCATTACCAAATCCAATCCCAAGAAACTTCAAGGCCGATGCTCATTGCGCCTTCCACCAAACTATCGGCCATACCATTGACCAATGCTTTCACCTCCGGAACATAATCCAAGATCTCATTGACCGGGGTACCATCGCCCCACCATCCAATCCTAAGCCAAACACTGCTCACATTCCACTTCCGAATCACACCAATGCCATCTTCTTAGAAGAAAACCCAGATTTTGATCCCTCAACTCAAATCACACCCATATACTCTCCTAAACCTCTTCAAATTATCCCATATTTCCTTCTACGCCCTACTATCCTCGCTGATCAGGCCCTGTCACTCCTTACTAGAGCATGCATTGATGTACGTACCCGTTCTAAAAATGGAAGTATGGAATTGTCAGAGGTGTTAAACCAACTCCTAGAGTTCGGGCTGAAATTGCACTCACAGATGGTCATCGATTGCCAGAAGTTCAGCACACTATTATTGGAGGCACGAAAATGGGCCTGAGATTCAGACAAGTGGGTGGTAGCAACCGACGAAGTCAGCCTAGATGATGTTGTCCAGACTATGGCAGAATTATTCGAGAAAACTAATAGCATTTGCAGTATCACCGGGTTACATGACACTTTGAAGCTACAAGGGCGCTTGGTCCCTTCAATCACATATATCCCCACAGAATGGGAGAACTTGTATGAAGAAGCCGTTGAAGTTGTGGAATGCATCGACTTTACATGGAAAGACAGAGTTGCTACCACCGAATGGGGCGAAGAATTCGAAGATTCGAGTGAGGAATAAGCTTCAGGAAGAGATGGACGAGTAGCCGACATATGTGGGATGATATAATTTGAAGAACTCCTCGGAGAAATAAATAGGGTGGCAGCACAACCTGAGATTGATGAGGAAACGAGATTCATGTTCTTTCCTTCTTTAGTAAATCACATGACTAGATCAGGGAGACATTACTAGGTTCCAAGCTCACCACCAGCAAATGACAAAGGGAAGGGCGTTGAAAACCTTCCTATGCCAGAGATGACCATCGAGGAGAGCAAGATCCTAGATCAACTGAAGAAAACCCAAGTTAACATCACTCTATGGGGGCTTTTCATGTCTTCCGAACTGCACAGAAATGCTTTAATCAAATTACTCACTGGACCCATAGTTCCTCCCTCTACCACACCAGAAGAAGGGGTAAATCTGGTTGGATCCTTGACCTCTACCCGAATGCTATCATTTTCTGAAGAAGAAATCCCCAAAATTGGGCTGAATCACAATCATGCACTCAATTTCTTCGTCGAAGTTATGGGAAAGGCTGTGCCACTCTCCCTTGTCGATAACGGATCCGCCTTGAACGTTTTCCCTCTGAGAACTTTTAAGTGTTTAGGCCTGAAAGAAAGCGACCTCTCTCCCACCTTCGCTGCTGTGCGTGCCTACGATAATACCCATCGTGAGTTTATGGGGTCCATAAAACTTACAATGGGGGTTGTCCCTATAAACCCCGTCGTTGAATTCCAAGTCATAGACATCCCAGCTTGTTTCAACTTGTTGCTCGGACGACCCTGGCTCCACAATATCAAGGGTGTGTCTTCCTCACTCCATCAAAAATTGAAGTTCTTCACCGACGGGCGAGTCATCACCATTTTGGGCGACAACAAAAATGCCGAGGGGGTAAACACCAGCAGTCCAATTCTCGAGATTCAGCAGGGGCAAATGATATGCTCCTATCAGGATTTCGAGTTGAGCCACTCCTACTCCCGGTAGGGGACGGTTTCAAAGAAATGGTTTGTCCAAAATATGACCCTCATGGAAATGTCAATGTGATTCAGATGTTCAGAAACATGCACTTCATGCCCGGACTAGGGCTAGGGCAAAGGCAACAAGGGATACTTGGGCCCATCGAACTGCAGAAAGCTTTCCCTCCTTGTGGCTTGGGGTATCAACCATCAGAATAAGAGCTCAGAATGATCCGCCAGTCTCGACCAACGAGAAGATCGAACTACATCCGAACTATCTCAGGAGACTCCTTAAATTGATGATTCATCAAAGAAGGCGATGACTTCCCCTTTTACGATTTTGCAGAACCGTGGTATGACCACACAGACAAGAAGATGAGGCCGAGAATGGAGATCTTTTTCCAAGACAGCTACCCATGGGCCAAACGTTTCCCACACCAAGTACAACCGCTCATCAAAGATGCCCAATAGACTCAGGAAAGAGATTCTGAAGATTCCTTTAAGTTATAGATACTGGGACTGGCACTCTGCATGGTTCACTCAGGCACTAAATCAATATATCCATCCCATCTAATTAAAGCTGCTGATACACCTGTCCTCAACTGGCATGCTGCGCCAGTTTTACCCCTTGAAATCTCCCCTAACCCCAATGTTTACCCTATTTCTTCTTTTGTTGCCTATCCTTGCTCAAATTTAATCGAGACCTCTTTTGATGAGGTTCTCAATGCTGTTTTTCCTATCAATGAAATAAATGAAGATTTTGAATATCTTGCTGTGCCTTACATTAACTGCTTCAATTCTAATCAAACTTTTGATGATGATGATTTTGCAAATGAACAATTCTTAACTGATCTAAATAAGGTTAATAATAAACAACTTAACCGCATTTAAGTTAATAAAGAAGAGACAGTTGTTATTAATCTCGGTTCTAGTAGCCAACGACGCGAGATTAGGATAGGGGCCACCCTTGACGAGCATGAGTGCATATAACTCGAAGAATTTCTGAAGGAGTTCGTAGATGTCTTCGCATGGTCCTATGATGATATGCCTGACATTCATCCTGTAATATCTCAACATGAGATCCCCACTCTCCCAGATTACAAGACGATTAAACAAAAATTGAGAAAACTCCGCCCCGAATGGTCGCTCAAGGTCAAAGAAGAGGTGGTCAAACAGTTAAATGTGGGTTTCATTTGGGTGATCGAATATCTCACATGGATAGCCAATATTGTACCCGTGCCAAAATCAGGAGGGAAGGTTCGAATGTGTGTAGATTATCGAGATTTAAACAAAGCTTATCCAAAGGATGATTATCCGCTACCCAATATCGACATGATCGTGTACAATACAGCCAGTCATGCTCTCAAGTCATTTGTCGACAGGTTTGCCGGATACAACCAAATCAAGATGTACCCAGACCACCAAGCAAAAACCGCATTCATCACCCCATGGGAAACCTTTTGCTACACCGTTATGCCATTCGATCTCAAGAATACTCGGGCTACCTACCAAGGGGCTTCCACAACCATCCTGCATGATCTGATCCACAAGGAGGTCGAGGTTTGTGTGGATGATATGATTATCATGTCCAAAACTAGATAAGGTCGTGTTCCCGCTGTCCGGAAGTTCTTCGAACAACTGCGACGATATCAGATGCGACTTAATCCATAGAAGTGTGTCTTCGGCGTTATAAAGGGAAAACTCTTGGGATTCATAGTCAGCGAAAAGGGGATAGAAGCAGATCCTGCAAAGCTGAAAGCCATACTTGAGATGCCACCACCCTAAACAGAGAAAGAAGTCTGAGGGTTTCTAGGGAAATTATAATATATCAGCCGATTCATCACCCAGCTAACCTCCATTTGTGAACCTATCTTCAAGATCCTTCAAAAAGATTCAACCAAGGTTTGGAATGAGGCCTGTTAAGAAGCTTTTAACCAAATCATACAATATCTGACCCAACCTCTAGTTCTCATGCCACCATATTCTGGACTCCCTTTTCTCCTATACCTAACCATAACCGACATTGCATCCGGGGCTTTGCTAGCCTAATACCTTGAAGACTCCCGTAAAGAAAGAGCCATCTATTACACCAGTCGCAAATTGGCCGGGTACGAGGTCAACTACACCGCTTTAGAAAAGGCATATGTCGCACTTGTCTGGGTCACCCAAAAGTTATGACACTACATGCTCGCCTTCCCCATTAAATTTGTATTCTGAATGGATCCCATCAAATACCTGCTTGAGAAACCCGCCTTATCTAGTCAAATGGCCCGATGGTTGATGCTCCTAACCGCGTTCGATATCGTGTACGTCACACATAAAGCCATTAAAGGAAGAGCCATCTCTAACTACCTCACTGATTACCCCATAGATGAAGCAAATGTCCAGATCTCCGAATTCCAAGATGAAAATATCCTCTGCACCACTCAAGACCGCCTTCGATGGAAAATGTTCTTTGACGGCGCTGCCAATAAAAAAGGGATATGGCATTGGGATACTTCTGATCGCCCCAGATGACTCCCACACTCCCATCGCCATTAAATTGGATTTACCTTGCACCAACAACATGACGGAATACGAGGCATGCACAGTAGACCTCAAGGTTGCTATTAAGAAAGGTATTCAATACCTTGATGTCTACGGGGATTCTGCCCTTATCATTGGCCAAGTGCTCAGAAAGTGTAAAGTCAAGGAAGAAAAGCTCCAACCCTTTCATGCCCAATTAGAAGAGTTAGCCTCCCGATTTTGAGATATCACCTACCATTACCTACCCCGAGCAAAGAATAACCTAGTTGATGCTCTCGTCACCTCGGCCTCCATGGTCGACATGCTCGAAGGAATAACAATTACCCCCTTCCTAGTTCAAAAGCAAGATAAACCGACCCATTGCTACCATATTGAGCTTGCCTCCACTGAAGATCCTGAACTAGCCGATTGATGGTACTATGATATCGGTGCCTCCTTAAACATGGTAGGTATCCCGAGGGTCCCAATAAGAAATATCGAACAACCCTCCGAAGACTGGCCACCCAGTACATTATCTGTCATAATGCTTTACTCAAGAGGAATTTCGATAGAACTCATCTACACTGCATCGCAGGGGATGAGATTGAGAAAATAATATAGAAAATCCACAGCGGGGAATGCGAATCCCACATGAATGGTCACATGCTCGCCAAGAATATCATCCGATAGGGCTACTACTGGACCACCATGATCCAGGATTACACCGCATATATCCGGAGGTGCCTCAAATGCCAATAATTCTCTAACCTTAAACACTTGCCTCCGCGAGAATTAAACAACATGACCTCTCCCTGGCCGTTCTCCACCTGGGGTGTCGACATCATAGGGTAGGTTACACCAAAGTCTTCAAACGGACATGAGTTCATCCTAGTTACCATTGATTACTTCACCAAATGGGTCGAGACTGAATCATATGCAGTATTGAATGCCAAGAAAGTGGCCAAATTCCTTAAGAAAAATATCATCTGCCGATATGGGGTCCCGCACGAGCTGGTATCAGATAATGGGTTGCATTTTGAAGCAAAAGTCACAAAAGTAGTCAACGAGTATGGGATTCAGAGACACAAATCTTCTCCCTACCGACCTCAGACCAATGGTGTAGTTGAAGCCGCCAATAAAAACCTCAAAGCCATCATCAACAAGATGACCAAAAGTTATAGGGATTGGGTCGACCGGATCCCATATGCCCTCTGGGGCTATCGAACCTCAATCTGAACCTCTACTGGGGCTACCCCTTACTCCCTGGTCTACGGCATGGAAGCAGTCCTACTTGTGGAGCTAGAAATACCCTTGCTACGCATCATGCTCGAAAGCAGGGTTAGTGAAGAAGACTGGTACCAAAGCCACCTTGATGAGCTAGCCCTCCTAGATAAAAGAAGATTAAAAGCACTTTACCATATATAGGGGTACCATCGCCGAATAGAGCGATCATTCAACAAGAGAGTCAAGGACCGCGGTGTCTGAGAGGGGATTTAGCCCTCCAGGAGATAATAGAACCCATCTGGAACCCCAGAGGGAAATTCAAGCCCAATTGGAGTGGCCCCTACATTGTGAAGAAAATCTTATCCGACGGTGCCGCCATGCACACTGACCTAGATGGGGAGGAGATGGCTCGTCCAGTAAACCTGGGCCGTCTAAAGAAATTCTACCCGTAGTCCAAAATCTCGGCGCGCTAAGACTCTTTTCATCCCCCTTCTATTCTAAAAAAAAAGAAAAACTATTTTACAAACAGATAAAAACATTTTCAAGAAACCCCAGAGGTGCGTTGGCAGCTCATGCACCTCACATGAGTGCGGCCCTTTTTTTCACAAAATACTATTATTTTCTTACCTCCGAGAATGGAGGTTCATTCTAAAAATATTTGAACAAAAGGATTATGTATGCCTTAGCGACCAGTATAGATAATTCAAAATATAAAAACTCATCGAAGGGCACAGCTGGATGATTAGAAACTTGTTTATTTCATTAATAATAAATTACAGTACGGATTACAGAAAAAAAAGGAACGGATAACTCACTTACCCACTACCATAAAAAGCCAAATAAAATCCCCACATCTGTTACGTAAATAAACTCCCCAGGAGTCCTACCCACAGCTGCCAGAGGAGCCTACACCCCATCATCTACACCCTGAGGTCCCCAAGTTTCCCCTGCCTGAATAGAGTGCCGTAAACATTCCATGGATCGATGAGCCTTAACCATCTTCGAAAAGACCACAACACCCCCTTCCATGGTGTTAGATAAAATAAACCATCTTTGTCAAGTCTCTACTGCCAACACCTTGCTAACTACTTTCCTCAACAACAACTTCATATAATCTTTGGGGACAAGCTAAACCACTGCGACAAACTGAGAGGGACGGGTCGATGGACGCCGATTTTCCTATACAGACCCAAGCAACAGACGCAGGCATTCAGTCAAATCTTATACCAGAAAGAAGTTTGAGGTCCGAGGGGGCACGACCTGCACCCAGCCAAATTGGCGCAAAAGTCACCAAGGGAAGTAAAAAGAGGTCTGTATGAGACCAACCAGCCGCACATATGAATACTCTCCTAGCTCCAGAACAGGCTGCAACTGTCCCCACTAAGGCACTGACTATTACAGCCCATGAGCCCCATATTCCACAAGACAATTCTCCCAGTTCTCAACATACATGCCAACGCTGATGAAGTAGCATGAAAAGAAGTTAGGTACGGCCAACAAGGGATACTCTGGAGGAGTCGCCAAGCGGAATCTTTCAGACGACCACATGAACAGCATCACAGGGCTACCCCTCAAAAGGTCAGAACGACCTTCTCTTCAGGCATCCAGGCCATTCAAACTCTCCACTAATATCACCGCCGCAGGATTACGACGGTATGACATCCATAAAGTAATAGCTACAAGTTGTGGGTCCACTTGCACCTCCCCAGTCACCAACAATAATTTTGAAACCAGGCCCAGAACAACGGCTCCAGCATAGCCAGCACCACCTACTTCTCGTAAATGCATGGAGTACAGCACAGCCAGGAGGGAGATTATTCCTCTAGCAATTAATGATCTAGCTGCCGAAGGAAAAATATAAAGAAGCCCGACCAAAAAATCCCTCGAAGAGCGGGAAAATTCGGGTAAAGCCGTAGCAACACTGGGATTTACACCCAGTATGGAAAAAAATTCCTCATAGGTAGGACAAACTTCTTCCAACCCAAAGCGAAATACATGGTCTTCGGGGTACTAGAATTGTACCGCCGTCGTCAGCACGTTCCACTCAAAAGGCCGATTGCACCACAAGGAGACTCAACGCATGTTGAAAGCATCGTAGTCGACAATATAAGAGCACATAGCTTCCAAGGCTTCGAGGTAGCCAGCAAACTCAATGCTACTAGGGAGAACCATCTTGCAAGGCTAAGAGATGGTGGGCAAGTAGGTAAGAATGCAAAAGGTGTGATGAAAACACTCCACCCTTACCCCTTTTTATACTTCAAAACCCTCACAAGGGACATAATCCCTGCAGAATTCAGAGGGAATCCTACCCCACAAGATACCAAAGGCTGAAAAGGATACCATTCAAAGCTTTGAATTAATGGGACTGGAACGAACTGTCGATAGGCAGGTTAGGGTGCTTGCCGATCGGCAACCCCCCCATTTTTAGAAATTTCCCTTTTTTTCTCTTTTGTTAAATCAAAAAACTCAATAAAAATAAATTGATATTCTCAACAAAATTTCAAAATCCGTTTAATTCCCCTTTTTAATCAAAAACCTTCCTTAAAAAAAATCCAAAAATATTCCTTTTTACGATCTCAGCAGCAAAGTAAAAAATGCATGTGCATGCATTCATTCATCATTAAATAAAAGATAATAAAAAAACTCCATTGCATTGCATATATCTGTTTTCTATGTTACATCATTTTGCAGGAAATAAAAAGAAAAAGCAAAAACAACGGGACTCAGCCTGAACCCACATTCTCTCTCTCTCTCTCTCTCTCTCTCTCTCTCACACACACACACACACACACACACAAGAGCTTCCACCCCTGCGGCGCGCTCTCTTCCCCCTACGGCGAGATAACGCACCCCCACTACCCGAACCAGAGTCCTCTCCGAATGAGGCAGACGGCACCAACCAAGAAGGAATGGGAACTGCATCCCAAATATGGGCAGTCGCCGAAGATATCCAGTCTCTAATGTCCTTGAGCAAAGTGGTCGACACCCGGACTTGCTGAAAGAAAAGGTGAAATCAGTATCAAAACAGAAATGACCAAAACAGAAAAGATGTAAAGAGAAGAATAGAAAGGTATACCATAGGTCGAAGGACCTCCTCTGTCAAACCCAACTCCTCCGAATCCATCTCATGAGGATGGTGCAGCATAGGCACCATCCCTCCAACATCCCGTCGAATTGGTTATGAAGGGGTATGCAGCCGTACAAAAGGGCCCTCCGAGGTCACCACCGCCGCAGATGCCGACGGACCACCACCGCTATGGGAATATCCCACCGTCTGACTCGAACCTGTCGGAGGGTAGGGCACTGCATTATATATGTTGGGCGCCATTATCCAGTTCATCACAAAATCCATATAGTCATACGGCGCAGTCGTATCGGTGTATAGCAAGTAGGACTCGCCGATCATCGCCGCGATCCTCTCATCCTCCGACAGCAGTCTCCCCTGCCTCATAAACGTAGGAGGTTGCGTGGGTGGCACCACCACCTCCTCCCCAGTAATATGGCGAACCACCCTCTCCTCGAGGTACCAGGAATGGCCGAACTCATGCGCCAGTAAATGCCTCATCCGCGCGTTCACCCCGGTCAACCCCGCATCCTGAATGACTGTCCCCCACGGGTAAAAGGTCACCTAAAAATCTCCAAGCGAGCATAAATCAATACAAGATCAGAAGGAGTAAAAACCAAGATTGAAATGGAAAGAGTCTTACCCTACCACTGGTCAGGTCATTCAAGACCTGACGCACAGCCTCCATGGAAAGATATCCCTTCGACTATCGATTGTCCTTACGCCATCGATACAATCGACAGAAGTCCCCAACAGTGTCGTCCTTCAAAGCAATCAGTGGGGTATTGCACCCAATCACCTAATTGAACCAGGTCTGAATTCACAAGCAAAAAGAGACGCATAAGGAAAATGAGAATGCATGAAAGGAAAATGCGAGTGCATGAAAGGAAAATGTGAATGCATGAAAAGAAATGCACAAACTGAAGAATACCTCAAGAAGATACATGGACCCAGTAAAGGTCTGCCGACAACATCGGCCGAATGCATCCAGAGAAAAGTAAAGGGTAGCCAAGGTCAAACTCCCTCAATCATAGAAAGGGATGTTCGAAAACATCCTCAAGTACGGCAGAAACCACAAATGAACGACGTCACCGCTCGACGCCACCATAAAACCTCCCAATACCAGCAGAATGAATAACCGAGCCATCTGCCTCACTTCCAGCCCGTCCTCCACATCAATCACCATGCTCAGTAGAACATCCTTCAACGGGTACAACTGGATTGAATCCCCAGAAACTATCCTCCATATATCACCAAGTGCCGCACGTACTGCCTCCGATCTCACCCGTAAAGAATGATCCACCCCTATCTGTTCTCCATCACAATCCAGTCCCATCAGCTGTTGCACGTCTATGGGAGTCACCGTCATATCCCTGAATAAAAAATGAAAGATGTGGGTAGTGTTCCATCACCTCTCTCCCAAAGGCCACATGACCGCTGTCGAACGAGGCATCTCAGCTAGTGAAGATGCCAACCACCCAAAACCCGCTGATGACACCATCCAACACACCACAGGTGGGAGATACTCCCATACATCCTTGATCCCCATTGTCCCATGGGCACGCATGTTCTTCAAAGAAATATCAAACTAGCAAAAAGAAAAGTCTCATCAAAGGTCAAGAAAGAAAAAAAAATCACCAAAAAGAGAAGAATGCCAAAGGTCGGGTTACTTATGGCTACCGCATCAAGGTCCGCTCATCCGCAACAGGCTCAAACAAATCAAAGGAGATCTCACTCCCCAAAGCAAGAGGTGCCCTAGCCCTCCACTCAACATTCGCCCAATCATCAACGGTCAACAACTCCCGATGGACTGCAGTGCTCACAAAGGCAGCCATTTCTTAAAGATTTGAATGATAAAATGATTTGCAGAAGAATCATAGAGAGAGAGAGAGAGAAAGCAAAAGAAACCGTGAAAAAAATAAAGGGATTCGCCCCCTTTATATAGGATGCCAAGCACCATGCCGATCGGCACCTCACCCTACCATACCGATCGGCACTGACCCCTTGCCTTTCATAGGTAGCCCAAAAGTGCGTGCCACTATCGAATGGCACCCTTCATACTATGCCGACCGGCACCCCCCTTAAATTTCGTATAGAAATTCATAGAAAATTCCAGAAAGCCTCGAAAAATCCCCGAAAAATTCCTAAAAATCCCAGGAGGGATTTAAAGCCTTTTCACTAAGAAAACTTCAAGTTCCCTCGAGCGGAACCCCTCTTTCCCAGCAAAATCCTTATAAACCAAGTAAAAACTCCTCCCAGTAAAGCTCCGGAGGATCTCTAAGGATCACTTGATCACTTCCCCAGCGGAATTCTCTTACAGAACCCAAAATAGGTTATTCCCCCTTGCGAGGTCTCCTAAAAGCTTCCCCAGCTATCAGCTCCCCAGCTCAGATCAAAATCACAAAGCTCTTTATCCAGCAGAATCAAAATCCAATCTTTATCCACTCTCGGGTCAGAATTGGCCTCGGTCTTGGATCATCACATGAGTTAGTTCAGAATTGACCTCGGTCCTCGGTCGTCACCAATCTTGGGTGAAAATTGACCCCGGTCTTGGATCGTTACATGAGTTAGGTCAGAATTAACCTCGGTCATCACCACTCTTGGGTCAAAATTGGCCCCGGTCTTTGATTGTCACCTGATTTAGGTCATAATTAACCTCGGTCCTCGATCATCACCACTCTTGGGTCAGAATTGGCCCCGATCTTGGATCGTCACCTGAGTTAGGTAAGAATTGACCTCGATCCTCAGTCGTCACCACTCTTGGGTCAGAATTGGCCTCGATCTTAGATCGTCACCTGAGTTAGGTCAGAATTGACCTCGGTCCTCAGTCATCACCACTCTTGGGTCAGAATTGGCCTTGGGTATTAAATCTTCACCCTAGGCGCGCAAAATTGGCTTTGATCCGCATAATCGGTCACCCTCATCACTTAAGCCCGCCGATTTGGATTTGACCCGCAGAATTGGTCACCCACCTAACACCACTTCAGGTCCTCAGAATCGACCTAAACCTCCGATCGTCGTTCATCCCCAGCACACTCCTTAGGTCCACAAAATTTTCCTCGACCCTCTGAATCGATTATACTCTCTCAAAAGGCATCATGTTGTCTATTCGATGGTAATCACTTGTTCCAAAATCACCCATCGAGGGGATCTATAGACACCCCATTCTGTTACCCCTTAACTCTCCTTAGGTCCCTAGTACCTCCCTCTATCACTACAAACCTAGGTCATGTCCCGAGTACTGACCTAGAAACCATGGGGCACTCCCCGACTCAGTTTGACCCAAAAGTCAAACTCTTCATCTCAATTGAGACTGAATAAATCTTTAAAGGGCACTGAATACCCTTTCCAACAGATCGCCCCGTGCGCAATTTTAACTTACCATGAGGACGAACGATCCATTTGCATCCGATACATTACCCAGAGGCCGCCGGGCGCTCCCGAGCTCTGTTTGAGATATGTCAACTCTTCAGCTCGACTGAGGCTGAATGAATCTTCAAAGGGCACTGACTACCCTTTCCAACGGTCAATCCTGTGTGCGATTCTGACTTACCATGCGGACAAACGATTCGTTCGACTCTGAGAGGTCACCGATGCTTCTCGGGCCCGATTGACCAAAGTCAACTCCCCAAACCGGGTCAAACTCTTTGTAATGTCGAAGTACATCTCCTAACCTTTGTGACGGTCCACCCTGTGCGTAATTCAAACTTACCGTGCGGACGAACGATCCGTTTGCGTCCGAACGATCCCCCATCCAATGGACCTATAAATGCTTCCGATCCAAATTTGACCCAAAGTCAACTCCCAAACCTGGGAGTGGTCCAAATACTTTCAAACGTCTCTAAATTACCTTTCCAATGGTATGCCCCATGCGCTATTCTGACCAACGATTTGCCCTCGGCGGCCGATTTTCAGAAAAAGCCTGAAGCGCACTGCCAAATGGCAGGTTCCAGACCCTGCCTATCGGCAGGTGCCGATAGGCAGGAATGGGTCTATGATGATTGGCACTTACCTGGGCCTATAAAAAGAGGCTTTCACCTCATTTGCAAGGAGAGCCCAGATCTGATAGAAATCTCTCTCAACGCATCCCAGAAACCTCTCCCGAAGGCAGCGTAATTTTAACTTCAAAATCCCCTTTTTTCTTCCACTTTTCAACACCCTTTTCATCAAACTTGGTGAATTATCCACTCTCCATCATCATCCATGTGCAAGGGATGCTCTCCAACATTCAAGCTCAAGCTCAAGATCTTCAAAAAGGTCCAACTTTCTCAAACTCTCTCGTAAATTCTCATAAAATTCCCAATAACTTGTTTCCTTACTTAGCGCTTTTATTATCTCATCTTGCACATCCTAATACATTTTTTATTTAGTATTATTGCACATCTCTTATTTTCATATAAATAAAACCCAAAAAAAAATAACGAAAAGAGGGTTTGTTCATAAATTCCAAATAAGGATTCTCATACTTTTCACACACTTTCCTCACAACTAAAACACTTTTTTCTCCTCACACACGCACACACTTATAAATAAGAGATCCCCCATTTGGATTTTTGGGATAAACCCCACCCCTTGTTTTGTATGCGAACTACGTGGACTTGGATGCCTTTATAGGCTACGTAAGCGTCTCGGGGTAAAACCCGAGACTTGAGTCCTTTTTCCCACTTTTTCTCTCGTCTTCCTATTTGCTCTAAACCTAATCGTCTTATATTCTATATACTTTCCCTTAATGATGTATTAATCCATATGCGTTATCCTTAATTATAACGACCAATGTAGGGGTAATCGAGTAAATCTTATTTTTCTAATATTATTCTTATATCTTCCTTCGGACGACTCGCTTTATCTTTTCCATGATACAAGTCGAGGATTCTTACCTCCATTCTATATATATACACACGCACACATATCACGGGGGGAAACAAAAGGAAAATAAGAAATATTCATGAGAGATCGAAAGGGAAAAATGGGTGCCTAACACCTTCCCATTTCGTAACTAAGCCTCCAAACCCTTGTCGAATCATCTTGGTTTAGCACACACCATTATGTCTTTGGATGCCATCCTTCGGGGTGGGTTCCCATTTTTCTTTTGTCTATTTTGAGTAAAATAAACTGGCGACTCTGAATCTCTCTACATTTTTACACCAAATCTCAAACGACGCTGAAGCGCTCCCGAGAGGGACGCGCAGGACCCGAAGGATCCTTACCCCACGTGCCTGCCCGCACGGTGAAGATCAGAGATGGACACAAGGAGGAGAAGATAAAATAGGGTCGATTGATCAACGCTTTAGAATTTTGCCACGATTTCAACTGTCGATCGATCGAATAAAGGGGTCGATCGATCGATCCCCTATTTTTCTGCAGATATTTTCTTTTCTTTTATTCCTTCTTTTCTTTTATTCTAACTTACTATATAACCCAATTTTGTGTAATATTCAGATATAGAAATTCATACTTAGTTTTAGAAGACATTTTAGGTTAGGGCTTGGTTTTGAGAGCTCATCTTCTTCTCTTCTTAGATTGACAACCATTTGGTTTGTAAGATTGAACTATTCACTCCCATCTCCTTTAATATAGATTTTTTCTTCATTTTTCCTTGCTTTGTAATTTAGTTTCCATGCTTTGTCGTTAGTTTAATTGATTTATTTCTGGCTTTCCTAGTTTAATTAACATAATTTAGTTTAATTCATGTATTGCCTCTAGATAAATAGGGTCGGAATTTCATTCCACCATTAACGGGCCCCGAGCTCTGAAAATTAGGTTTTGTGCAAAATTGCATTTAATTGAACCCGCGTGAATTAAAGTCGGATTATTACGCGTTTAACATTCTTTTTCATGCAACGTTAGTGTTTAAAGCGAAAATTCGAGTTTAATCTGCATACGACATCCATAGCAATATTTATAATAAGAATTCACATTCGGAAAGATCGTGGGCCAATAGAGACCTCTTTGAATAATCTCATCGATTATCTTATTCGTGGGAAAGTGGCATGCACATGCTTTAGTGTGATAAAAACGAATGACATTATGAGTATCATCATTAGGTACACAACGTCGGATGATTTAGTCCACATAATATTTAAATAGGAATTGATAGTCATAGAAAAACATGCATGACCAAGTAATGAACTTCTTTTTCTCTTGCGGTGTCCAATCGGGAGGGACAGCTCCCGTGACAAGGTAGTTAACTATATCCGCAAAATATGGGAGAGAAGAAGTACAAAAAAATTATTCATCCTGGATTTACTCATTTATGGGTATGGTATCTAAGGCACGTCGGACGAAAGTTGAGACAAATGATCGATAACGACGTTTTCTACCCCTTTCTTATCTTTGATGGAGAGATCAAACACTTATAGGAGTAGGATCCACCTTATGAGGTGTGTATTAGTATCTTTCTTAGCAAGGAGATATTTCAGCACCGCGTGGTCCGTAAAGCATGTGATGGATGAACCAATGAGGTATGAGAAAAGTTTGTCCAGGGAAAAAACTACGGATATAACTTTTTTCTCCGTGGTGGAGTAATTGAGTTGTGGTCTGGTTAACATCCGGCTAGCATAATAAATGACATGATCTTTCTTATCCTTTCTTTGGCCCAAAATAGCCCCAATAGCGTAACCACTCACATCACACATAATATCGAATGGAAGGGACTAATCCGGAGCTTACATGATGGGGGCAAAAATAAGAATGCTTTTTAATTTGTCAAAAGAAGTTTGGCATGCTTCATTCCACTCAAAGTCGTCATCCTTCATAAGGTGGTCACTCAAGGGTCTAGAAAGGTCACTAAAATCCTTGATAAACCTTTTATAAAACCTCGCATGGCCCAAGAAGGAGTGCAGATCCTTCAGTAATTTAGGTGAGGAAGATTGGCTATGACACTTATTTTTTCCCTATGGAATTTAATTCATTTGGAAGACATAATGTGGCCAATAACTATTCCTTCAGTTACCATGAAATGGCACTTTTCCCAATTTAAAACCAAGTTCTTTTCCATACACCGGGCAAGTAAGTTTTCAGGATTTATAAGACAAAGGTCAAAATAAGGGCCAAAAATACTAAAGCCATCCATAAATACCTCAAGGACTCTTTCAACCATGTCGTTAAAGAGACTAAGCATGAACCTTTGAAAGGTCGCGGATGCATTAGATAATCCAAATGGCATACATTTGTAGGCAAACATGTCAAAGGGACGTGTGAAAGTCGTCTTCAGTTGATCAAGAACATCTACCTCTATTTGGTTATATTCGGAATAACCATTAATGAAGAAATAATATGTGTGTCCCTCTACTCTCTCTAGCATTTGGTCGATGAATGGTAAGGGAAAATGATCTTTCCTTGTGCCCGCATTGAGTTTCTGGTAATCAATGCAAATACTAAACCTCGTTGTGGTTCGTTGGGGAATTAAATCACCCTTGGCATTCTCGACCATAGTCATTCCTGACTTCTTCGGGATGACTTGGACATGAATCACCCATTTGCTATCCGAGATTGGGTAAATGATCCCGATGTCCAAAAATTTAATGATTTTCGCTCATACTACCTCTTTCATGGTGGGGTTCAATCACCTTTGCATTACCCTTGAGGACTTCACGTTATACTCGAGTGGATTTAATGGATACAAATCAAGGGTCTTATACCTTTTAAGTCCTATATGAACCAACCAAAATCACTCCGGTGCTTCCACAAAATCAGTAATAGTTTACCCTCTTGCTCGTTATCTAAGGTAGAGGAGACAACAACAAGAATTGTTTGATCCTCTCCCAAATAAGCATATTTAACGTTGGAGGGTAGTTTCTTTAATTCAAGGTGGGAAATTTTTCATCAAAGGGAATCGTGCACGACTTCCTCAGTTGTAATTCCTCGAATCTAAAAACCCAACTCAAATCTCTCACGCCCTCATATGACGCTTTCTCATCTAATGCCATTCTCCACTCTCTTACCTCTCTCTCCAAATCGGTGTACGTTATGTCTCACTAACAACTTGAAATAAGGCATACTCTTAAGGCATCCCCACTAAAACTTTCCTCTACATGGTCCTCTACTATCTCCTCAATAATATCCACTGAGTGAAAATCATCCTCATAACCCACTTAATTCACGATATTGAAGATATTTGTTTTTAAGGTCATGTTCCCAAAAGTGAGTTTCATTTGCCCATTTTGAGTGTTAATCATGGCGGTAGCTGTAGCTAAGAATGGGTGTACAAGAATGATGAGACTATGATTAATTGGTATTTGATGAATTGGTGTATAGTATCCTCGAGATTTCTTCGCAGCGGGGTAAAATATGTTGCAAAAGGTGGTGCTTGCATATGTGGATCTTGTTGAAAATTTGTAGGCGTTCGCGAAGGAGGGGAAACGTGTGAATTAAGATTCAACGCATCAGGTTGTTGCCCGTAGCTAACCCCAGGATGGTTCCTCCATGAAGGGTTATAAGAATTCCCATGCGGGGCATTTAAATTACCCTTGAATCATCCTATCCATCCACTTGTTTATGTAGAATTACTTTGTAGGTAGTTATCATCGGTCATTCCTTCGTTGAATGGACCAACTCGCAAGTGGCACATACATTCTCTTTCATTTCTCGGGTGGGTTCGGTTGGTTCTCTTAGCCTTGATCCGACTACACTACACCAAAATGGGCAAATTGTCACCTTTCAGCCGGACAGCCTTGTCAAGGTCATTGACCGTGACAAAAAACACGCGTTTTATGTCACGGTCACTGACCTTGACACGACCGTGACAAATCCGTGATAAATTCGTGACAAATATACTTGTCACGGACTTGTCACGGTCAATGACCGTGACAATTATTTAAATACTTGTCATGGTCAATGACCTTGACACGACCGTGACAATATTTACAGCTAAAACCCTACCCCCTTCTTTTTTCCTTACCGCCGTTCCCTCCCTCTCTCTCTCTCTCTCTCTCTACTTTCAGGTCGATTTTCTCTCTCTCTCTCTCTCTCTCTCTCTCTCTCTCTTCCATTTATATATATGTTTGTGTGTATATTTATGTGTGTATGTGTATATATATATGTGTGTATGTGTGGGGGGGGGGGGGGTGGGGCAGAGTGGGGGTAGGGGGTGGGGCGGGGTGGGGGCAGGGCGGGGTGTGTGCGTGTGTATATGTATGTGTATATGTGTGTGTATGTGTGTGTATATATGTGTGTGGTGGTGTGTGGTGGGGGGAGGGGGTGGTGGAGGGGGCAGGGGTGGGGTGGGGTGTCTGTGTAGATGTGTACGTATGTGTGTGGCGGGGGGAGGGGGCAGGGGGTGGGGGTGGGGGCAACCATTTAATAACTTTTAAAATATTTGAAAAAAACGTAATATTACAAAATTGAAACGAAATGGTATTGACGGAACTTATACATACGTTATAATATAGAATCTCAAGATAAAAAATAGGCATCAACCTTAGAATCTCAAAATTATTAGATAGAAAAAGAAAAATATAAATTAAGATAACCTTAGAATCTAATTAGGCTAAAAATATAATGGCATCAACTAACATATATACACAACACTAAAAGTATACATCAATTTTATAGATTTTTACTTTATAATTCAATATGGGTTATACTCCCACATAGTTCATCAACAAATATTGTAAAAACATTGTGAAAATAATAAACATCGGGAGGGGGTGGGGGTGGGGGTGGGTGGGGTTTTGAATATTATTTACATATATATTTTTGGATATTATTTACATTCAAAATAAATAATTGATAATAGTTGGATAATAATTGGATAATAATTGATATTTTTATTCAAAATAAATATTTCATTCAAAAATATTGGATAATAATTGATATTTTCATTTAAATTGATAATAATTTTATTCATGAAATTAATTCAATTAGGTAAAACCCTAGATAATTTTTTAACAGAATTTGATAATATTATATAAAGTTTAGTAAATTCACAAAATGTTGCCAATTGTATGTTTTTAGGAATATCATTAGTTAGAATCCGTACACATGCATGTTGTTAGAAAGTCTTAAATTTAATTCTCACTTTAATTTGTAGAATCTCTGTACTTGGTTGGATTTATCCCTTTATGATAATGAAATTTATGCTCCAATTATAATTATCTCATGTCATAATTTTATTGATAAACAATATATATAGTTGTCACGGTCGTGGTGCGTAGGTGTGCGTGTGTGCGTGTGTGCATGCGTAGGTGTGCGTAGGTGCGTAGGTGTGCGTGTGTGCGTGGCGGAGGGAGGGGGAGGGGTGGGGTATGTGTATATGTGTGTGTATGTGTGTGGCGGGGGGAGGGGGCAGGGGGTGGTGGTGGGTGTGTGTGTGTGTGTGTGCGTAGGTGTGTGCGTGGCGGGTGCGGTAGGGGTGTGTGTATGTGTACTATTAACATTTATTTTAGGAATATCATTAGTTTGAATCCATACACAAAATGTTGCCAATTGTATGTGTATATGTGTGTGTATGGTGGTGTGTGGTGGGGGACGGGGGTAGTGGGGGTGGGGGTGGGGTATGTGTACTATTAACATTTTTTTTATCTGCACTAATAACATTTTTTTTACAGAAAAAATGTCTCCTTCAGATGTTAAGGCGAAGATGATGATGCTGTTTATGATGATGTCGTCTGGGTTCGGTGGTAGCGGAGGCGACGAGGGCTCCTCCGCCCTTAGGTTCCCCAAATATGGAAAATTTGGGATTACCGTCGAGAACAAGTCGGAGCTATTAGCGATATCCCTCGAGCTGCTAAAGACTATTGGGTAATGACTATTGGGTAACAGGGCTAATAGTACTATAGTTTTACCTAATTACCATTGGGTAACGGGGGTTGTTGATGTAAAAAATTAGATTATATCTAATTATTTAATCACAGATAAATAAAATGAGACAAAGAAATTTTAAAGTGGTTCAGCCTTATAAGAATGGCCTACGTCCACTGGTTCTGTTATTGCTGACTGTTTGGGAATTCTCGATTACAAGTTTTCTCAAGAAATTCCGGTCTCTACACAATGAGGATAATACAATGTATTTATAGCCCTAAGGCTGTAATGTGAAAGGGTAATACATTCAATGCCCCTTAAGCCTATACATCTGTATGATAATAATAAGCATTTAATACATAGTCAATCTGGTTGTTATCCTGCTATTAATGCTTTGTTCGAGGTGCAGCTCGGACCGCCTAAGCTGCTCGGACCGCCTAAGTTCCTCGGTACTCAAAAGTTCCTCGGTACTAAAAAATTCCTCGTAAAGTTCTCGTTGGTCGGAGCGTCTGAGTTGATCGAGGAAGCAGAGTTCCTCGTTGCAGTATGGTTCCTCGGAGTCAAGGTGTTGTTCGGAAGTGTTTGTTGTTGCCACGCAGATTTCCACGTGTCTTCACTCAATTGAGCAATGTCAACAGACTAAATTTGGTATCAACTGAAGCTCCCAATGTTTCATAGTTCGAAAATTGAGGAGTGTGGAACATTATTTCTTGAAATATGGCTGTTTTAAATGGTTATCCTGAAATTTAGTAGTATTTTCTTTTGTATTTATTTCTCCTTCCAAATTCGTAGAATCGGTCTTTTTTGAATTTTTCTAACTGCTTCGATTCCCGCGCCCTTTTTGTCTTTTTAGTCGCCGGTAACGTAACCGTCTCTTTTTGTAATCATTACTTTTACCCTTTCCCAAGGCAAAGTATTTAAACGTTGTAGAAAATCCCATCGTCTTCTACTTTTTCAAATTTGTCTCTTTGAGTTTTCCATCGTCTCTCTCTCCTGTGCGTTCATCTCTTCCATTATTTGTTGTCAACAGACTCATCCCTTTCCTGTAAGATTTTCTTCTTTCTCTTTGAATTCCTTCTTTCATCATGGTTTATCGTGTAGAATCGATTGATAAGTTTCACTCTGATTTCCCTATTCCCTCATGGGTTATTTTGGAAGAGCTTTCTGAGCCTTCAGACAATTTTCGTTTGGCTGAGGGACATTGGTTCCCCGGTCTCTTTGTCCTTGAGTGTGGCTTTTCTTTTACCCCAAACCCTCTATGTCTGGAATTATGTCAATACTTTGACGTGGTTCCTGCAAGAATAGCCCCCGATACGTGGAGAATAGTTAACGGTGTTTAAGATTAAATCAAATTCATGGAACTCGTATAGGAATTCCTGAAATTATATTTTGTTATAGATGGGTTGTGGGCGATAATACTTTTTATTTAAAAACTAGGTTTTTAAATAGAGCTTTAGTGGTCAATCTTCCAGATGCCAATAGGGACTACTTTGAGCATGGGGTTGTTATGAAAAATTGGCAACACCCTCCATTAACTGGAGATGATGTTTACCAGGGTCCCAGATGTCCTCCCTATGGCAACACCCTCCATTAATGGGATAGGTTGTTTTTATTTTATTTTCAAAATTATGCTTCCTTTGTGTTTGATAAAATGTTCCACTGATATTTTAATTTTGATTTATTTGCAGTTGACAGCAAAAGAAAATCTCCAAAAGAGGCAGACGTTAACATAAGGCATTTAAAACTTATCTGGAGTTTGCATCAGACTATTGCCGACGAGCATATTAGGTCAGCTTCATATTTGCTACAGTACAAGAGTTACACCTCCTCTTTTACTGCTCGTCCGGTGATAAGCGACGCAAAACCAATACCATCCTCTATAAGTTCTTCACCTGAGTCACATATTCCTTTGAGTGAAAGGATGAAGAAAAGAAGACCTCCTACCCTTTTTGAGAAATCTGCCTCTGGTGCTGGAGAGGCAAAGAGAAGTAAGCTTGATGTCCCAGGAGAGGGGACAAAGAAAATTGATGCACCTCCTTCGGCTGCTCCTGTGAAGGTTGTCGAGAAGCCCCTAGTGGCCCCGAGCAAAGCTGTTGCTCCAAGCGAGGTGATTGTCATTTCTCCGACTAAAACTACATCGTTAGTCAAGAAAGTTGATGCTACTCTGAGGAGGCTGAAGAAAATCTCCTCTATCAATTTGGTTGAATCCATCTCTCAGCCCCCGACTAGTGGTGTTCCCACTTTTGTTCCCCCGAGCTCTGTTATGAACTCGGTGAAGACTTGGATCATTCCCGAGATCCAAGGTATTGAAGAAAACCTTTCTCGGGACACGATTACCACATTAGCAGCTCGCCATATTGCTTTTGTAAGTCCTATAGTCTTAAATTTTCATTCTTTCCTTTTTGTATCTGTGCACTGACTTGCTTTCGTTTTCTTTTCACAGTTGGTGAGCTGTTTTAATATAATTTTGAAGAAAGATGAAGCTATTAAAGCTTCAAGCTCCTCGTCTTGTGTAGAGGAAGCTTTGGTGGGCCTGACGCAGTCTCTCAAAGATTCTCGTCATAAATATGATGATGATAAGGCAATTTGGGAGAAAAGACTTACTTCGACTGAGCAGGAGAAGGCTTAGGTTATTGAGGTCTCCAAGGGGTTAGAGAAAAAAATAAATGATTTAGAGAAGAATAATAAAAAGCTCGAAGGGAAGCTCAAAAATGCTGGGGAGCTTGAAAATAAGCTCAAGACTGCTGAGGAGGAGTTGGGTCAACTTCGGGAACTAAGTCGTCAGAAGGAGGAAGTTGAGAATAAACTGAAGGCTGCTGACAATCTTCTTTCCGAGAAGCTTTCCTCGGAGAAGACAAAAAGGAAATTGGCTGTCAAAAAATCCTTCAGCGTCGGCTGGGATAAAGGGTGGAATAAAGGTTTGGCTGCCAAGATGTCGCAAGTGGAATATGGCAGCCTCAAATACTTTAGAGATGGATGGGTCTCAGTTCTGCAAGAAATGAAAGTTGATGAAAATTCTAAACTATTTCAGCAACACATCCCGGGCCCCCCTCCAACTCCTGAAGACGAACAAGAGGAAGAAGTTTCCTCTAAGGAATCTTCCATGGTGATGGGAGATCAAATTTCTCATTCCCCAGCTATCCAGCCCACTGGCGAGGAACTTCAACTACCTGCTACTTCATCCGAGCAACCTCTAGCACTTCCCGAGAAACCCTCTGTTCCATCCGAGCAACCTACCTCCTCGTCCCAGCCTCCCGAGAAAGTTTTAGGAGACAAGGAAAAGGTGTAGAGTTGTTCGGATTTCTTTCTATTTTATTTTTCTTTGTCAAATGTAACTCTGAACTTTGTACTTCTCCTTCATGATGTAATAAAATTTTAACTTTTGCTTATGCATACTGTTGATTCTCTTCTTCATGCTCTGTTTGTACTCTTATTGATTATTTCTTTTTCTTCCTTTACTAGTTTCTGGCCAGGATGGAATTATTGTCTGCTCATGATACAAAACTGTTAAGGCAATGCAATGAGTATTTCAAAGCCGGTCATACAGACATGAGTGCAGCTCAAATTATTGACATTCTCGGTCAAGGTGCTTTAGAGAAAGCAATTAAAGCCTATCAGTATTTGAAGTGCCTACTCGACCGTGCAATGGCTAACAACGTAGCATACTATGATATGATTGAGGATATCCAAGGAACTCTTGAAGAACTTCAGCAACAATATAAGGAATCTACTGCCCTTTTGTACGAGGGGTATGAGAAGAAGTATCAGCAAATCAGTGCTGATAAGGGATAGGATAAATGATTTGCTGATGTGAGGGAGAGAACTTTGAAGGCTGAGGTCGAAGAGCACAGACAGATAGCTGAGTTGTTAGAGCAAGAAAATAATAACCTGCAAAGAGAGGTGTCTCAGTTGAAGTCTGCAGCTTCCACCTCAAACGCTTTGATCCCAGTGACCGACGAGGGATTCTCTTTCTTGGAGGTCAAAAATGGCAACCTGAGGGATGAATTAGAAACCTTGAAGAGAGCTGGCCCTTCTACATCTACTCGGAGATAAGCAAGAGCTCCTCGGGGACGAGCAAGAGCTGCTCGAATTTCTGTCGAGGAACAGAGAACTCAATTTGCTCTAGAGAACCAGGCCTTCCAGCTGATGGCAAAGAACCAAGCATTGGCTGAGATGTCTATGAAGATCAGGGGTCTGGACGAGCAACTTTCTGCGCAAAAATCTGTGTTGGAGAATAAATAACTCTTTATAAAAAATCTCCACGAGCAACTGGAAAGATTGACATATCAATTCCACAAGTAGCCCAGAGAATTCTGGATGGCTGGCTACAACGAGGCTCTTTACCATTTGGATGATCGTATCCAAAATGCAAATAATGAGGGTTACAAACAGGAATGGTTGAATGCCTTAGGTGTGCTGCAACTAGAACAGGGTCATTACCTATGGGATTACCATAATCCTGGGCTTCTCGACTACCATTGCCACCATTCAATCTTGATATGAGTTGGATCCCTGCTCGGGCCATCCCTCGGTGTCTGATTTCCAAATACCTTGGCGATTACAATCTCCATTCCAATGTTGAGATATCTCGTCCCGAGCACCTACTAGATCGACCATCTGTGATGAATATCAGGATGCTTAAAGATCTTAACTTTATAAATTCCCCTCAGGCTTTAAATGATCCACCTGCTGGCGAGGAACCCATTTCAAAAGCAGAGGGGAAGAAACCAATAGAATAGGAATCTTGATGTAATAAATTTGTATTTCATTCTTGATGTATTTTTCTCTACATTTAATAAAATAATTTTATTTACAAATCTTGACTGCCATTGTCTTGTAATAATAAAACACTTTACATCTGTGCATATATATCTGTTAAAAAGATAACAACATTGTGTTATTTGTTGATCAACTGGAGTTTGTTAAAACTTATTGTCGACTATCTTGAATTTGTGGTAATCATTTGATGACTAACCAAAATTGATGATACTTTGTTTCTCGACCAACTTGGTAGTAATTTTAAAAGTCACGAGTATAAAAAATTTTGCTTGATCACTTTCTCGTACTCATAAAATGTTTCCGACCAACCAAGGTCGGTAAATTTTTCTTCCCGACCAACTACAGTTAGTGGGTTTTTCTACCCGATCAACCATAGTTAGTGAATTTTTCTTACCGACCAATCTTTGGCACTTTTTGGAATAGTTTTTCTTCCTAACCAACCTTAGTTGGCATTTTTAGGAATAGATTTACTTCCTAACCAACCTTAGTTGGCATTTTTAGGAATAGTTTTTCTTCCTAACCAACCTAGTTGGCATTTTTAGGAATAGATTTACTTCCTAACCAAGTAAGTTGGCATTTTTACGAATAGATTTACTTCCCGACCAACCTTAGTTGGCGTTTTCGAGAATAGATTTACTTCCTAACCAACCAAGTTGGCATTTTTAGGAATAGATTTACTTCCTAACCAACCAAGTTGGCATTTTTAGGAATAGATTTACTTCCCGACCAACCTTAGTTGGCGTTTTCGGGATAGATTTACTTCCTAACCAACCAAGTTGGCATTTTTAGGAATAGATTTGAGTAGTCCGAGTTTTGCTGAGTAGTGTGTAGCACTATATTCTGCAAAAAAATTCCAATAAAAGGAAAGAACTGGGCAGAACATTGTCACTTTATTCATACCGATGAAACTGCATTACATGAGAGTTTACATTGCTGATAATATTTGCGCAGGTGTTCTGCATTCCATGCATTCTTAAACTCCTCCCCCTCTAAAGTTTCTATTTTGTATGTCCCTGGTCCAATAACTTCCTTAACTCGGTAGGGTCCATGCAAGTTTGCTTTCAGTTTGTTGTGCTTTTGAATCACCTTCTTTAGCACATAGTCTCCTTCTTTCAAGTTGCACTTCTTGACTCTCTTATTGTAAAACAAAGCTATTCGTTGCTGGTAAGAAACATTTCTAATGGCTGCTTCTTCCCTAACCTCCTCGAGCATGTCCAAGTCTAACCTTCTCATTAAATCGCTGACAGGGGAATTGAAATTAAGTATTCTATGTGTTGGGAGACCCAATTCGGCGGGTATAACAGCTTCACTTCCAAATGCTAGCATATATGGAGATTCCCCTGTTGTTGCTCAGGGAGTAGTTCGATAAGCCCATAGCACTGATTGTAGCTCGTTGATCCAGTTTTCTTTCACGTCATTCAGTCTTTTTTTCAAACCATTCAGCAGTGTTCTGTTTGTCACTTCAGTTTGTCCATTGTTTTTAGGATGGCTTGGTGCCGAGTGGATCTTCAAGATATTTAACTGATGACAATAGGCAGCGAACTCCTCGTTGTCAAATTGTGTTCCGTGGTCTGTGATGAAGGCATGAGGAAGACCATATCGACAAATGATGTTTTTCCAAATAAATTGGTATACCTTGTCGTACGTCATATCAATGAGAGGCTCAGCCTCAACCCATTTAGTAAAAT
Source organism: Sambucus nigra (assembly GCA_949130495.1). Classification (NCBI taxonomy): domain Eukaryota; kingdom Viridiplantae; phylum Streptophyta; class Magnoliopsida; order Dipsacales; family Adoxaceae; genus Sambucus; species Sambucus nigra. The sequence continues at coordinate 215,386,376 of OX422222.1, read as the reverse complement.
AATCCACAGCGACCACGAGATACTTAAATCTTCCCCTTGTCATCGGCAGTGGCCCGACCAAATCTATTCCCCATATGGAAAATGGCCAAGGGGAAGTAATGGGTGTCAATAATTCTTGGGGAGTTCTTCGGATGGAGGAGAAGCGCTAACACTTGTCACATTTTTTGGCATAGGCTATACAATCAACTCTCATCGTTGGCCAGTAGTATCCTTGAGTCATCATTCTTTGCAAAAGTTTCTGACCTGCTAAATGGGCTCCACGGGACCCTTCATGGAATTCTTCAATCAAATCTTTCACCTCGATGGGATGCAAACATCTTTACAAACTTGTTATAATTCCTCATCTGTATAGAATACCATTAGTCAGTACATAACGAGCAGCCTTAAACTTCAGTTTCTTGGCTGCAAGTTTGTCAGTTGGTAATTCCCCTTTCTCAATATATGCCCTGATGGGATCCATCCATGATGACCCTAAATCGAGGGTATTAAAGTTTATCGTCAAATCTTCATCTATACTCCGACTAGCTAAAACTTCAATTGGGATTATTCTTCGTAGCTCGGTACTAGTAGCTGATGCTAATCGAGCTAAGGCGTTGTAATACCCCGTATTTTTATGCTATATTAATTTGGAGTTTTATTAAATTTAATGTGAGTTAATTATTTAATAAAAATCCGGAAATTAATTATGTTATAATTATTAACGTGACTAGAGTTAGTAATTATGGGAAATTTGTTGAATATTACTAATGAGCAAAGTAATATATTATATTAGTTATATTGAATGTCATGAGTGAGTTAAATGATGATTTCGGAAATTTAAGTCGGAACGTGCTCGTGTCGCGTTGGGACTAAATTTTGATAAATAAAAAGTGAATATTTTATAAGTTGCCCGTATGATCATTTTGAGTGCGCCAACGCATCCGGAAGGGTCGAGATAGTTAGAAAAGTGTACCCGGGGGTATAGTTGGGGTCTCGGGGCATTTTTAGGCCTAATTAGTACCCTGGGAGGGCATTTTGGTCATTTTACATAATTGGGTAATTAAACCCACGAAATTCAGCAACCTATATCAGCCATTTAGGTTAGTCAGCTAGGGTTAGAAAATAAAAACACAAGTGACGGCCATAGGAGAGGGAAGGAGAAAGCTCCAAGGCAATCCAAGGCCCCAAAAGTCAACCACCACCACCGCGTAGATCGCGCAACGGGCTACGCAACCACACCAAAATCATCTGCAAATCAGAACGTCGAAAATCCTAGGCAAGTATTTATCTTGTGTATTTTCATTAGTGCAATCTTCATATTAGTTTAGGAATGATTAGAGATGAAAAATATGGAAGAAAACCCAATTTGTGTTAGGAAAATGCATGTAGTATGGATTTATATGAAAATTCTGGAATCCTTGCCATGTAGAGGAATATAACCCACAAAATTTTGATGATATATTAGAAGGAAATTCTGGTAAAAACAGATTAGAACCATGATTAAGAAAAACTCTAGGGTTCTTGATGATTAGATGAGATTTTGGGTTAATTATCCATGTTTAATGTTAGATATACACATGCTTTAGGTTGAAAACATCTGGTATATTGATATAATGTTAGTAGTAGGATTTCGGGACGTTTAGAATGGAAAAACATGGTTTTGGATGAAGAAAATTGGTAGAACCCGTAACTGCAATTCTGCAGATTTCGCAGACCTGCTTGATCGATCGATCGAGCCTAGAGCTCTGATCGATCGATCGAGCCTAGAGCTTCGATCGATCGAAGGTTCGATCGATCGATCCCCAGACCTCAATCGATCGATCCCCAGACCTCGATCGATCGATCCCCAGACCTCGATCGATCGACCCCTCCTGGCAGACTCCTATTTCCCTTGTTTAATTAGTTAAATTGAATTTATCGTGAAATAATTCTTGGGTATTCTTAATAAAATGTTTTGGGAGATAGGAAAGACCAGTAGGACATATGAATAAGTGTTGAGAACTTTATTATAAGACGAGAAATTTACTTTTGGGATAATTATATAATGAACGATGAAACTACGTATTTCAAGTGAGAGATTACGGCGAATAGCTATGATAGTGAATAGAGGTATACCTACTGAACTTTCTACTTAGAAGGATAGAGCCCACGAGTGTCACGTAATAAGTGAGAAAACTCTTCGAGTTAAGGTTAGAGATGAAACCTTATACGTTATACTAATAATGTGAAATTAAGGATAAATGTTGTAATTATGGGTGATGAGAGGAACCTACATTAATATGATAAAAGTGGTATATTTATATGATTGTGTGTACATATATTATATACATGTGAAAATCATGCCCACGCTACTTGCTATCCCTGAGGTTACCGCGCTGGGACAATCTTATCTCGATGGGACCATTATGGGGGATATTGACTTGTACCCTAGAAGATAGATGTCATTGGTACAGGCTATCGACGTGATAGTTTAGACGGTCCTAAGAGACGCAGGCATGTGCCATCCTCTTAGAGACTTGGAATCTATTCTTCGCCTCAATTTTGTTTGTGTATGTGTTAATACAATTCGAGAGTGATTTCGATTATATTCCCCTTAATATGAGTGATATGGGGTTTTGGATAGTAGAGTATGCCCGCACCATAGTTTATTTGGGGTGCTGTTATAATATATATATTATTCGAGTAGTTAATAAATATATATATATCAAATTCTGAAATTTGGAACTACCTACTGTGAATTGGTATGTAGGATATGGTTGATGACTCAAATTGTAAATACTTGTTTTGAGAAAGCATAATATGGCACTGGAAAACTTTATTGACTAATAAAGTTAAAATGAGAACTTTGGTTATTAATTGAAATATTCGTTTCAAACAATTGTATCGTTAAATTTTGAATCCTGCGAAATACCTAAGATAAGTTAAATCATTGGGGAAAGATAGCGTGTTATATGATGATATAAACCATTAGGAGGGTTAGTGCGATAGGAGTGCACATTAGAAGAGAGGTGAGAATTTCTCAAGAGAGTGTCACACTAATATGTTGTTGCATTGGCCTGTATCAATTTAAATACTTGCTAAACGTATTTTAAATCAAACACACTTTCGGGCTCTGACCCATTTTATCTCTCTCTCTCTTGTATATATATGTAAGTATTACAGGTGCCCAGCCACAGGGGCGTCTTGCTTAGAATCTCTTGGAAGGAACGCACTGCAGCTTAGGTGGGAGTTGCAGGTCTCTTGATTAGACGACTTCATTCATTCGGATCCACTCTTAGTACTTTCATTTAGTTGGGCATGTGTAGCTCTTTCCATTATTCCGTTGTTATTGGACATTTGTATTTCAGTTATTTCCAGTGTTGTTACTATGGATTTTATTCAGTTTGATTGTGTTACTTTATATTTCGCATGTTGACATTCGATTGACGAATGTTTTAGATTAATTGGACTATGTTGCAGATATTTAATGTGGTGTGATTTTTACTTATTGAATGTTGTTAATAAAATAAATGTTTTTCTTTAAATAAAATATGGAAAGTATGTATGAAAATGGTTTTGACACTTAGCTTAATTATTTAGGGTGTTAAATTGGAAAATTTATTTTTATCGACAGTGATGCTGAGAATGAAACAACTGTTTACCTCGATTTAATTTAATAAAGGAGTGATCGCCCGGTATTTAATTAGGCGGGGTGTCACAGGTGGTATCAGAGCATTATGTTCTAGTGTCCTTTAGGATCTGTGAAGCCTATTATGATTTCAGCGTTGCTTTCATTGATATAGAGCCCTAAATACTAGGAATGTTGTGTTCCTCTATATACATTGGGAATTCGTGCTTCTGCGATTTGTTTATTTGAATGACGAACTCATCCAAATTTATTTAAATTTTCAGATGGACCGTCAAGGAGAACTAGCTAAAACGGTTAAGGGAGTCAACGAGCAAGATCGACTCATATCTCAGGTATCCCCAAAGAAAGTATCAACCGCCGAGTTAGCAGGTATCGTGGCACAAGTAGTTACCACTTCAATTCTACAATACCAAGAACGCAGCCTACAACTTAAAGGAGGCAAAAGACCTAGAGAGGTTAATCAAATGCATGTGACTAAAGCTGACAAATGTGCGAAGACACCCAAATTGTGACAACAAACTACCCAAGACCAATTCAGTTCTAGTCAACAACGTGGTAAAATGAAGCAGTTTCGAAAGAGGAATAAAGTTCCAAGTCAGCAAGGCCCACACCGACAGCATCAGGGTCAGAGGAGGAGAAACTTCGGAGGCCAATGTTGCGTGTGTGGCACACATGTCCATAAACGCCAAGATTGCCCAAAGAGTGTTAGGGCCCCACAGCATCAAGGTGCCCGTAATGATCCACAGGGGCCACTTTTTCCACTCGCTCTCCCAGCACCAACTCAGGTACTAGGCCTGCCAACCTTTCCCGTAGCTCCCGTGCAGCAGGGGCAATTACAGTACAGCATATCTATGATGTCCACCGGGCAGCCGCCCCACAGGCACCACCCGCGATTTGGGGTATGTTTTCTATCCATGAAACTTTGGGTCGAATTTTGTTTGTTACTGGGACAACGCATTGTTTTATAGCTACGCATTTTGCGAAGGCCTTAGGGTTGTTAGCCACAGCAGAGAGAACAGTGACGTGAGTGGACTCACCACTGGGGAGTGGGGGTAGAGATTGGTAGCTTGGTATTACCTGCAGACATGTTAGTCTTAGACATGCACGAGCATGATGTGATTATTGGTATGGATTGGCTCGCAACTTATAGAGCCATGATTGATTGCTTCGGTGGGAGCATTGTTTTTGCCATTCCAGGGCAAGAGATGTTTGTAGTGGCGATGCCTCACCCAGAGGGAGGTTTGACCGCTCATTTATATTAAATAGAGGAGAATACCTCTAATGAGGTTGAAATCCCATTAGACTCGATCCCAGTTGTCAGGGACTATTCTGATGTGTTTCAGGAAATACCAGGCCTACCCCCAGTCATGAGATAGACTTTGTTATAGATTTACTGCCAGATACGAGACCTATAGCACGCGCACCGTACTGTATGGCTCCGGCAGGGATGCGAGAGCTACGGGATCAGATAGATCAGCTGTTAGGTCAGGGCTTCATTCGTAGGAGTGCCTCACCTTGGGGCGCTCCAGTTTTGTTTGTGAAGAAGATAGATGGTTCACTGAGATTGTGTGTGGACTACCGAGAGATGAACAAGGTCACGATACGGAATAAATATTCGTTGCCTCGAATCGATGATCTGTTCGACCAGTTGAGGGGAGCAACTTTCTTTTCGAAGATAAATCTGAGGTCGGGGTACCATCAGCTACGTATTAGGGAGCAGGATGTTTCGAAGACTTCTTTCTTGACGAGATATGGGTCTTATGAGTTCAGGGTGATGCCGTTCGGACTCACAAATGCTCAAGCCATTTTCATGGACTTGATGAACAGAGTATTCAGAGAGTTCTTGGATCAGTTGGTCATCGTCTTCATAGATGACATCTTGATATATTCACACTCCGAGGAAGAGCATGCCGATCACTTGAGGCAGGCTCTTCAGACTCTACGAGAGCATCAGTTGTATGCTAAGTACGAGAAGTGTGGATTCTGGTTGTGAGAGGTACAGTTCTTGGGGCATGTTGTTTCTGAGCAGGGAATAGCAGTTGACCCGAGTAAAGTGTCAGCGGTGAGGGAGTGGGGACAGCCCACGACACCGACGGAAGTGCGTAGTTTCTTGGGGTTAGCCGGTTACTACAGGAGATTCATTCGGGGATTCTCCAAAATAGCGGGTCCATTGACGAGTCTGACTCGCAAAGGGGTACCATATGTTTGGGATGACGCTTGTCAATTGGTTTTTGATGAGCTGAAACACAAGCTTACTTCAGCGCGAGTCCTTGCGTTACCGAAGCCGGGTGTGGAGTACCTGGTTTACACCGATGCGTCTTTACGGGGACTTGGTGGTGTACTCCAGCAGGAGGAGAAGGCTATATCTTTTGCTTCCCGCAAGCTTAAGCCGCATGAGAAGAATTATCCCACCCACGACCTGGAGTTGGCAGCGGTCGTCTTTGCATTGAGGATATGGAGGCACTATTTATTGGGGGAGAAATTCCGTTTGTTCACAGACCACAAGTCACTGCAGTACCGGTTCACTCAGCGAGAGCTGAATATGCGTCAGCGTAGGTGGTTAGAGTTCGTGAAAGACTATCAGTTTGAAATACAGTATCATCCGGGGAAGGCCAACGTAGTTGATGATGCGTTGAGCCGTAGACCAGTAGACGATGTAGCAGACATCTGTAAAGCAAAGTGGAAGGAGTTGGGTCACCGGGACGCAGTAGCCCATTCTTTCATATCCGTTATGTTAGTCACACCCGAGATTATTACGAGGGTGATACATGCACAGACCACATACCCGTTTTTCCAGGAGAAGATTGTGCGACTTCTAGCCGAGGGTGTTGAGTCCTATTCTGTTAGTTTTGATGGAGGTTTGCGGTTTAATGGGAGATTGGTGGTTCTAGAAGGAGCAGAGTTACGTCATGAAATGATGACACATTCTCATGGGTCCCGATTTGCAGTACATTTGGGAGGCAGTAGGATATACCAGGACATGAGGCGACAGTACTGGTGGAGTGGGATGAAGAAGGACATTTCTGAGTTTATGTCCAAGTATTCTACCTGCCAGCTGGTAAAGGTGGACCACAAGAAACCGTCAGGATTGCTTCAGCCATTGGAAGTACCCACGTGGAAGTGGGAGAGTATTTCCATGGATTTTATTACAGGGTTGCCTACATCACAGCAGGGCCACGATTCTATCTGGGTGATTGTAGACCGTTTGACCAAGGTGGCTCATTTTATGCCGGTGCAGACAGATTATACCACGGGTCAGTATGCTCAGTTGTTCATCGCTGAGATTGTCAGATTACATGGGGTACCCCTGAATATTGTGTCAGATAAAGATAAGATTTTTGTGTCACGTGTCTGGGAAATCTTTCAGGAGGCTATGGGAACTGAGTTGAGGTTGAATTCAGCTTACTACCCACAGACAGATGGACAAACAGAGCGTACTAATAAGATGTTAGAGGATATACTACGCATGTGTGTTCTCGATTTTGGAGGAGGTTGGGAGCAACACCTTCCACTGGTAGAGTTTGCTTATAATAACTCATATCAGTTCACGATTGGCATGGCTCCATTTGAGGCTTTGTATGGCAGACCTTGTCGTTCCCCAGCTTGTTGGCTCGAAGTGGGGGATAACAAGTTTCTAGGACCAGAGGTGATTCAGGAGACCTCCGCGAGGATTGAGATGATCAGGAGTCGCATTCGGGTAGCCCATGACAGGCAGAAGAGCTACGCCGATGCGAAACGGTTCTTCCGGGAGTTTAGTGTGGGGGACCAAGTGTTATTGCGTGTATCTCCTATGAAGGGAGTGATGAGGTTCGAGAATAAGGGGAAGTTGGCTCCGAGGTACGTGGGACCATTTCCCATCATCGAGAGGATTGGGACGGTTGCATATAGGTTGGAACTGCCAGAACATTTACATCGCATCCACGATGTATTCCACATCTCGTCGTTGAGACGATATCTTCGGGATGATATGGCCCATACTCACATTGCGATAGATGAGATCGACTTACATCCTGATAGCTCTCACAAGGGGAGACCGGTGGCTATCCTAGACTATAGTGAGAGGAGATTGAGGTCGAAGATAGTTCCACTTGTGCGGGTCCAGTGGGAGCATCATAATGTGGAGGAATCCACTTGGGAGTGCGAGGCAGATATGCGCGAGAGATATCCGGATTTATTTTTACTAGGTATACCTTATTTTCCGAATTTCGGGAGGAAATTCCATTATTAGGGGGGAAGTATGTAATACCCTGTATTTTTATGCTATATTAATTTGGAGTTTTATTAAATTTAATGCGAGTTAATTATTTAATAAAAATACGGAAATTAATTATGTTATAATTATTAACGTGACTATAGTTAGTAATTATGGGAAATTTGTTGAATATTACTAATGAGCAAAGTAATATATTATATTAGTTATATTGAATGTCATGAGTGAGTTAAATGATGATTTCGGAAATTTAAGTCGGAACGTGCTCGTGTCGCGTCGGGACTAAATTTCGATAAATAAAAAGTGAATATTTTACAAGTTTCCCGTATGGTCGTTTTGAGTGTGCCAACACGTCCGGAAGGGTCGGGATAGTCAGAAAAGTGTACCCGGGGGTATAGTTTGGGTCTTGGGGCGTTTTTAGGCCTAATTAGTACCCCGGGAGGGCATTTTGGTCATTTTACATAATTGGGTAATTAAACCCACGAAATTCAGCAACCTATATCAGCCATTTAGGTTAGTCAGCTAGGGTTAGAAAACAAAAACACAAGTGACGGCCATAGGAGAGGGAAGGAGAAAGCTCCAAGGCAATCCAAGGCCCCAAAATCATCCGTTTGCACCACAACCACCACCACCGCGTAGATCGCGCAACGGGCTATGCAACCACACCAAAATCATCTGCAAATTAGAACGTCGAAAATCCCAGGAAAGTATTTATCTTGCATATTTTCGTTAGTGCAATCTTCATATTAGTTTAGGAATGATTAAAGATGAAAAATATGGAAGAAAACCCAATTTGTGTTAGGAAAATGCATGGTATGGATTTATATGAAAATTCTGGAATCCTTGCCATGTAGAGGAATATAAACCACGAAATTTTGATGATATATTAGAAGGAAATTCTGGTAAAAACAGATTAGAACCATGATTAAGAAAAACTCTAGGGTTCTTGATGATTAGATGAGATTGTGGGTTAATTATCCATGTTTAATGTCAGATATACACATGCTTTACGTTGAAAACATCTGGTATATTGACATAATGTTAGTAGTAGGATTTTCGGGACGTTTAGAATGGAAAAACATGGTTTTGGATGAAGAAAATTGGTAGAACCCGTAACTGCAATTCTGCAGTTTTCGCAGACCTGCTTGATCGATCGATCGAGCCTAGAGCTTCGATCGATCGAAGGTTCGATCGATCGAGCGCCAGACCTCGATCGATCGACCCCTCCTGGCAGACTCCTATATTCCTTGTTTAATTAGTTAAATTGAATTTATCGTGAAATAATTCTTGGGTATTCTTAATAAAATGTTTTGGGGGATAGGAAAGACCAGTAGGACCTATGAATAAGTGTTGGGAACTTTATTATAAGACGAGAATTTTACTTTTGGGATAATTATATAATTAACGATGAAACTACGTATTTCAAGTGAGAGATTATGGCGAATAGCTACGATAGTGAATAGAGGTATACCTACTGAATTTTCTACTTGGAAGGATAGAGCCCACGAGTGTCACGTAATAAGTGAGAAAACTCTTCGAGCTAAGGTTAGAGATGAAACCTTATACGTTATACTAATAATGTGAAATTAAGGATAAATGTTGTAATTATGGGTGACGAGAGGAACCTACATTAATATGATAAAAGTGGTATATTTATATGATTGTGTGTACATATATTATATACATGTGAAAATCATGCCCACGCTACTTGCTATCCCTGAGGTTACCGTGCTGGGATAGTCTTATCTCGATGGGACCTTTATGGGGGATATTGACTTGTACCCTAGAAGATAGATGTCCTTGGTACAGGCTATCGACGTGATAGTTCAGACGGTCCTAAGAGACGCAGGCATGTGCCATCCTCTTAGAGACTTGGAATATATTCTTCGCCTCAATTTTGTTTGTGTATGTGTTAATACAATTCGAGAGTGATTCCGATTGTATTCCCCTTAATATGAGTGATATGGGGTTTTGGATAGTAGAGTATGCCCGCACCATAGTTTATTTGGGGTGCTGTTATAATATATATATTATTCGAGTAGTTAATATATATATATATATATATATATATATATATATATATATATATATATGAAATTCTGAAATTTGGAACTACCTACTGTGAATTGGTATGTAGGATATGGTTGATGACTCAAATTGTAAATACTTGTTTTGAGAAAGCATAATATGGCACTGGAATACTTTATTGACTAGTAAAGTTAAAATGAGAACTTTGGTTATTAATTGAAATATTCTTTTCAAACAATTGTATCGTTAAATTTTGAATCCTGCGAAATACCTAAGATAAGTTAAATCATTGGGGAAAGATAGCGTGTTATATGATGAGATAAACCATTAGGAGGGTTAGTGCGATAGGAGTGCACATTATAAGAGAGGTGAGAATTTCTCAAGAGAGTGTCGCACTAATATGTTGTTGCATTGGCCTGTATCAATTTAAATACTTGCTAAACGTATTTTAAATCAAACACACTTTCGGGCTCTGACCCGTTTCTCTCTCTCTCTCTCTCTCTCTGTCTCTCTCTCTCTCTCTTGTATATATATGTATGTATTACAGGTCCCCAGCCACATGGGCGTCTTGCTTAGGATCTCTTGGAAGGAACGCGCTACAGCTTAGGTGGGAGTTGCAGGTCTCTTGATTAGACGACTTCGTTCATTCAGATCCACTTTGAGTACTTTCGTTTAGTTGGGCATGTGTAGCTCTTTCCATTATTCCGTTGTTATTGGACATTTGTATTTCAGTTATTTCTAGTGTTGTTACTATGGGTTTTATTCAGTTTGATTGTGTTACTCTATATTTCGCATGTTGACATTCAATTGACGAATGTTTTAGATTAATTGGACTATGTTGCAGATATTTAATGTGGTGTGATTTTTACTTATTGAATGTTGTTAATAAAATAAATATTTTTCTTTAAATAAAATTTGGAAAGTATGTATGAAAATGGTTTTGACACTTAGCTTAATTATTTAGGGTGTTAAATTGGAAAATTTATTTTTATCGACAGTGATGCTGAGAATGAACCAACTGTTTACCTTGATTTAATTTAATAAAGGAGTGATCGCCCGGTATTTAATTAGGCGGGGTGTCACAGGCGTCTGCTCTCGCATTCTCCATTCTTGGTATTCTGACCGTCTGAATAGCAGAAAATTCCAACACCAGTTTCTTTGCCTTTGCATGATATTTTATCATTAATTCTCCTTTGGTTGCATATACTCCCATCATTTGATTTATGACCAATTCCGAGTCACTGAAAACAATAACTTGTTCTGCCCCCATGGTTTTTTCCAAACTAAAACCTGCAATCATGGTTCATATTCAGCCTCATTATTTGAAGCTTTGAATTGGAAACGTAGGGTGTATTCCATGTCGACATCGTCCGGACTATTCAAAACTATCCCTGTGCCACATCCTGTAGTGCAGGATGAACCATCCACATATAAACTCCATAGAGGTAACTCGTCTTCAAATTTCTGATTTGACAGAGTTCCTAGGTGGAAAATTTATTGCTTTCTTTCACCATCTCCTAATATTTCTTGTTGTTCGTCGATCATCTTTTCTTTCCCTTTTACCAACCTAAGCTGGTCTGGGCTTGCATTTGATGATCCTGTAACATCCACAGGTTGATCAGTGAGCAACTTTTGCTCCTCGAGGGTATCAGGATAGGTGAACTCTGCTATAAAATCTGCTACCGCTTGCCCTTTTAGCGATGATCTGGGTTCATAAACTATATCATATTCACCAAGTTCTATTGCCCAGCACATCAATCTTCCTGATTTTCTAGTTTATGAAGGGCTTGACCCAATGGCATATCAGTATATACTACTATAGTATGAGCCTAGAAGTATGGCTTCATTCTTCTACTTGCCTCGATCAATGCTAGTGCTAATTTTTCCAACCTTGGATATCTGATCTCTGCTCCTCGGAAGGCCTTACTTGTGTAGTAGATTGGTTTTTATACTCCATTCTCCATTCTTATCAATGCCGAACTAACTGCATTCTCGGACACTGCCAGATACAGGTATAATTTTTCTCCCATCACTAGCGTGGATAATAGTGGAGGTGCTCCCAAATATTTCTTCAAGTCTTGGAAAGTCTTCTCACATTCATCATTCCACTCAAAAGTCTTTTAGAGCGTCTTGAAGAATGGGAGACATCGATCAGTTGCTCGCGATACAAATCTGTTGAGTCCTGCTACTCGTCCTGTAAGACTTTGCACCTCTTTCTTCGTCGTTGGGGACCGCAGCCCTAACAGAGCTTTGATCTTTTCAGGGTTAGCTTTAATGCCTTACTGATTGACAATGTACCCGAGAAACATTCCTTCTCGTACTCTAAATATGCACTTCATCGGGTTCAACTTCATTTGATATTTATCAAGTCGATCAAAGGTCTGGCCTAAGTCAACTAGATGATCAATAGCTTTCTTGCTCTTTGTCAGCATATCGTCAACATAGACCTACATATTGCAACTGATTTGTTCTGCAAACACTTTGTTCATCAGCCGCTCATATGTTGCACCTGCATTTTTCAAACTAAAAGGCATAACATTATAACAATAAGTTCCCCTAGGGGTAATGAAAGAAGTACTCTCCCTGTCTTCAGGTTTCATTTTAATCTGATTGTAACCAGAATAAGCATCCATGAAGCTCAGCAGCTCGTGTCCCGAGGTAGCATCCACTAGTTGATCAATTCGGGGCAGAAAAAATTGATCCTTTGGGCATGCTTTGTTGAGGTCGGTGAAGCCTACGCACATCCTCCATTTGTTGTTCTTCTTTTTCACCATCACTACATTTGCTATCCAGTCTGGATATTTAACATCTTCAATAAAGTAAGCTTTCTGGAGCTTCTCGACTTCCTCCTATATATCTTGATTCTTCTCGGGACTGAATACTCTTCTTCTCTGCTTCACGGGCTTGATCTCCTTATTCACATTGAGCTCGTGACATAAGAAATTTGGGTCTATCCCGGGCATATCCTCATGACTCCACGCAAAAGTTTTCTTTCTGCTTCTTAAGAAAGTTATCAATTTCTGCTTTAGTGAGGCTTTCAACGACGAACCTACTTGAGTAGTTCGTTCAGGGTGCTCCTCGTCCAGAATGATGTTTTCAGTAGCTTCCACCACTTGACCCTTCACGAGTTGCGAATCATCTCTAGGATCCAATGTTTGAATTTCTGTACCTTCATCCACTTGATATGCAGTAGTCTTTTTCCTTGATTCCTCCAGTTCCTCTTGCTCGGTGGATGAATAATAGCATTCTCGAGCTACTTTCTGATCACCTTTCACAACTCCTACTCCAAAATTTATTTGAAATTTCAGGCATTGATGTACCGTAGATGGTACAGCCTCGAACTTCTTCAATCCTACTCTTCCCATGATGATATTGTATGCTGATTGAACATTCTTATCCATCACGAAGAAGCGTATTCTTTCTGTTCGACAAGCAGGCCATATACCAATGAATATATTCAACTTGATCATCCCAAGTGGATAAACTTTCTCACCAGAAAAACCCAGGAGGGGTCTGTGATGAGGCTCCAGTTGAGATAGTTTTAGATTTAAACTCTGGAAGCACGAGTAGAACATGATGTCTGTCGAGCTACCATTATCTACCAGTACTCTTGAAATCATCACTTCCTTCATCCTCATTTTGATCACCAATGGGTCATCATGAGGATATAGAACATTGTGAGGTCGTTCTTTGAGAAACCAATGACCAATTTCTCTTTGTTTACCTTTCTTGGGTGATCCTCCTCAGCTAGATTTATTCGTTGAATGTATGAGCAAGCCTGAGCCTCACAGAGGTAAGCTTTTCTCTCTGCAGTAAGGTCTCCTCCTCCTGTATCTCCACCTTTAATAGCATTACATTCAAACGACCCAAATCGTATTGAAAATACCTCACGTTATGGCTGCCTTGGTCTCTCGGGAAGATCGGGGTCGTCTTTTGGATCAACTTCATGGTCTCTTTTCTTGTTCTCCTCTCCTCGACGAGGAGATCTAGACCTCTCTCTTGTTCATTCGTTGTTTCTTTTTTCATTCCTTCGATCAACATACATTGTTGATTTTCCTCGTCTGATGAGTGTTTCAATCTCATTCTGAAGAGCTATGCAATTTTTGGCCATATGGCCATGATCTTTGTGAAACTCGCAATATTCTGCCTTATTTCTCCTATCAGGGTCTGCCTTTATTTTCTCTGGCCAGTTTAATTCCTCGTTGATCTTGACTTCTTCTAGAACATGGTTGATGTCTTTCTTCAAAGGAGTATAATTATCAAATTTCTTCAATACTTTCCATGGCGACCTTGTTTTTGAGTGTTTGTCAGTACCATTGTTCTTATGCGCTTTCTTCTTAGCTTTATCACCTTCCACCTTGGTTTCTTTGGCATCCATATTCTTTTTCGCAGCCATAGCCTCCTCGGCATTCATAATCTTAGCCGCTTTTCTCATCAGATCTGACATGGTTCTAGGTGGATCTTTGGCCAAAGTGTAGTACAACTTGTTGGGCAGTAGTCCACACATCAAGGCGGTAATCGCTGTCTTTTCCTCATAATCAATGACTTTGAGTTTCTCGTTATTAAAACGAGTTATATAATCTCTGGTACTTTCACCAGCTTTTTGTCTAACACTTAACAAATGCGCTACTCGTTTAACTGGCTTTGCCCCAAAACAGAAATTCCCAATGAATAACTCGTCCAGTTGAAAAAAAGTTGAGATCTTACCCCGAGGAAGATTATTATACCATATTTCAGCGGATCCGGTAAGAGTTCCCGAGAATGCTCTGCATCTCATCTCATCTGGAACACCATAGATGTCGGCTGCAGCTTGGTATTTTTCAATATGAAGGATAGTGTCGGTCTTTCCATCATATTTGGGGGTCACAACAGGTGCTTTGAAGTTTGATGGTGTTGGAAAATCTACAATGGCCTGGACAAAAGGTGTTCCTTGAACAAAAGTTCATTGTAGAGGGTTCTTGGCTATAGCCATTTCCCCTAATCTATCCTCCAGCCTCTGAATAGAGCCTTTCCACGCATCATTTCCTTCCTCGAGCCTGTTGGTTCGAGAAAATGATCGCGTTGATGTGGCTTCCTGGGATCTATCTTGACGAGCAGCTAGTCGCGACTGGGCAAATCCTTCCCTTAAGTCTGATGGTCATCAAAAACTCCTCGATGCGATTCTAGGAGGACTTTTGCTCCTCCTAGGACCTAATCGATCAAAAGGAGATACTCTGCTTAATCTTTCTAGCGCACTAGTCCTTTCTGGAGAGAGAATGATACGTTGTTAAGTATATGTGGCTCGTACCGACGAAGTTCGTCCAGGTTGATAAGAAAAATCTTCAGACTTCTCAGTACGATATGAATCGGTACGCCTAGTTCGTGAAGAAGGTAAACGGGTATTTCTTTGAATACTTCGCAATCCTGAATGGGTTGGTGCACCGCTATGGAAGGTTTTTATAAGTTATCGCATAGTTTCTTGCATGACTGTCTGGCCCTGGCCCAGATTTGTCATTATTCCAGCCAGATCTGGAATATTGGGCGGAGCAGATGGATTTGGAGGGCTTCCAGCGTTTCGATTGCTGGGTTCTGGAATATCAGCCATTTGTGATGAATTGTTTTTTATGAAAAATGATATTACCAGTCGTTTCCCACAGACGGCGCCAATATGTTGATGTAAAAAGTTAGATTATATCTAATTATTTAATCATAGATAAATAAAATGAGTCAAAGAAATTTTAAAGTGGTTCAGATTTATAAGAATGGCCTACGTCCATTGTTTCTGTTATTGCTGACTGTTTGGGAATTCTCGATTACAAGTTTTCTCAAGAAATTCTGGTCTCTCCACAATGAGTATAATACAATATATTTATATCCCTAAGGCTGTAATGTGAAAGGGTAATACATTCAATGCCCCTTAAGCGTATACATCTATATGATAATAATAAGCATTTAATACGTAGTCAATCTGTTGGTTATCCTGCTATTAATGCTTTGTTCGAGGTGGAGCTTGGACCGCCTAAGCTGCTCGAACCGCCTAAGTTCCTTGGTACTCAAAAGTTCCTCGTAAAGTTCTCGTTGGTTGGAGCGTCTGAGTTGATCGGGGAAGCAGAGTTCCTCGTTGCAGTATGGTTCCTCGGAGTCAAGGTGTTGTTCGGAAGTGTTTGTTGTTGCCACACAGATTGCCACGTGTCTTCACTCAATTAAGCCATGTCAGCAGACTAAATTTGGTATCAACAGGGGTCTATTTATTTCCATTTGTAGGGGAGAAGAGGTGGGCACAAAGAGAATGTTTACATTATGTGATAGGTTACTCCTTATGAGGGTTATGGGAGGACAATATGCTATTATATTGTGTAGTTACTGGATATTGAGGGTTTGAATGGTAGTAGATAGTATTTAAGACTATCGTGATCGCTACGCTAGAGAAATATATCTTGTTTTTCGAGGTATCACTTGATAGAGGGTTAAGCCTGCATATATATTGTATTGTATCATATATTTTGGTGAGTATAGTTGTCTCATTTTATTTAATCCCGGTGCGTGGGGACTTTTACTGATGTAATTCAGAATTTATTGGGTTATCATTAAGCAGAGAGATTTAGCTCATTATTATTTTCACACTGATAACTTAGTGATTATGAGAGCGTCGTATCATGTGACACCTTGAGAGTCATGAGCATAGACGAACTGATTTATTTATTGAGAGACATGATTTGTGATATCCTAATTATGTTCATTAAAACCATGGATTACGATGATAGAGAACGCCGGGGAATAGTGCATTGGGAAAAGTTCTTGTGGAATTTGTTGTGAGATGTTATATGCATAAGCCTTAATAAATATTGGGAGTGGAGAGATGACATTGGATCCTAAGGTATCGGTTTAAATGATAATTGTTGAACGAGTGGGGAAAGCACTTTAAGCTGAGAGTTATTACGAAAAAAGGTCAATAGATCCAGGTAGTGTTGCAAAAGAAGCACTGAGAAAATTGTTGCACCACCAGTTGATATGTGGGGTAATATCAGGAAGAAATAAATGGTAATTTGTGAAATAATTGATAATAATAGTATGATATAGCCACGCTAAGAGTGTAGGTGAAAAAGTTTGAGGTAAATATGTTTCGTATGTGACGTTTGTGTAAATATGCATGGGTTATAGGGTGTATGGGTACCCTGGTTAGGCGATTTTAAATTGTCTTGTACAAAGGAATGTGGAGATAAGTGTGTTGAATGTATGCCTATAGGGAATTTGTAATAATAAATGGACGGGAAGGATGGAATGAATTCCGTTTGAGAAAGGGGATAGTCCCACTATGTGTATATCAAGGAGGACTATCAAGACTATGGGAGTTGAAAGTTGATGAGAAGAGTATCACTTAGTCTAATGCCTAAAATGTAATATGTATAATTAAGGTATTTAGTAGAACATAGTGGAGTTGTCTCTAGATACACCATTTAGTGAGGGGAAAATGTTGATCGAAAGTTATCAACCAGGATTATAAATTTGATCGTCCCAGTGATGGGATTGATAAACATGAGTGATGAAATTCACATTTGGGATATCCAACTTTCAATTGGAAGAGAATAAATGAAACGAAACAAGGTGTTGTACAATATTGTTGTGAATTATAATGAAACCTTTTAGTTCAAGCTCTGGTAGGAAGTGTCAGTAGGCGATTGGAACGGAGTTGCATGTGACACCCAGCCTAATTAAATACCGGACGATCACTCCTTTATTAAATTAAAATCAATGTAAACAGTTGGTTCATTCTTAGCATCATTGTCGTCAAAATAAAATTTCCAATTTAAACATCCTAAATAATTACGTTAAGTGTCAAAACCATTTTAGATATTACTTTCCAAATTTTATTTAAAACCAAAATTTTAAAACTTTACATAATTCATAATTTAAGAATCATCCAACAAGTATACTGGAACAAGCAATCCAATTAATTAAACATCCAACTAAGAAATTCCAACATTTAAAACTTAAAGGAAAACATCCTGACAATAATAAATACCAAAGTGCAAATACTAGAAATAAATGAATTACTATATCCGATAAAACAACTAAATAATGGAAAAGGGAGACATATGCCAAAATGGATAAAATAAATTCTAGAAATAGAATCAAGAAATGAGGTCGTCTAAGCAAGAGGCCTGTAACTCCCACCTAAGTTGCAACGCGTTCCTTCCAAAGGATCCTATGCAAGATGCCCCTGTGGCTGGGCACCTGTAATATATACATATATATACAAGAGAGAAAAGAAAACGGAAACGGGTCAGAGCCCGATTGTAAAAACAATTTAAAATTTGTTTAGCAAGTATTTAAAATGTTTACTGGCCAATGCAACAACATATTAGTGCGACATTCCCTTGAGAAATTCTCACCTCTCTTCTGTGCACGCCTATCGCACTAACCTTCTCAACGGTTTAACTTATCTTATCTTAGGTCGCTCGTAAGATTTAAACTGACAAATTCAACTGTTTAAGAGGTTCATTTCATTTAACAACATAGTTCTCATTTAAACTTATTTACTAATAAAGTCTCGCAGCAATATATTATACTTTTCAAAGGCTTATTCCTAAATTGAAATAATTATTCATTTCTTACTTACCATAAATACAGTAGGTAGTTCCTAAAATTCCATAATTAAATATATATTAAATACTCGTATAATATATATATTCTAACGGCACCCCACATAATAATTATGGTGCAGGCATACTCTACTATCCAGTCCCTGTATCACGCATACTAAGGGAGATACAAGTTCGGAATCACTCTCGAACTGTATTATCACAAACACAAACAATATTGAGGCGAAGCATAGATTCCAGGTCTCTAAGAGGTCAGCACATGCCCTTACGTCTCTTAGGACCGTCTGAACTATCGATTCGATAGCATGTACCGAAGGATTTCTATCTTCTAGGGTACGAGTCAATATCCCCCATAAAGGTCCCATCGAGATAAGACTGTCCCAGCGCGGTAACCTCAGGGATAGCAAGTAGCGCGGGCATGCTTTTCACACGTATATAGTATACGCATAAACACAGTCATATAAATATACTACTATTACCATATCAAATTTAGTTACATCTCATAACCCATAATTATGACATTTCTCCTTATTACTCGTTATTTAGTTATCACGTATAACGTTTGCCTCTTATCCTAATTTGTGGGATTATTCCAACTTATCAAGTGACACTCGTGAGAGCTATAGTCTAGGATAGCCACCGGTCTCCCCTTGTGAGAGCTATCAGGATGTAAGTCGATCTCATCTATCTCAACTATCACGTCGATAGCCTGTACCAAGGACATCTATCTTCTAGGGTACAAGTCAATATCCCCCATAAAGGTCCCATCGAGATAAGATTGTCCCAGCGCGGTAACCTCAGGGATAGCAAGTAGCGTGGGCATGATTTTCACATGTATATAATATATGTACACACAATCATATAAATATACCACTTTTATCATATTAATGTAGGTTCCTCTCATCACCTATAATTACAACATTTATCCTTAATTTCACATTATTAGTATAACGTATAAGGTTTCATCTCTAACCTTAACTCGAAGAGTTTTCTCACTTATTACGTGACACTCGTGGGCTCTATCCTTCTAAGTAGAAAGTTCAGTAGGTATACCTCTATTCACTATCATAGCTATTCGCCGTAATCTCTCACTTGAAATACGTAGTTTCATCGTTCATTATATAATTATCCCAAAAGTAAATTTCTCGTCTTATAATAAAGTTCTCAACACCTATTCATATGTCCTACTGGTCTTTCCTATCTCCCAAAACATTTTATTAAGAATACCCAAGAATTATTTCACGATATATTCAATTTAACTAATTAAACAAGGGGAATAGGATTCTGCCAGGAGGGGTCGATCGATCGAGGTCTGGGGATCGATCGATCGAGGTCTGGGGATCGATCGATCGAACCTTCGATCGATCGAAGCTCTAGGCTCGATCGATCGATCAGAGCTCTAGGCTCGATCGATCGATCAAGCAGGTCTGCGAAATCTGCAGAATTGCAGTTACGGGTTCTACCAATTTTCTTCATCCAAAACCATGTTTTTCCATTCTAAACGTCCCGAAATCCTACTACTAACATTATATCAATATACCAGATGTTTTCAACCTAAAGCATGTGTATATCTAACATTAAACATGGATAATTAACCCAAAATCTCATCTAATCATCAAGAACCCTAGAGTTTTTCTTAATCATGGTTCTAATCTGTTTTTACCAGAATTTCCTTCTAATATATCATCTAATCATATTTATCTTGTGTATTTTCATCTAATCATATCATCTAATCATATTTCCTTCTAATATATCATCTAATCATACTCCCAAGTGTAATTTCAGTAGGTACTCATTTATTTTCCAACGTAACTATCTTACGCGTCTCCTTCTTTAATACATAGTTCCATCGTCCCTTATATGTAAACATCCCCAAAAATGTGAATCTCGTCTTACATTAAAGGTTTCATATTTTTAATTAGTCCTACCTGTCTTCTTTACATCCCAAAATATTTTAGTAAGGATGTCCAAAGATTATTTCTCATTCAAATTGAATTCAACTATTTAGAGGGGGAAATATAAGTCTGACATGAGGGGTCGATCGATCGATGGCAGGAGCTCGATCGATCGATGCGTCGATCGATCGATACAACTGGTTCGATCGATTGATCAAACAGGTATGGCGAATTCTTCCGAAAACCAGTTACGGGTTCTATCATCCAACATCATCCAAATCCGAATTTTTAACTCCCAAACTCCCAGAAACTTATGCCACAAATGTTCTTAACCCAAATGGACAATATTCAACGTAAGACATGTGAGTTTTCATCAAGAATCAAGGATTAAAGTGCCAAAATTTATACAATTCTCATGAACCCTAAAAATTTCTTTATCTTTGTTCTAATCATTCTTTTTCCAGAAATTCTACTTCTAATTCATCATAAATCCGTGGTTAAACCTCTACATATGAAGGGAATTTCTAGATTATCATCTATATCACTAAAACATGCAATTTTCTAATCTCCAACATGGGTTTTCTTTCATAGAACTCATCCTAATCAAACCTAAACTAATATAAATGAAGCATTAATGAAATTAAGCAAGATAAATACTTCCCTGGGAATTTTTGGTCTCTGATTTGTGCTGAAATCAGTGTGGGTATGATCCTTGCGACGTGATCTATCGTTTGGCGGCGACGGCGGCGCAAACGGAGGAGTTTTCGGCCGAGAACACCTTGGCAAGCTCTATCCTTCCTTATCCAATGGCCGTCACTTATTTTTGGTTGTGTTAACCCTAGAAGACAACCTTAGGCATCTGATATAACCCTTGCAAATTCGTTGGTTTAATTACCTAAAACTACAAAATGTCAAAAATGCCCTCCCGGGGTACTAAAATGCCCCGAGACCCAAACTAAACCCCCGGGTACACTTTCTGACTATCTCGACCCTTCCGGACACTTTGGCGTACTCAAAACGACCATATGAGCAACTGATAATTTATTCACTTTTATTAATCAATATTTAGTCCCGACACGACACAAGCGCGCCTCGACTTAAATTTCCAAAATTGTCATTTTATTCACTCGTGACATTTAATAGAACCAATATCATATATTACTTTGCTCATTTGTAATATTCAACAAGTTTCCCATACTTACTAACTCACATCATGTTAGTAATTATTAAAAATAATTAATTTTTGGATTTATATTACATTAATAACTCACTTTAAATTTAATAAATCCCCAAATTTAGAAAGCATAAAAATACGGGGTATTACATTGCATACCATGCTAAACGTATGAACCAAAAGTCGATGGGTAGATGGATAATGATTATGTCGTTGGAGAAATCGAGAAATGTGTATTCTACATTTCTGAGTAATTAAGAGTATCAATTTAGCTAGTAGAGTTACATAAGATACCTCATAGCTCTTAATTATCTACGGGGCACCCTTTGGTAGATAAGGGGGTGGGGAATAACAAGTTTCTTGGACCCAAAGTGATTTATGGTCCATTAGTAAGCATTGAGTTAACCGCGCCCTGGGTGGTTAGGAAATTGTTATGTGTATTTACGCTGAGGAGAGTCACATGTCTGACGGCATGTAAATTATCACCCCTACAGGTGGGGACTTCCTAACATAGAGATAGTAGAGCCGAAAAGGTATAAGTTGTATTGTGGGATACTATATAGTCCGAGGCCATAGAGTTAGATATTTTTAACCAAGTGATAGTTAGGGTGTCTCCCATGAAGGGGGTCATGAGGTTCGGTAATAAAGGAAATCTAGTGCCGAGATATGTTAGTTTATTTACCTATTATTGAGAGGGTGGGACCTACAGCATACAGATTGGGACTTCCAGATCATCTTCAACGAATACATAATTTGTTCCATATGTCATTGCTGAATGAGTGTCTTAGGAGAGAGAGAGAAAGAGCCTTCTAACACGTTCCACTTGAGGAGATTCATTTGTAGCGAGGAATCTCTTATGAGTAGAGACCTATGGCTATTCTGAATCGTAGTGAGCATAAGTTGTGGTCCAAGGTGGTGCCACTAGTGCTAGTTAAGTAGGGACATCACAATATTGATGAGCTAACATGGGAGCTGGAAGATGACATGCGAGAGCAATATCTAAAGTTATTCACCACAGGTATGTCATAATTTTCGGAACAAAATTCCTTTGTAAGGGAGGAAGTATTTAATACCTCGTTTTTCAATGTATTTGAAATTTAATTAATTCAAAAATTATTTGGAAGAAATACGTTTTAATTAAATTACACGAGTGTCATAATTTAATGTGATTAAATAATAAATGTGATTATTAAATATTCATCGAGAGATAGATGCTGATTAAAATTATGAAATGAAATTCACTAAGTGTGAATAGTAAATAACTGATGATTATTGATTTACGTCATAACGAGTGATATGGGCATAATTGATTTTATCTCAATCAGGAGTCGCATGTAGACTAATTGGGTCCAAGATAGGAAAAATATTAAGAATGACTCGGATGATGATTTAGAGGTCATGAATGGTTCCTAAAGGATCGAAATAGTCTTAATAGTATAACTGGGTGTATAGTTTGGGTCCCGAGTCAATTTTAGACCAAACTAACACCTATTGAGCGCATTTTGGTCATTTGGAAAAAGGAGCTTTAGAGACCTACGAAATTTACTACTCTATATCTGATTTCAAGAGTAATAATCAAGGGTTATGAATGAAAAAACCTAAGGGGGGACATTAGAGAAGGAGCAGAGACCATTCTCAAGGCTTATGGAGGATTTCTTGAAGATTTAGACCTTGTTCTTGCATCCTAATAATCTAAGGAGTGAGTATTGGAAGAGATGAACATCAATCCATCATCACCATCACAAAATCAAACCCCATCTATTAAGGCTAGTTCTTATATACAATGTTTTTGAAGTTATAATACCCATGTGTAAGGGTTTTCAAAATAAACTTGATATTATTATGATTCTTGGAAGAAAAAGAATGGATTTTAATACATGATTGGGTAGGTTTTCATGTAGAATGATTTACTATCTATAGAGAAGTAGAAGCCATATGATAAGGACCTATCATTTTGAATTAAATCTAAGTTTATGAATGAATGTTTGGGAAGAACACAAAACTAGGGTTTTTTAAGAACTTTTGGGTTTTGATACGTTCTTGATTGAATTCTAGGAAGATTTGACATATTTAGAACGTTAGAAATCACCCTAATGCATGTAGAAATGGTTAGGAATAATTGTTTGTGATTTTGGTATAGTATAATGTAAGTTTGGTAAATGAAAATGGTGGAAAAAATGCAAGAAGAAGACGAAGTAGCCAAACTTTACATTTCGAATCTATTCGGTTCACTTAAAAACTTGATTTTTCCCTTTTAGGCCTAGAATTCCTAAATTGTTGTCATGAAAACCTTTTGGACGTTGTTGAAATATTAATGGGGGGATTATTATATTATATTAGACCTACGATAGGGCTATGATTTAGTCTTATTGATAGGATTAAGACGATATTTAATTGGGTTAAAACTACATTGTAAGTAATCTGAGAGATGGATAAAGAATTACGGGTATCTCAAACGAATTGATGTGTAAACCAGTAGGGTAAGTTAGACTTCACAACTTAAATTAATAAAGGTGTAACTAGGACCCTTAGAGTTTTGTGAATACTCAAATAACTATGATGGTGAGGTAAATCATGTAGTAATTAGTACGGTGAGTATGCGAGGGAAAGATACTACGTACAAACATGAATAGTTGTGTTATGTGTATACCTACTGATGTATATGGATACTTAGGTTGTGTGAATACCTATTTTATATCGATTGTTATGTTAACATACCGCTATTTTCTATCCCGGGGTTTAGGTAGTGATAAGGTCCGTCCCACCTTGGCGATTCCAACAAGGTTTGAATAAGTACCCCATGGCATGGAACTTTAGGCGGATTACTATTTTGAGTGATACAAGAAAATCATTTGGGTCCGGCGTAGCCCCAAGGACTGGTAATCTTGTCCCCCCCCCCCCCCCCCCTTATTATGATGATTATTTTAGGTTCGATGGTGTTCAATGAACCACATGTCCTTGAGGTATGAGATGTACGGGGATTTGATAGCAAAGTATGTATGCATCACATTTGTCGTTCTGGGGGATGCCTTAGATAGTGTATGTATATAGGCAATTGTGCATATATATATATATATATATATATATATATATATATTCAGAAACTTCTACTTGTGTTAAATAGTAGATAATAGATTGTGTATATCTAATAAGTAAATCAAGTAGCGAAACTTAACTACAAATTTTTGAAAATGAATAAAGTGGAAAGTGAAATGGTGGAAGAAATAGTGAAAAAGGTGAAACTGGGTAGCCAAGGTTTGGAGGTATTATCACAGGGGATGGGGTGTATGGGCATGTCACATGGATATGGCCCTGCAAAGCCAGAAATAGACATGATCAAACTAATACACCATGCCATTAATAATGGTATTACCTTTCTTGACACAGCTGATGTCTATGGCCCATTTCTCAACAAGATCCTTCTTTCCAAAGCTTTAAAGGGAGGGATGAGAGATAAAGTTCAATTAGCTACGAAATGTGGGATACAAATGGCGGAAGGTGGGAAGTTCGTGGTGATACATCTTATGTGAGGGTTGTTTGTGAGGCAAACTTGAAAAGGCTTGATATTTATTTCATTAATTTATATCATAGCCATCGCATTGACAAACGCGTTCCCATTGAAGCCACGATTGGAGAACTAAAGAAACTAGTTGAAAATGGTAAAATAAAATATATTGGTCTATCCGAGGCCTCACCTTCAACAATCAAGAGGCCACATGTTGTTCATCCAATAATAGTATAAAACTGGAATGGTCCTTATAGACAAGAGATTTATAAGAAGAGGTTATTCATACTTGCAGGGGACTTAGTATTGGTATTGTTCCAATATGTCCTATAGTAAGACGATCCTTTGCATCAGGTCCAAAAATCGTCGAGAGCTTTTCAAATAACGACTTTCAAAATACTATATAGACGTTCCAAGGTGAAAATCTCAATCATAATAAAACCATATATGAGAAGGTTAGTGAAATTACGGCAAAAAAGTGATGCACCCCAACATAACTAGAATTGGAGTGGGTCCAACACTACGGTAATGACATAGTTCCCTTACCTAGGACCACCAAGATTGAAAACCTCAACTTAAACATTCAAGATCTGTTTTTAAGACTAACACGTGAGGATATGGTTGATCTTGAATTTATTAATTCGATTGATTCGGTTAAGGGTGACAGATATGCATCCATGGACAATATTTGGAAGTATGCTGAAACTCCACCTTTGTCCTCATGGAAAGTTGAATGAGGACATGCCCCTTTACTTTTTCATTAGATTTGGTAATGGGTTATGTCGGGTTCATCTTCTTAAGGGTGGTTAATTGGTCATGTATAATGGGTTCGTGTTTTGGGTTTGAGAATCATCTTAATAATAAACTCAAACCTGTTAATATGTCCTTGTGCTTTTAGAGTGTTTGTATTTCAAATATGATATTGATTCCCAAGAGCTGGATCGCATAAAGATAGTCGTGATGATAATTTTCTTAAAGTCACGGGTTGTTAATTCTTTATGTATTGCTACAAAAAAAGGTTGAAAGATAACATGTGTGAAATTTTGTATGAATTAAGTAGTGAGCCTTAATTATAAATATTGAAACATAACATATATGAAATGTTACAGGATAAATAATTAACATATGAGAAATGTTAAACACATAGGGTACCGTAGGAGCGGTACAAGAACTTAGATGCGTAGATAAGTTCAGTTGGGTACTTTAGTCTAGTTAGATTGGGTAGTATATCATGGTGGGCTACATATATAACGTTAGGTGTGCACTATAGATGAGAGATGAGGAAACTCAAGAGAGTGTACGTGAACCTAACATGTGTAATAAATAAATAATTTTAAATTGTGATAAACGTTTGCTAAATATTTTCAAAACATTTTGAGTACTAACTCTTGTTGTGAAATATTTTAAAACTTTTTAGGTGTCCATCCAAAGGTTTGCCAGACTTGATTATTCTACTATAGGGATGCGTCGCTACAACACATGTGGATTTATGTAGGGTTCAGACTAGACGCCTCGTTTCTTCATTTCTATTTTGGGATTTTAGATTCAGTATTTCAGTTTGGTCATATTTCCCCCAACATTTACCTTTTATTTATTTCATGGAGTTATTCGGTTTATTAGTATTATTGGATTACTATCTGGGTTGGGAAATCTATAGCCGATGGTTTATTCAGCACGATTTTTAATTCATTCATTTTTTTGTGCATTGGTTTAGATATTACATGTGGTGAATGATTTATTTAGTTTTCCGCTTGGTTCTTTATTTGTCTAATGAAAGATAGAATTTGGCACTAGCTTTTGAATAGTAGGTGGTTAGTAAAGTTTTAAAAAGTTTTCAATGGTGATGCTAATAATGAACCATATGTAAATCATGTTTTAATTGAATGAAGGTCTAATCACCCGGTATTTAATTGGGCGGGGTGTCACATCTTCAAAAAGTATATTTTTCAAAAATTAAAAACATTGTTCGTATTTTGAAAAAAAAATAAACATCCCAAATATAATGGGATATGCCAAAATAGCCTAAAGTTATGGTATGAACAATGACAGAAAAATTATTCTTACAAGTCTCCCCCTTTGGCTATTCCGCTACAAAAAAAAAATGTCCAAACACCAAATTAAAATCAAAATCCCCTATTAAAAGAATACTAATACCCTTACCAACCCTAGAACAAAATGGAATATGATTCTTTATCTTCAAATATTTTTTTCTTCCCTCTTTCCAAACTTTGTCTTTATCTGTGTGTTTTGGTTTCCGCTTTGAGTACCTACATACATGAGACAACAACCATACACTTTTGTGACGCATCGAGTTCGAAACAAAACAGATAAATAAATAACTACTTTCCCATAATTTAAACTCATAAAAAACTCCATTTTAATTTCTCTCCCCCTTTGTTTTTATCAAAATAGACAAATAGACAAAGAAGGAGAAACAATAAACATTAAGTTTATAACATCATGACGAAGAAAAGATATTATCGCAAAACATGTAAATGAAGCATGTGTAATGATCTTCTCAAAGTCAATTACACCAATGATAGTTAAAATTTTCAATTTTTCCAAAAAAAAAGCAAATTTCACAAATACAATAAACATACAAAATATAATATATGCAAAATCTACAAAAGAAAATTTGGCACACATATATAGCTATAAACGGACACAAAACACATAATATTTACATACTACCATAGTATCAATGTGTCTAAACGTGTGGAGTGGAGTGAATGGATGTGAACTAAAAATAAAACAATTATAACCAAAACACTCAAATATGTTCAACAAGTTCTAATTGACGGAAAAACTTTATCAAACTAAGATTTATCCTGAAGTGATAATTAAAGTTGAACTTAATGAACAAAACAAGCACATTGCACATAAGCCTAGAATATTAATGATTCTACAAATCAATAGAGTCATGAAAAAAATAAGTTGTGCAAACTCGTTGATATTTACATCCAAACTCCTTCAAAATATTTCTTTTGTTTTCTTTTGAATGAATATATCAAATTAAACAAATTTATCCCCTTTTGGGAGATTATTATTTTTATTGCCTTAAAATTTTTTGGGACCTTTTCAAACGGTGGTTTTCACAATGTGATTATTATTCACTCGTAGGCATTTCCCGTGCACTCGTCATTTTTGTAATGTTAAAGAAATCATCATGGGCAATGGTTCTTACAAGAACAAATCCTCCATAGTCAAATAAATATGTTGGTGACAATATGTATAGGAGAAAAATAAAATAAGCACAAATGTACATCATGAAGTCAAAATTCAATAAGCTTGTACAACTCCATAAACATGATTAAGATCAATTCAAGTATCTAAAGTCATAACCAAATGTCCTAGCCACATGAAAATTGCGTAGTGGATTAGATTTAAATACGCCAATATGCCACACTTAATGTGTAAAACTAAAATACACAAAGAATCGAAAATCATTTTGTATTTTTCAAGATATTTTTTCAAAACAAACGTTTTTTACTTTTCAAAAAATATACAAAATCAAAAATCTTTTTGTATTTTTTAAATATGACTCAATGAAGAAACATATAATACAAAAAGTACACATGCCATAACACTAGCAAGAATATATGAAGAAGCACATTAGCGCATGACAAACTTGCGAACATAATCATTAATAAGCAAATAAGATTAGCGGTAAGAAAAGAATCATGTGTAAGCAAACGAGAATCAACTAGGCTACCATCTAGTGCCGTTAAAAGTTATTTCGTAACACAAACCAACGTGTATCAAACGTGACGGGTTTTGGGAGCCAAAGGAACACGAGATTTCAAATTTCTAGTACCTTTTCAAAGACTAAGACAAAAATGCCTAAGGTGACCTTTCCTACCACAATGTGAACTTGTGTAAACACGGGGAATGGTACCTACAAGTTAAACTTTTCTAACGCCCTTGGAATTAGTCGACCCTTTAAAACAATCAAGGGTCTTGTCTTTGACAACGGAAGTATTAGAACATGAAGAGCCATTACATTCACTACACAAACTACTCTACTCTTTAAAATCATTTTTCAAATACAAATTTTTTTATTCAAGAAAAGAATTAGGCACTTTCAATTTTGGGGATGCGTTTTTCAAAATTTGAACAATTCCTAGAAGAAGATCTTTCTACCACTCAATAAAAGCAAACTTTTCTCTAAGAGTCATTTCACGTGCCACAAAATCATTGTTTAAAATATTATT
The DNA here is from genome assembly GCA_949130495.1 of Sambucus nigra. Classification (NCBI taxonomy): domain Eukaryota; kingdom Viridiplantae; phylum Streptophyta; class Magnoliopsida; order Dipsacales; family Adoxaceae; genus Sambucus; species Sambucus nigra. Next base: position 215,357,164 of record OX422222.1, on the reverse strand, counting down.
ATCCTTTTTGTCACAAACACTAAAACTAGAATTTCTAAAGTCCCCAATCCTTTTTTTTTAAAATAGGACTCTATCATGAATTTCCCTTTTGAAAAATTTCAAAACAACAAAGTGATGTCCCAAAGCAACAAATTTCCCACAATAAAAATCTCTTTGATTTTGAACCATTTGCAAAAGATCCATACGTATTCACAACGAGAATATTCTTTTTTCCAAAAATATAATTCTTTTCAAAAATGCTAACTTCAAATGAATTAGATCATCAAAACAGGAGAATCCATCGAGAGAGAAAAGACAAGCACGGGAGGTAAAAAAGCAAAAAATACCCAAAAAGCATGTAAACAAGGTCAAACACAATAAATTAGTGCAACCTACTTTAATACCACTTCTAAGTGAGAATACAATAGCAAAGGATGATTTGAACAAAAATTGCAATACCAATTTTAAATATGAGGAAACGACTTTTAAACAAATTTTATCTTTTTATCCTATGCATGCATATATGGTGATAATACAAATAAATAAAACCACGCAAAATATGACAAGGCCATGATTCAGGAAAAACTCCATTTCATGTAAAAAAAACTCTATTCACTTAGAAATTTACAAGAGAGTCGACTTACAAACTACTTGATTCCCCACAAGAATAACGTGCTATTTTTTGAAAATCTCTTATGAACAACTATGATGCTCACAAGTATCATATGATCGCATTCCTCTGAATTAGTATAATAATTTGTCTTCAGCATTGAATCCTCGTAAGTATCATAAGTCAGCAATGGAGTACCTGTCCGCAAATGGTGTATACAAGAGATGCAAAACTTTCTAGGGTTCTAAACTAATTCACAAGAAAAATATTCAAGGAACCCTTTTGTGAATTAAAATAGTGTTTAGGAAACACAAAAATTGAAGAAATATTTCTTCTGATATGCAGAAACATGTTAGCAAAATTTTTAAGAAACTGAATCACGAGACATGTATTTGTAACAACCTTAAGTCGGCGGTTCATCCGAGAACAAAATGTGTGTCATTCGAACGATATAGCCATCTCATTCGAATAAGATGTCTATGTCGTTTGAGCGACATTAACATGTTGTTTGAATGACATCAAATTTTGTTTAAACGACTCAAATTCCAAAAACATTATTTTAACAAACTTCGCCTACAGGTCTTCCAAAAGTATATTTTTCGAAAATTAAAAACCCTGTTCATATTTTGGAAACATAAACATACCAAATATAATTCTATGAATTAATTCAAAAGCTAAATCATTTTATACTTTTTGAGATGTCGAGAAGTCTTCAAACTTGGAAATGCTTGAGTTCGGTTTGTCTTGACGATGCGTGGTGATTTGTAACATCATGCGCCAGACTAATCTAAAGCTATGCTATGAATAATTGCAGAAAAATTATTCTTGCATATATTCTCTCTATCATAAAATAACTTCTTATAAGTCATTTTAGTCTAATTTATTACACAATATCAACTTCTTTTTAGTGTAATGTAGTATTACTAATTACATATTTTCATTGTTATTTAATTTGATGTATTCTACAAAAGAAATTCACATTTACCCTTTTTCAACTTGTATGCAATGTTGTCACTCAACTAAACGCAACTCTTATTCTTACAAATTTTTTGTACAATAGTGTTTGTATAACTAAACTTGAAATGTTGTAAAAAAAATGTCAAATTTCGTAAAATCTTGCCAAACACTCTTATTCGTAATAAAAACCTAAGTAGAAATCTAATAGAACCAGTGAACTACTGAAAATCCATAGAATCAACATCTCTCAACCAACATAGAGGGATGAATAAGCCCCCAAAAGTTGCCAAAAAATACAGAAATTGAAAAAAAACAACAATGACAGCTAAGAAGGAGTGATTCAGAGTTACTTTAAATAATAAGGAGATCAAAGGCCGATGGAACACACGAAAGAAGGTGATTAGAAAAAGGATAAAAATACAGAATCCTAGAGAGGGAGTGCTTTATTTTCCTTTGGTTTGAAGTTTTGAGAAACGATAAAAGTGAGAGAGAATCTTGCCCAAACAAACTTCAACTTTCAAGATGGTAATGATAAGCCATAATTTTTGACACCTGGGGTGACATAGGGATTGCATGTGTGGGTCAAACAAACCTAAAACAACGCACCCGGACTCTTCAAAAGCTTACCACATCTGACATAGACAATGGGTAACAAATAGGTTATATATATCTTATAGTGGGAAGGGACTCGATAGCACATAGTTGCCATATGACCATGACGTTGGACGATATAACCATTATGTCCCCAAGATATGACTGACAGATAATAGAGAACTAGGCCAAAAAAGTCGTGACCTGCAAGCGATTCATCTAGACGAGACGAGACACTAAGCAAAGTCATGTTGAAGTCAGGGGGACCTAGTTTAAATGTTATCATCTTATTAACACAAAAGGTTAAGGTCATATAAATAAGGATGGTCTAATCTATATGCCACCCAGGAAGATAACCATGACATAGTCTAGTCCCACAAATAAAACTAGTCTTCTCATCCATACCTGATATGTACATAAGTATGGTCACGTCCAAATGACATTTTAGGATCCAACCGAAGATAATAGTCTCAGTCCATAGACAATAACAACCTTTCCCTTAGTAGTGGAAGAGTGTTAGCATTAGATGACACTCTAGTTAACTGCCATCAGAAGTCTAGGATTAGGTATGTCGGGCATAAACAACCACCCTATCTCATCTCGGCTTTTGGTAATGAATCGATCAACCCATAGACTCACAACCGGGCCAATACATCTAGTTTCAACTCAGATGATACCTCATTCAAATATATTTATTCAGTTGGCAAAAGCATGGTAGGTGGATTTTATCCAAATCTATATTAAACCATTATTAAAGATACATAACCCATGAGAGGGAATATTCACCATGATGTTATTGCTTTATAGAACACTATAATAGGTCTCGACCTCAGCTAGTCATGGGACACTTATTGGGGGTAACACTACAAACTCGCAGCCTATTAAAGGCACACTATGTCTTATTTATTTGGATCGAAATCTAGAAACCCTACTGTTAATCTGTTAATCTTTTTTCCAAATGGATAGAGAAATACATTGGGTGTGTGTCTTTCATGGCCATTAGTTCCCTATTATAGTGTAAACACTTTGATACTTTGTATAGTGGATGTAGGCTCAGGCCGAACCCCTTAAACTGTTGTGTCAATATCCTTTTCTCTAATCTGTTTTATTATATTGCTTGTTAATTACTATTTTATCACATCATTGCAATACCTAGATCCAATATTGAATCATTTCATTATCATAAATTTGGAAATATATGTGGGACCATGTTTATCGTTCTCATCTTTAGTTTGGATTTCTCTCTTAATTGTGGTTATGATACACGAATACCATTATTGGATCTAATCACTATTGAAAGGGATTGGATGGAGAGTTCATCAGCTTCCTGTTCGATTCGTCCTAATTTCTGAGTTTTTACACCCCCTATAATTATTATTTGATTTATTCGATCGATAATGTCTTTTGATCCTCTATCAAACATCGAGGACGGTTCTAGTCAACTCCTTCCGTAGAAAAAGATGGTCGGCATTACAGCAACACCAAGATCTCTAGTGGCCAATCGATGGTCATGAAATACCAATTATTGGTGTTCAATAAAAACATAATGTGTCTAATCCTAGAGGACCTGACCATAGATTCAGTGGCTAGACGATAACTTTAGTTACCTCATACAAGATGAAAGCCCAGTCATAGGGGATTTATGGATGGTTATCATTTCTTACCAACAATTTTTGGCTACTCGAAATTGAGAAAGTTCAAACCACCAGTTGTGATGCCCATATATGATAGGAGAACCAATCATGTTCAACACATAGAAACGTACCAATTGGCAACTAATATCAACTCCACTCCAGATGATATGAGATTTCGGGTATTTTATTACACTCTCACTCGTTCTACCCATGTGTGGTATATCGGTTTATCGAGAGGAAAGATAGAAAATTTCAAATAGTTGGATGAAAAATTTATCCAAAACTTTTATTTCGACATGAAGCTTAAAAAATGCTTAACTAGTCTATTGAATGTAAGGTAACAGAAGAATGATTCGTTGAGATATTTCATATATCGATTCAATAAAGAAAAGTTAAATATTGAGGATTATCATGAAAGCATTACGATGAGATCCGTAATTAGTGGGCTTCAACTGAACAAATTATATTAGAATATTTTCAAAGATCCACCAAAATTCATAAAAAAAACTTCTGGCTATGTCTAGGAGAATCATGAATGCATAGGAAGCCATGTATGACTAGAGAGGAGACTAAAACAAGTTAGGTAGAAGTAAATATGGATAGATCCGAGACAAAAGAAAAAGGAAAAAGGGGAAAAAGAAGTCAAATGATGACAAGTTTGCAAAGTACACCCCACGGACTATTAGTCTTGATCTCATTCTCAAAGAGATAAAAAAAATGATAAAGAAATTAGTTGGCCAGAGAAACTAAGAGCCCTTTCCCACAAAAGTGATAAGAGCAAGTGGTGTAAGTTCCACCATAATCACAAGAATGCAATAAATAAATGCTATAATCTAAAATGTGAGATTGAGAAGTTTTTAAAATAAGGTAATCTAAAATGCGAAAGTTCTTCAATAAGGGAAGAAGCTGATGTGACAGTAGGAAGAGGTACTCCTCATCAAGGGATAATAGGATGAAGAAGAAAATAAGTTCAAGTGAATCATAGTGATATGATTCGGACGATAGTTGATAGGATGCCCCAGATGTCCTAGCGAATCCCAAGGAAGATAAATGTAATATCCACATTACTTAGTTTGATATTAAAATGATCTCAGGGGGATTAGCTGGTGAAGGAATAGAGCCATCCTATGGAAAGTCTCACGTCATTGGACCTAAAGTTAGGCCAAAAATAATGGATGTTAACATGTAAGAGTCTAAAGGAAAATCAGACAACTTGAAGAAGATGAGCATTGAGAATCTCATAGTTGGGTTCTCTATATTGAATTTAAAAAGGTTCCTAGTTCGTCATGTTAACCCACTTATTATCAGCACACTAGTTAATAGATACAATGTATCTCGTATTCATGTGTATGGGAGATGCTCAACTGATGTTATGTTTTGGGACTTCTTTAATGGTTTAAAACTCAGAAAGAAAAGACTCCTCCTATACCTTCATCCACTGATTTAATTGAGTGGTGAGAGGGTGTATTCCTTCAGAATTCTTAAGATAGATGTCTACATGGGTACCGGATGAGGTGTCTGATAAGAAGAATAAACTTTTGTTATAATGAACAATAATGTGTTCTCAGCATAAAATATCATTTTGGGAAGGATATAATTGAAGGAGTTTAAAGTAATGCCTTCCATTATATGGAACGTCTTTGCATGGAGTAATAGTGACATATCGGGAATTGTCCTTGATGCCATCCATCGCAAACTTAATCTTGATCATAAGGTAAAACCAATGAAGCAGAGAAGACAAACTTTCGCTTGGGACAAATATTAAGTAATCTAAGAGGAAGTGAAAAAAGTTGCAGACAACATACTTCTTAAAAGAGGTCTAATACCTAGAGTTTCTATGAAATGTATTTATGGAACCAAAATAGAATGACAAGTGGAGAATCTGTGTAGAGTTAGCATATCTCAACAAGGCGTGTTCCGAAGACAACGTCACTTTGCTTAGAATTGATCAAATGGTAGATGTCATGACCGGGCATAAACTTATGTCATTTATGGATGCTAATTTAGGCAACAACCAGATCTCGATGATTAATGGTGGTGTCAAGAAGATATCTTTCATCACAAGCAAAGGGACCTATTATTATAAAGTGATTTCTTTCGACCTAAAAAATGCAAATGCCACGTATCATAGACTTGTGAACCAAATATTCAAAATCATATCGTCAAGACAATGGAGGCTTACATCGACAACAAACAACATGATGATAAAAATTATAAAGGGCAAAAATAATGTAAATGATATAGAAAGAACTTTTGAAACCATTGACCAATACAGGATGAATCCAATAAAATGAATCTTCGGTGTAAACCCTAAAAATTTTTTGGGGTTCATAGTCAATAAAATGGGTATTGAGTTCAACCTAACCAAGATAAAGTCATATATTGACAAAAAAACTAACAAACACAAAGGACATTCAAATACTAGCAGGCAACGTCACGACGCTCAACAAGTTCATCTTCCGAGCAACCATCAAATGCCCTTCTTTTTTAAAAATTTGATTAAAAGAGTTTGTGTGGGATAAAGAATGAAGAAAAGCATTAAAGGAACTAATAGACTACCTACGATCATCAATTATTCTGTCTCGGACCATTTAATGAGACAAACTGAACTAATTCTTGATTGTCTATGAATCGATAATCAAAGCAGTGATCATCCAAGATGATAATGGGACCTAGAAGCCAGTATACTATAATAATAAAACATTATAAAGGGCCGACACGAGATACACAAAGTTGGAAATACTTTCATACGCCTTGATACATGCATCAAGAAAAATAAATCCTTACTTCCAAAATGATATGATGGTACCAATCACCGACACACCTTTTTGACAAAACATTCACAAACATGAGAAATTCGGTAGGCTAATGGTTGGTCGGTTGAGTTAGGAGACTTTGATATCATATATCATCCAAAAAAGGAAATGAATGAGGAAATTTTGCCATATTTTTTAGCTGAGTTCACTCGGGAATTGGTCAATGAAATGGAAATTGAAATACAAGTTTAGAGACCAAAAGAAGGTAACATCTCAAAATGAATCGTCGAGATCATGAAATCCGACATTGCAGTTAGTGTTCCAAAAATGGTTTTTTCGCTAAAAAATGGTGTCCTTTCTAAACGACCCTACTTGTAAGATAAGCTTGTATGGAGTTTGATTTTTTATGGCTCATCGTGTGAATCTACTAGTGGGGTTAGGATAATTTTATTAGTTCCAAGAAGGACCGATATTGAGTATGCATTGAGGTTCAATTTCAAAGAGTCTAAATGCGAGGTCATGTACGGATCCTTTCTTCCAGGAATTGCACATGCGACGACCCTATGTATTAGCCAACTTCTTACCCAAAGTGATTCACATCTAGTAATGAACCAGGTTCTAGGAATCCATGAGGAAAAAGATGAGAAAATGTAAAAATACCTGCAAAGAGTAAAGACGACACTTGTAAGTTTTCAAGGAGTAAAAATAATGAGAATTTTGAGAAGTGAGAATGGAATAATGGAATAATGGAAACCCTTGGAAGTCTTACTTCAGTGACAGAAGCTAAGATTCTAATAACCATTCAAGTTGAGATCATCTAGGATCCAAGCATTGACCATGAGAAGGCCGACAATAAAGAATTCTTTAACTTAAAGTTGGGACTATCTTTAGATGAATCAGAGTATTGACTCATTGAGGGACAAAAAGCTCCCAAAGGGTAAGGCTAAAGGAGGAAAGGTATGCTCTAGAGACACTAAATTTATCATTATAAGGAATGTGTTGTACAAATGGTGTTATCTTCTCCCATGTTTGAGACATGTGCATTTGACAAAATTAAGTTATGTGCTCGTAGATATTCATGAGGGTAGCGTAAAGATAAAGAATTGTAAAGTAAAGATACTATTGTCTGAACATGGCTAAGGATACAACCTATAATGTTCTTACATGGGATAAATGTCAATTATTTACTAACGTACTTCATCAACCTCATCACCCCTATCTCGAACTAATGGTCCTTTACAATGTGGGGGGTCGATTTGGTCGGCCCACTACCGAGGGCTAAATGGAACGTCGACTTCCTTATTATCATGACTGATTAATTTTTTAAGTGGGTAGAGGCAGAGGATATGGTTACTATCCCTGATGAAAAATATTTTAGATTCATTTCGAGAACTAAAATCTTCTGATATGGACTCCTACACACTCTAACATCAGAAAATAAAAAGAAATTCAAGAAAAAGTCCCTGACTGGGTACTGTGGTAAGGTGGGTATAAAAAAATTCTTCTCGGAATTAGACTGACCTCAAGAAAATGGACAAACTGCGGTGATCAATCGGACGATACTGGATGGAATAAATAAAGAGCTAGAAGATGCCAAATGAAAGTGGGTTGATGAGATACACAACATTCTATTTGCGAATCCGACCACTAAAAGCATGCAGATAGGAGAAACGCTTTTTATGCTAGCATATGGGTGAAATTCAGTTTTTGACCTTAGAGCATAACTCATAAGAGAGAAGACTTAAAATAGACCTTATTGAAGAAAGCTGTGAATATGCAAAAAATACGACATTTAACATATCAAAAGAGAGCTAAAAAGTTATACAACGATAGAGTTAATTCATGTCGTATTAAAGATGGTGACCTCATATTGGAAAATGATCTAGAATATGAACAAACTTGATCCAAACTGCCATGGTTCATATAAAGTCACACATGAAGTACGTTTGGGTACTTATCATCTAAAAAAATTAGAAGCATAACCACTGGAAAATCCATGGAATGCTGATCATCTAAAGAAATATTATTATTGAACAAAATACGAAATAGCTTGAGTGGATTTTTATCAAATGTATTCGAATATTATTTTGATTAATCTGAATGAAATGAAGTGTTATCTAAAAATGTGAATAATTTATATTCGTTTATCCTATACTCATGAAATCTCTCTCTCTCTCTCTCTCTCTCTCTCTCTCTCGGTGGTATAGGAATTCTTGGAGTCTTGTTTCCTAAGCATGTCTCAAGATAAACTGTGAGAGGTGAAAAAATTAATATCACTATTTTACAGTGACAATTACCATCATCATTTTATGGTGAAATAAAAATGAAATCACTCTCTTGGTGGTACGAGAATGCTAGGAGTTTCGTATCCTAAGCATTCATCACTATCAGCCTTGATTTGTGGGAAAATTAACATCATTACTTTATGGTGACACTTAAAATCATTATTTATGGTGAAAGAAAAATGAAATCTCTCTCTTAGTTGTACGAGAATGCTTAGATTTTCATCTTCTAAGCATTTATCAATATAAACCCTAAGAGGTGGGACAATTAACACCACTATTTATGGTGACACTTAACATCATTATTCTATGGTGAATATTAAACATTGTTTTTATATGGTCAGTAAAGAAAGAAAAAACTACAAATATGTATACATAATGGTGAAAATAAAGAAGAACATATCACTATCATTAACAAATAAGAGGAAAACACTCCAAAAAAAGGCACAAAGAACGATTCTTAAAATTAGAAAACATGGGACAAGTTTGATGTTTATACAAAATAAGTCGGGCATCAAATTCCATAGTTGGTTGCCCAAAAATCAGAAATATAAAAAGTCATGTATCAATAACCAGGTCACCACCAATTGTAATTTCAGGGACGGTCGACTCCTCTTAAACAATGGTGGAATCTTGCTTACCAACCTAATTTTATTCTTTTGCAATTTGAGTCATCTCATCACCTCCAACATCGGCATTAATAGTCCCTTCATTGCTACCCTCAGCGTGAATATCCTCTAGAGCAACAATGATCTCCATATCAATGAAGCTCAAAGATTTGAGAATATCAACCACTTTAAGGTATTTCATGGAAAGGTCAAGAAATTAGGTCACCATTTGTCGACATGTGGCCTTAGATCCTTTAACTAGGTATTGAATGGCGTACCCAAAAAAATCCTCACACTCCTTGAATTGACCCACACCCACCTCATACCTAGTCTTTAAAAGCTCATTCTTGGACTAATCCCTCTTCCTCAAAGCATTTTTGTGGTCATCGTTCAATATAACAAGACAAGTCATGTCTCAATATCAAAGCCTGGTCAACTACTCTTCATGAGTAGTTTTTTTTATTAGCCATCTAATTTTCCATATCGTCCTTTTTTTGCTCCGCCTTCTCAGCCAAACTGATCTTTGGCTCACATTCCATCACCCACTAATTAAGGTGCTGAAAAGCAATTACAGACTACAAAAAGCCATGTAAATAATTAAAAGTAAGTACTCAAAAAGATAATAGTTTTTAGAAAATATGAAGCAAATTTCTTATCTGAGTGACCTAATGAATAGAGAAGTTGGAAATTCTGATGTTGCTCTCAGCATCAAATAATAGACTTTCATAAGGAGGAATCATTGATGAGATGACCTCTTCAGCCTTTGTTCGGCTCCCAAAAAGAGACCATAGACTTAAGGCGAGCTAAATGAGATATACGACATTTAACGCGTCATTTGAAATAGGAACACTCGGAGTGGTAGGTCATCTTAAAGGTTATTTTTCTTTTGGTAATGAGAGGACGCCCCTAACCAAGTGGCCTCTTTCCTTTTTTATGAGCCCTCTGCATTTGGGCCAATAATTGTGGATTTTTGGTTAGGAGATGTCGGTGTGGCAATCTTTCCATTCAAGTTGGATAAAATATTTCAAGTAATAGGTGTGGCCATCCCCTGATCCTCACGGTGGGAGGGATGGAGAAGATTTGGAGTCTTCAACATCAAGAGGGTATTGGTCCCGCGCATCCCTCTCAGGAGCGCTTTGGCCGGCGTCGGTGATGAGGTGAAAAATGTAGAGAGATGGAATCGCCAGTCTATTTTACTCAGAACAGACAAAATAAAAAGGGAGCCATCCTAAAAGACAGAATCCAAAGACATACAGGTACATACGAAACCAAAATAATTCTAAAAGGATTTAGAGGATAAGTTTCGAAATGGGACGGTGTTAGGCAACCATTCTGCCATTTCGATCTCTCATGGGTTATTGATATTTTCCTTTATTTCCCCATGATATATATGCATGTGTATATATAGTGGAAATCGGAATCATCTACTTGTATCATGGAAGAGATAAAGCGAGTCATTCGTAGGAATGTTCTTAAAAGTAATTTTAGTAAAATAGGATTCACGCGATTATCCTAGCATTGATCGTTATAACGGAACGATAATACATATGGAATAGTACGCCACTAAGCACAAATATACGTATATGTAAATATATACAATCTAAGAGATTTAAGTTTAAAGAATATAGAAAAAATAGGAAAAAATAGGAAAATAACTCGAGTCTCGGGTTTTACCCCGAGATGCCTATGTAGCCTATAGAGGCATCAAAGTCCATGTAGTTCGTATGCAAAACGAGGGGTGGGGTTTATCCCATAAATCCAACCGGGGACTTATTTGTGACTGTGTGTGTGTAAAAAAGTGTTTTAGTTGTGAGAAAACTGTTAGAAAAGTGTGATAATTCCCGTTTGGAATTTATGAGCAAACCCACTTTTTCTTACTTTCTTTGGGTTTTATTTATATGAAAATAATAGACGTGCAATAATACTAAATAAAAATTATATTAGGATATTTGAGATGAGAGAATAAAAGTACTAAGTAATAAAACAAATTAATGCGAATTTAGGAGAATTTGAAGAGAGAGTTGAGAAAGTTGGACCTTATTGAAGATCTTGAGCTTGACCTTTGATGTTGGAGAGAAGACCTTGCACTTGGATGATGATGGAGGGTAATTAATTCACCAAGTTTGATGAAAAAGGTGATGAAAGGTGAAGGTTGGAAAGGGATTTGGATATGGAAATCACGCTGACTTCGAGAGGGGTTTTCTGAACTTGCTGAGAGTGATGGATCTCTAATCTTCCTCCTCTTGAAATGAGGTTAAGCCCGCCTTTTTATAGGCCCAGGGAATTACCAATTGGCATAGCCCTGGTCCTTCCAATCGGCAGGTGTGTTTGGTCACACTACCGATAGGTAGGGATTGGGACTTGCCATTTGGCAGTCTCTTCCAAGTTCCTTAAAAAAATCGATTATAGAATGCAAATCATTGATATGAATCGAACACGGGTGAATTGTTGGAAATGTACTTCAGAGACCTTTAAAAGACTTTTGGACTGTTCTCAGTTCTGAAGTTGAGTTTGGGTCAAATGTAGCTCGAAAGCGTTTATCGGTCCTTTGGACAGGGGATCGTTGGAGGAAAAAGGATGGTTCATCCGCATGGTAAGTTAGAATCGCGCATGGGACAGACCATTGGAAAGGTGAGGAGATGTAATTCGACATTCCAAAGAGTTTGACTCAGTTTGGGGAGTTGAATTTGGTCAACTAGGGCCCGAAAGCATTCGGTGACCTTTCAGAGTAAAACGGATTGTTCGTCCCTACCGTAAGTCAGAATCGTGCATGGGGAGGGCCATTGGAAATGGGTTTCAGTGTCCTTAGGAGATTCATTCAGTCTCGATTGAGCTGAAGAGTTTAATTTGGTCAAATGGAGTCTGGGAGCATCCGGTGACCTCCTGATCGAGTTTTGGGGGAAAACGGGTCGTTCGTCTTCACTGTAAGTCAGAATCGTGCACGGGATGGACCGTTAGAAAGAGGTTTCAGTGCCCTTCAAAGATTCATTCAGTCTCAGTCGAGCTAAAGAATTTGACTTTTGGTCAAACGGAGCGTGGGAGTTCCCGATGGCCTTTAGGTCATTACCCAGGGTATGACTTAGGTTTGTAGCGATGAGGGGAGGTGCTAAGGACCTAACGAGAAGTTAGGAGGTGTTATAATGGGGTGTTTACAGAGCCCATCAATGGGTGAGTTTCGAACAAACGATAGTCATCGAATAGACACCACATGATGACTTTGAAAGAGGATGACCAAAGGCTCGAGGTGGATTTTGAGGACCTAAGGATGAGGATGACCGATTCTGTGGGTCGAAGAAAAATCTGAGGGTTTGGAGATGAGGGTGATTGATTCTGCTGATCGAAGAAAATTCTAAGGGCTTAGGGGTGAGGGTGACCGATTCTAAGGGTCGAAGCCAATTCAGAGGGCTTAAATTGAGATGACTAATTATGTGGGTCGAAGCAAATTCTGCAGGCTTAAATTGAGATGACCAATTCTGCGAGTCGAAGCTAATTCTACGGGCTAAGGTTGAGATGACTACTTCTGCGGGTTGAAGCGAATTATGTGGGCTTAAGGATGAGATGATCAATTCAGCAGGTCAAATCCAATTCTTCAGGCTTAGTTTGAGATGACCAATTCTGCGAGCTTAGGGATGCCATGACAAATTCTGATGATCAAAGCCAATTCTGCGGGCTTAAATTCAGATAACCAATTCTGCAGGTCGAAGCCAATTCTGCGGGCTTAGGTTGAGATGACCAATTCTGCGGGTGGAATCTAATTCTGCGGGCTTAAGGATGAGATGACCAATTCTACGGGTCGAAGCCAATTTTGTGGGCTTAGTTTGAGATGACCAATTCTACGAGTCGAAGATAATTCTGAGGGCTTAAATTGAGATGACCAATTATGCAGGTTGAAGCCAATTCTGTGGGCTTAAATTGAGATGACCAATTCTGCGGGCTTAAGTTGAGATGACCAATTCTGCGGGTCAAAGCCAATTCCGCGAGATTGAGGATGAGATGACCAATTCTGCGGGCTTAGGTTGAGATGACCAATTCTGTGGGTCGAAGCCAATCCTACTGGCTTAAGTATGAGATGATCTCGGGGAACTCTATGGTGGAAATTACCTCGTGATTTTGATTTGATTTGGGGAGCTCATTGCTGGGGAAATCCTTGTTTCTTTTAGAGACTTTATCAGGGGAACAACCAATTTGATGCTTGGGAAGTGATTAGGTGGTCCAGGGTTTGGACGTATTTTTTGAGGAAATTTTGAGACCTTCGGGGAATTTTGGGATACCTTAGAGGTCCTTCGGAGATGTTGTCAGGAGGAGATTCACTTGGATTTTGAGAGTTCCACTAGGTAAATAGGGATTCCTCTTAGGGGAGTGCGAAGCTTTCTTAGTGAAAATGTTCTAAATCCCTTCCGGAATTTTTAGGAACTTTTTGAGGATTTTTTTGGTATTTTTTGAGAATTTTTGTATGAAAATTTAAGGGGGGTGCCGGTTGGCATGGTGTAGAGGGTGCCATTCGACAGTGGAACGAAATTTTGAGTTGTCTTGAGAAGGCAAAGGGTCAGTGCCGATCGGTAGGTTAGGTTCCAGTGCCGATTGGCATGACCCTTGGCATCCTATGTAAAGAGGGCGAATTACCCTCATTTTTCACAGCTTCTTGCCTTCTTTCTTACTGCGATTTTATTCTGCGAATTATCCTAGCATTCCAAAATCTAAAAAATGGTCGCATTTGTGAGTACTGTAGTACACAGGGAGTGGTTGGTTGTTGACGATTGGGCGAATGTGTGGAGGGCCAGGGCGCCTCTTGCTTTAGGGAGTGAGAACTCTTTTGACACATTTGAGCTAGTTGAGGATGTGAGGACCTTACTGCGGGAGCCGTAGCATGATTGCTCTTCGAGGGTGGTGAACCCCTGTGGTTATGTAAGTAAAATGACCTTTGGAATTCCTTTTTTGTATTTTCCTCTTTTCTTGGATTTTGACATGGTTTTTCTTTCTTTTTGACAGTCAGATGTTTCTCTGTCGATTATGTGTTCTCACGGGACAACGGGGCTTAAGGATATCTGGGAGCATCTGCCACAAGTGGTGCGTTGGGTGGTATCATTAGCAGGCTTTGGGAGGTTGGCATCTATGCTGAATGAGACGCCTCGCTCCACTGAGATTTTAAGCACTCTGGGGCAGAGGTGGTGGGACACTACCCACACCTTCCATTTTGGTTTCGGGAAGATGAATGTGACTCGCATAGATGTGCAGCAACTATTGGGGCTGGATTATGATGGGGGTACAAATAGAGGTGGATCGCGCCTTACGGGTGAGGCCGGAGGTGGTGCGCGCGGCACTTGGTGATATAGGGAGGATAGTGTCTGGGGACTCCATCCGTCTGTCACTGTTGAAGGATGTTTTGATGGAAAGGGTGATTGATGTGGAGGACAGTTTGCAGGTGAGGCAGATGGCCCAGTTGTTTATTTTGTTGGAGTTGAGGGGATTTTTGGTGATGTTGGGCGGCGACGTCATCTACTTATGGTTTTTACCATATCTGAGGATGTTTTGGAACATCCCTTTCTATGATTAGGGGAGCCTGACTTTGGCGACCCTTTATTTTTCTCTGGATGCATTTAGCCGGTGCTGCCGGTAGTCTTTTACTGGAGCCATGTATCTTCTTGAGGATTCTTTAATTTGCATATTTTTCTCTTATCCATTCGCATTTTCCTTGTGCATCCTTTTTTTAATCGCGAATTTTTTGTCTTTAGCAGACATGGTTCTATGAGGTGATCGGGTGTAATACCCAGCTGATCGCTTTGAAGGACAAGATTGTTGGTGATTTTTGAAGGTTATATCGATGGCGTAAGGCCAATCGGCAGTCTATGAGGTCTCTCTCTAGAGGCGGTGCATCAGGTCTTGAATAGCCTGACCAGTGATAGGTTAAGACTTCTTTCTTCTTCAGTCCAAGACCTTTGGGTGCTCTGATTCCATATTTCCTTATATTTTTCTGGGATTTTTCAGATGACTTTTTACCCTTGGTGGAAGATCATCCAGGACTCAGGGTTGATCGGAGTGAGTGCACAGATGAGGCTTTTGTTGGCGCATGAGTTTGGCCAATCTTGGTATCTTGGGGAGAGGGTGCTTCGACAGATTGCTGAGGTGGAGGTGGTGGTGGTGGTGCCACCTGTGAGGCCCCCTATGTCTATGAGGAGGGAGTGACTGCTGCCAGAGGATGCCAGGATCACGGTGATGATTGGCGAGTCCTAACTATTATACCCCAATACGGTTGTCCCATACGATTATATGGACTTTGTGACGAGGTGGTTAATGGAGCTCAACATATATAATGTATTTCCCTTCCCTCACGCGGGTTCGAGTCGGCCAGTGGGGTCCTCCCCCAACGGTGGTGGTCCATCGACATCTACGGCAGTGGCAACTTCGAAGGTCCCATTTATGCGATTGCATACCCCTTCATACAAAATCAAGCGGGCTGATGGAGGGATGGTTCCTATGTTGCATCGTCCTCATGCGATGGACCCAAAGGAGTTGGGCTTAATAAAGGAGGTTCTTCATCCTGAGGTATATCATTATGTTCTTCTCCGTTGGTTTCTTTTGATCTTTTCTGCGTGATACTAATTTTTCCTTTTCTTACCGCACGTCTGGGTGTCCACCACTTGGTTGAGGGATATTAGGGACTGGATATATTCGATGAACTCCCACATTCGAGATGCGGTGCCTGTTCCTTCTTACTTGGTGCCATTTTCCTCATACGGGGAGGAGTCTGGTTCGAGTAGCGGTGGTGCATCATCTCACCGCAAGGGAAAGAGAGCACGTCGCAGGGGTGGGAGTTCTTAGAGAGGGAGGTGTGTGTGAGAGAGAGAATGTTTGTTCGGGCTAAGTCCTATTGTTTTTTACTTTTCTTTCCTGCAATATTGATGTAACATAGAGAAATATCTATGCAATCCAATGAATGTTGTTTATTATCTTTTGTTTAATGATGAATGAATGCATGCACATGCACTTTTTACTTTGCTGCTGAGACCGTAAAAAGAAACTTTTTAGGATTTAAAGGAAAGTTTTATTTAAAATGAGAATTTATATAAAGATGAAAAGGGGGTTTTTGAAATTCTTTTTGAGAATATCAACTTATTTCGAGTTTTCTAAATTTTGACAAAAGAGGAAAAATGAAAATTCCCAAAAGTATGGGGTTATCGATCGGCAAGCACCTTGTCCTGCCTATCAGCAGGTCAACCCAGTCCCATCAATTCAAAGCTTTGATTGGTACCCTCTTTAGCCTTTAGTACCTTGTGGGGAAGGATTTCCTCAGATTTTTGCAGGGGTTATGTCTTTTGTGAGGGCTTTCAAGTGTAAAAAGAGGTAAGGGCAGAGTGTTTTCATCACACCTTCACATTCAATCATTCTTATTCTGTGAGATGGCTCTCCCAGATAGTGTTGAATTTGCCAACTACCTCGAGACTTTGGAGGCGATGTGCTCCTACAACATTGACTACAATTCTTAAAACATGCGTCGAGTTTCTTTATGGCGTAATCGGTCCATAGAGTGGAACATGCTGATGGTGGCGGTATAATTCTGGTACCCTGAAGACCATGTATTTCGCTTTGGCTTGGAAGAAATTTGTCCGACCTATGTGGAATTTTTTTCCATATTGGGAGTAAATCCTATTGTGGCGACAGTTATGCCTGAGTTTTCTCGATCTCCTTGGGAGTTGTTGGCCGGGTTTCTTTGTGTTTCGTCCTCGGCATCTGGATCATTGGTTGTTGGAGGTATGACTTCACTTTCGACGATGTAACGGTCCATGCATTTATGGAGGTTGGTGATGCTGTATATGCCGAAGCTATCATTCTGGGCTTGGTTTCAAAATTATTGTTAGTGAACGGGGAGCTGATGGTGGACCCACAACTTGCACCTATTACCCTTTTGGATGTCCTACCGTCGCAATCTTGTAGTGATGATACTGGCGGAGACCCTGAATGGCCTGGATGCCTGGCGAAAAGGGTGTTCTGAATTTTTGAGGGGTAGCCCTGTGATGTTGTACATGTGGTTGTCTGAAATATTTCTCCTGGTGACTCTTCCGAAATACCCTTTGTCGGTTGTACCCAACTTATTTTTGCACCATTTCATCAATGTTGGCCTGGATATTGAGAGCTGGGAGAACTGGTTCGTAGAGTATGGGGCTCTAAATTTGTATTGGACAATACTTTGGTGGGGACAGTTGTTGCCTATTCTAGAACTTGGAGAATACTCGTATGTCCAGCTGGTTTGTCTCAGACATACCTCCTTTTATTTCCCTTGGCGGCTTCTGTGCTAATTTGGCTGGTAACAGATCACGCCACCTCGGACACTAGACTTCTTCCCGGTAGAAGATTTGACAGAGCATCTGCGCATATGGCTTGGCTCTGTGTGGGAAAGTCGGTGTCCGTCGACTCGTCCCTCTCAGTCTACTAGGAGAGTTTGGCACATCCCTGGGGATTATATGAAGTGGTTGTGGAGAAGAGTAGTTAGGTAGATGTTGGCAGTGGAGACTGGACCAAGATGGCTTGCCTTATCCGATACCATGGAGGGAGGGTTGTGGTGTTTCCGAGGTTGGTTCAATCTTCTCGGTCTATGGAGCATCTGCGACACTCTATTCAGGTAGGGGAAGCTTGGGGGCCCCATGATGTAGATGATGATGATGATGATGGAGTGGGCTCCTCTGGTAGCTGTGGGTAGGACTCTTGAGGAGTATATTTTTGTAATGGGGAATAAATTTGGGAATTTTATTTGTCTTTTTAGGAAGGTAGGGGGAAGGGAGTTATCCGTTCATTTTCTTATGTAATTGCACTGTAATTTTCTTATTAGTGAAATAAACAAGTTTTTGATAATCCAACTGTGCCTTTTGATGAATTTTGTATTTTGAATTATTTATACCGATCGCTAAGGCATACATAATACTTTTGTTCAAGTATTTGTTAGAATGAACTGTGGCTCTCAGAGATAAGAAAATAATTTTTTTTTTATAAAAATGAAAGGGTTGTGATCATGTAAGATGTATGAGATGCCTATGTACCTATGGGGGCTTTAAAAAGTTTTAATTTTTCTTAAAATGGTTCTACAGAGGATCAGGCCCACGTATTTCTGGGTAGAGGGAAATGAAGGGCTTTTTTTTAGAATAGAAGGGAGATGAGAAAAGTCGTAGCGCACCGAGATTTCGGATTAGGGGCAAAATTTCTTAAGACGATCCAGGTTGACTGGATGAGCCATCCCTTCTCCATCTAAGTCAGTGAGCATGGCGGCACTGTCGGACAAGATATTTTTGATGATGTATGGGCTGCTCTAATTGGGCTTGAACTTCCCTCTGGGGTCCAGATGGGCTCTATTATTTCTTTGAGGGACAAATCCCTCTCTCGGACACCGCGATCCTTGACTCTCTTATTAAATGATCATTCTATTCGGCGATGGTACCCTTGTATGTGGTATAGAGCTTTCAATCTCCTTTCATCTAGGAGGGTTAGCTCGTCAAGACGGCTTTGGTACCAGTCTTCTTCGTTGACCTTACTTTCAAGCATGATATGCAACGAGGGGATTTCCAGCTCCACGGGTAGGACTGCTTCCATGACGTAGCCTAGAGAGTAAGGGGTAGCCCCAATAGAGGTTCGGATTGAGGCTCGGTAGCCCCAAAGGGCGTATAGGATTCGATCAGCCCAATCTCGACAACTTTTGGGCATCTTACTGATGATGTCTTTGAGGTTCTTATTGGCGGCTTCGACCATACCATTGGTCTGAGGTCGGTAGGGAAAAGATTTTTGTTTCTAAATCACATACTTATTGACCACTTCTGTGACTTCTGCCTCGAAATGAAACCCGTTATCTAACACTAGCTTGTGCGGGAACCCATATCGGCAAATGATGTGTTTCTTGATGAATTGGGCCACTTTCTTAGCGTTCAGGACTGTGTATGACTCAACTTCAACCCATTTGGTGAAGTAATCAATGGAAACCGGGATGAACTCATGCCCTTTGGAGGACTTGGGTGTAACCTTCCCTATAATGTCGATGCCCCAGGGAGAAGTCATGTTGTCTAATTCTTATGGAGGCTAGTGTTGAAGGATAGAGAACTGTTGGCATTTGAGGCATCTCTGGACATAGGTGAATCAATCCTGGATCATGGTGATCCAGTAGTAGCCTTATCTAACGATCTTCTTAGCAAGCATGTGACCGTTCATGTGGGTTCAACATTCCCGGTTGTGGATTCTCTGCATTACCTCTTTATTATCAACCCTTGCAATGCAGTGTAGATGGGTTCCATAAAAGTTCTTTTTGAACAGTGCTTTGTGACAGATGATGTACTGAATGACTAGTCTTTGAAGGGTTGCCCGGTCTTTTTTGTTGGAACCTTCAGGATACCTACCATGATTTAGGATGTGCCAGATATCATAATACCAGTAATTCTCTAGCTCGGGATCTTGTTTGGTGATGAGATTAATGTGGTAGTAGTGGGTTGGTTTATCTTGCTTTTCAACTAGGAAGGGGCCATTGTTATTCCTTAGGGCATGTCGACCATGGAGGCTAGGGTAACAAGGGCATCAGCTAGGTTATTTTTTGCTCGAGGTAGGTAGTGGAAGGTGATGTCATGGAATTGAGAGGCTAGTTCTTCTAAGTGGGCATGGAAGGGTTGGAGTTTCTCGACTTTGACTTTCCATTTTCTGAGCACTTAATCAATGATAAGGGAAGAATCCACGTAGACATCTAGGCATTGAATACCTTTCTTGAGGGAAACTCTGAGTCCTACCATACACGCCTAGTATTCAGTAATGTTGTTGGTGCAGGGGAAATCCAGTTTGATGGCGATGGGAGTGTGGGAGTCATCTACGGTGATCAGAAGTATCCCAATGCCATATTCCTTTTTGTTGGCAGCGCCATCAAAGAACATTTACCATCAAAGGTCATGTTGAGAAGCGCAAAGGATGTTTTCATCGGGTAATTCAGAGATCCAGACATCAGCCTCTTCCATAGGGTAGTCAGAGGTGGCTCTTCCTTTCATAGCTTTCTGTTTGACATACACGATATCAAACTCGGCTAAGATCATCAGCCATCGATCCATTTGGTTGGATATGGTAGGTTTCTCAAGAAGGTACTTGATGGGTTACATTTGGGATACAATCTTAATGTGGAAGGCGAGCATGTAATATCGTAATTTTTGCTTGACCCAAACAAGCGCGCCACATGCTTTTTCCAAAGCAGTGTAATCGATTTCGTACTCGTTCGGTTTGCGAATGGAGTAATAGATGGCTCTTTCTTTGCGGGAATCCTTAAGGTATTGGGCTAACAAAGCCCCAGCTGCAATGCCAGTTATGGTTAGGTATAGGAGCAAAGGGAGACTAGGTTGTGGTGGCATGAGTACCGGAGGTTGGGTAAGGTATCATTTGATTCGGTCAAAATCTTCTTAGCAGGCCTCATTCCAAACCTTGGTTGAATCCTTTCGGAGTAGTTTGAAGATAGGTTCGCAGATGGAGGTGATCTGGCTAATGAACCGGCTGATGTATTGTAATTTCCCAAGGAAACCACGAACTTATTTTTTCGTTCGGGGAGGTGCAATATCAAGTATGGTTTTCAGTTTGGCAAGATCTTCTTCTATCCCTCTTTCACTAACCATGAATCCCAAGAGTTTTCCTTTTGTAACGCCAAAGACATATTTTTGTGGATTGAGTCTCATCTGATATCGTCACAGTCGTTCAAAGTACTTTTGGGGAGCGGGAACATGACCTTCTCTAGTTTTTAATTTGATAGTCATATCATTCATATAGACCTCAACTTCTTTGTGAATCAGATCCTGTAGGATGGTTGTGGCAGCCATCTGGTAGGTAGCCCCAGCATTTTTGAGACCAAATGTCATAAAAGTGTTGGAAAATTTTTTCCATGGGGTGGTGAACGCGGTTTTTTCTTAATGATCTGGGTGCATTTTGATTTGGTTGTATCCAGTAAACCCATCGACGAATGACTTGAGAGCATGACTGGCTGTGTTGTCCATGATCATGCTAACATTGGGTAGCGGGTAATAATCCTTTCGAGAGGCTTTGTTCAATTCCCCATAGTCTACACACATCCAAACTTTCCCTCCTAATTTTGACACATGCACTATGTTGGCTAGCCATGTGGGATACTCGATCACATGAATGAAGCCCACGTTCAGTTTGTTGGACCACTTCTTCTTTGACTTTTAGCGACCGTTAGGTGTGGAGCTTTCTCGGCTTTCGTTTAACCATCTTATCATCTGGAAGAGTGGGGATCTCATGCTGAGTAATTTTAGGATCAATGCAGGGCGTATCGTCATAGGACCATGCGAAAATATCCACGAATTCCTTTAATAATTCTTCGAGTTGTGCGCGCTCATGCCCGTCAAGGGTAGTCCCTATACTAATCTCGCGCAGTTGTCTACTAGAACCGAGGTTAACAATAACAGTTTCTTCTTCATTAACTTGAAAGAAGGTATGTTGTTTGTTATTAACCTTATTTAGATCAGTTAAGAATTATTCATTTGTAAAATCATAATCATCAAACATTTGATTAGAATTTAAAAAATTAATGTAAGGCACAACAAGATACTCAAAATCTTTGTTTATTTCATTGAGAGGAAAAATAGCATTGAGAACCTCATCATAGGAGGTCTTGATTACATTTGAGAAAGAATAGACAAAAGAATAAGAAATGGGGTGAACATTGAGGTTAGGTGGGATTTTAGCAGGTAGAACCGACGTAGCATGCTAGTTGAGGAGAGGTGTATTAGCAGCTTTAAAATCATCATGAAGATCATATTCTGGACAGGTTTCTGAACATCTAAATCACATTGAAATTTCCATGAGGGTCATATTCTGGACAAACCCTTTCTATTAAATCGTCCCCTGTCGGGAGTAGAAGTGGTTCAACTCGAAAACATGATAGGAGCATATCATTTGACGCATGCCGTATCTCAAGGATTAGATTGTTGGTACTTGCACCCTTGGCATTATCGTCGTCACCCAAAATGTTGATGATTCGTCCATCATCGAAGAATTTTAATTTCTGATGGAGTGAGGAAGACACACCCTTGATACTGTGGAGCCAAGGTCTTCCAAGCAACATGTTGAAACAAGTTGGGATATCAATAACTTGGAATTCAATGATAGGGTTTATAGGGCCAGCCCCTATTACAAGTTTTATGGTTCCCATCACCTCCCGATGGGTATTATAGTAAGCACGTACAGCAGTGAAGGTTGGAGCGAGGTCACTTTATTTTAGTCCTAAGCATTTGAAGGTTCTTAATGGGCAGACATTCAAGGCGGGTCCATTATCGACATGAGAGAGTGGTACGATTTTCCCCTTAACTTCGATGGAGATGTTGAGTGCAAGTTATGGTTTGGCCTAATTCTGGGGATTTTTTCTTCTGAAAAGGATAGCATTCGGGTAGAGGTCAGGGATCTGACTAAATTTATCGCTTCTTCTGGTGTAGTAGAAGGAGGAACTGTGGGTCTAGTGAGAAACTTGATTAAAGAATTTTTGTTCAACTGGGAAGACCTAAAAAGTCCCCATAGAGTTATGTTAGCTTGAGTTTTCTTCAGTTTATCGAGGATCTTGCTCTCCACGAGGGTCATTTCTGGCATAGGAAGGATTTCAATGCACTTCCCCTTATCATTGGCTAGTAGTGATCTAGGGATCTGGTAATGTTTCCCTGATCTGGTCATGTGATTTACTAAAGAAGGGAAGAACATGAACCCTATTTCTTCATCAATCTTGGGTTATTCTACCACTTTTTTTATTTCTCCAAGGAGCTCCTCAAATGATATCATCCCACACATGTTGGCTACCGGGCCAGTCTTCTCGAAAGCTTATTCTTCATTCGAATCTTCAAATTCTTCCCCCCATCCAGTGGCAAGTCTTTCC
This sequence comes from Sambucus nigra, assembly GCA_949130495.1. Classification (NCBI taxonomy): domain Eukaryota; kingdom Viridiplantae; phylum Streptophyta; class Magnoliopsida; order Dipsacales; family Adoxaceae; genus Sambucus; species Sambucus nigra. Next base: position 215,333,865 of record OX422222.1, on the reverse strand, counting down.
ATGTAAAGTCAATGCATTAGACAACTTCAATTTCTTCTTCATACAGGTCTTCCCATTATGTGGGGATATGTAAGGGTGAAGGGACTAGGCGCCCTTGTAATTTCAGAGTATCAAGTAACTCGATCATACTGCAAATGTCGTTGGTTCGCCTGAATAATTCTTCCATGATCTGTACGACATCATCTAGGCTGACTTCATCGATTGGTACCACCCAACTGTCTGACTCTTGGGCCCTTTTCCATGCTTCCAAGTGCAGAGGGGGCTTGAAGGTAATTTTGCAATTAGAAGTAATTCCACATTAGCAGCAGTGTTTTGGGGATTAAGGAACCGTGGCAGCTCAGCGTGGCAACTCAACGAGGCGGCTCAGAGTGACAACATGTATTTTAGATTATTATATTAGTCATATTGTCTCTTTCTCTATATTGACTGTAGCTATAACGGTTGTAATTACGTAACAAAAATAATAAAGAGTTGTAGTGTGAGGTCAAACGGTACTTGCGAGAGACTAGGCTTGGCAGGGCCCAGGAGAGCTTTCATGATCTATCGAATAACCTTACCACGGGAACTTTAGAGGGACTTGGTTTGGAGGATTGATAAGTGAAGCACCATTGGGGCTTGTCCCAACCATCTTAGATACACCTGGTAAAACATCGAAGAACCGTGATCGTGGAACCTCCGGCGGAGCAGCTTTGAGTTCCATCGAGCGTTGAGCTGTGAACCAAATAGCCCTTTACTTAATGTCACATATACTATAGGTGATGTCACTATCCAGCTAAAAAATGTCAAACCTGCACTTGAGTAAACCACCGTGGTATTTGGGTTTGTCAGGTAGTATGTGATCCACCTCTGCGACAACAGCCCCCTGACACACAATGGTTAGGCAAAAGGCATTTCAAAGGCATTTAATGTTTATGATGTGGAGACAACTAGTGCATCAGGCATTTAATGTTGTGACATAAAGTATGAGGGATGTCTTTCATAGTCTTTAATGACTGATTTGCCTTGGGGATGGTGTGGGAGGGCCATTTAAGGACCCCAACCACCCCTGAGGAAAGGATGATCTTTTTGAGAGTTCAGAAGTTATTGCTAGAGATAATATACATTAGAAAGAGTTATTACAAACCCGAGATTTTGCTCACCCACCATTGTCATTTATTAAGAAGGTTTTAATACTTGATAGAGATTCTTGAGGGTGGTTGGTGTGTTTGGTTTCCAGCTAAGGTGAATCTAGGGTGCGTAATTCTCTCTTCCTCTAGCTAAGTTACTTCAAAGTTCATTACTATTTTTCGAGTTATACACGAGAGACTTGTGAATTTAAACTAAGTTTTATCTTAATTAAGTTTATGTTTTCCTATTATATCATTAATCAAAAGTTTTAGATATTTAACTTATCATTACTATACTTCAAAGGGGTTACACCTCCATCTTATCTAAACTACCCTCTTACATTTAGCGACTCTGCTAGGGAGGCATTCTTCTAAGTAGGGAGTATGGCACAAGATAATGTTAATCTAAGACTCAACTTTGATGACGTCCAATATAATTAAGAACAAGCTGTGAGAGAATTGGAGGCTCTAAGGGATGGGGTTCCTCAAATACTGGTACCTCCAGTTCTGGCGATGATAGGCGCTCCAAGGGTGAGAAAAACGTCCACGAGTGCAGGGTTGGGACCCACTCAGGTAGAGCTCCTCATGAGTAAGTTTTATGAGTTTTTTTAAAGTCCGGTAGGTTCCACAATGTTGGGAAGATTGGAAGGCAATGCCTTCGTAACACCAGGGGCAGCTCCAATGACCCCACCAGGCTCAGGTGTAGCGGTAACGGTCCCAACAAGCATACCCTCTGTTGTGAATCCAATACTGGGAACCCCAGGAGTATCAACGACCCCAGCTGTAACGACTATTCCAGCTGCAATTGGCACTCAACCTATGGTCCCGTTGGTTGTTGCCCCAGTAGCATCACCCATGGAGGAAATGAGGAAGGAGATGTAGAAAGAGATGATGAAGTTCATGCAAGCTTCCTCGCAATTTGCTGGCAAGGTAGCTTCGATTGATGATGACTCTCGAACACCTTATCCTCAGGAATACAAAAATGAGCCCTATCCAAAGGACTATATTCCTCTTATTTTTGAAAAATACACAGGGAAAGGTGGGAACCCGAAGGAGCATATTAAGCGCTTTGTTGAACACTTGAGAGCGCATTTCAATAATAAGAAACTTAGGTTGAGGGAGTTTTATAAATCCTTAACCGATAAAGCATATACTTGGTATTCCCATTTGGATCCTAACATCGTTTCTACATGGGAGGAGATGCACGTATTGTTTGTCCAGAAGTTCTTTCTGGCAGAAAATGAGTTTATTTGACCCAACTAGGTAGGGAGAAGCAAGACCTGGGGAAGAAGTTGTGGCCTATATTCGAAGGTCAAGGAAAGATTGCTCGACGTGAGGCAGGAGGCCAAAGAATTCAAGTTATTACAGATCTGCACTGAGGGGCTGCTTCCTAAGTACATCTGCCATCTTATGAATGAGACACGTGAGGGGACTTTTGCGGCGTTCTTAAAAGCGGCGAGAAATATATCTTTGGTGGTGCCGCCAAATCCGATGGTGGTGCCAATGATGTTTAGGCAGCCGATGAAACCTGGGGTGGGAGGTCTCAGCCCCCATGGGTAGGGTACACTAAGGGGGGAGATAGGCGCAAGGCACCGAAGAAGGATAATAAGAGGAAGTTTGTAAGAGACAGGGAGGACCCACCACTATTGCCTTGTACAGTGGAGGAAGCTGTCAGCAATTACAACATGATGGTCCAAGGCGGAACGGTCTATGAGCCAAAGGACATTCCCGTTGGGAACTCGTTACGGTAATGAAGGCGGATCGAAAGTACTACCAAGTTCATCAGAGGATCCAGCATCCAACCGAGAGTTATTTCACACTGAGAAGAATCATCGATAAGTACATGGAGGCATGAACGTTGCAAATCCCTCCACAAAATGTTAACAAAAATCCGCTGCCAGCACATGGGGCCAATTTTGTGGTGGCCTATGATGAAGAAGCGAAGAGAGGATAAAGAGATTCAACGACAAATCAAGAAGAGTACGAATAAGATCTGAAAGATTATACGAGAGGAATGGATAATGTAGTACTGGATTACGATGAGGCAAGCGCCAAAGATGTGGAGGATGTATATAGCGTCGAAGGTGAGGAAGCACACCCAGTCCTAGAATACTGTGCAGTTGCGAAATCCCTGAAGTTCACCTTGTTCTTCGACCAAGTGGGGATACCATAGAAGAGTAGGTTGGAGATAACCTAGGAAATACTTGATATTACGAGGAATAATGCATCCCCTTCGCTGAGATGGAAGGGGCCCATGGCCAGGTTGGTAAGAAGGATTTTGTCAGAAGTAACCTTCAGCGATGCAGATAGGGCTGTGAGGTTCGCTCACAACAGGCCATTGTATGTGACTGCCGGTGTCAACGGAGTTAGCTTTGCAAGTACTCTTATGGCTGGGGGAGCTTCCATCAATATCATGCCAATAAACTCTTTCCACGCAGCTAATATTCTAGAAGAAAGGTTGGTCCCCATGCCTTTGGTAATTTTGGGGTATGAAAATCAATCTTCCAAATCCATTGGGTACGTTAATGTTGGGATTGTGATGGGAAATTTAAGTTCCCATATCAAGTTACACGTCATAGAGAGTGCAAATTCCTATCATCTGCTAATAGGAAGGGTGTGGATGCACAACCAAGGTCTAGTTCCTTCTATGTACCACCAATGTGCTAAGGCGAATATCAAGTGGACAGAAGTGACCATTAGGACTACAAAAAGGCCTTTCGTTGTCGAGGAAGCTCACTTGGTCGATGCCGAATTTTACACTGAATTAGAGGAGGATGTTAGAGTCCAAATAAAAAGAATGGAGGGAACATGTGTTCCCTCGATCAGAGAAAGGATGGGGCCCTTGAATGAGCAGAAGAAGGAGGTTGCAAGTAGCACAAGGGAAATGACCGAAGAATCTCACCAAGTGGTCCATCGACACCAAAGCATCTCGAAGCATCTCAAAGACATAATGAGGCCCAGAGTGGATTCCATGGAGCATGAGGTCCAATGACAAAGCGTGCTGAGACGATTCTCAAGAAAAAGAGTGGCCGAGGCTTCTAGAGAGAAGAAGAGGAAGTCAGTCACCGCTACTAGCAGACAATGCAAGAAAGTCATTAAGAAATAAGGAAAAGTTGTGTATCAATTGTAACGGTGTGAGTGAGCGACCAAGGAAGCTGATGATGAGGTTGACCGGATATATAAATGATTTTTGGTGGATCAACGGGGATAATGCATGGTGATAGAAAACTCCAACATATAGGAGTTCGTAGAGGATGTCACCGAAGAGCTAGACTACATGGCAGATCAGCCAAAGCCACGAGCACAAGAGTTGGAGAAGTTAAACCTAGAGAAAGAAGGGAAAGATCCAAGGCCTATCTTTATCTTGAAGTATCTCGGTGAATAGAGATGAGAGGCCTTGGTTAGATTGATTTAGCAATTCATAGACGTTTTTTCCTGGAAACACACAGAGATGGAAGGGTTGGATGAGGAAGTGGGTTGCCACAAGTTGAGCGTAATGCCATTAGCCATTCTAGTGAAATAAGTGATGAGAAGGTACAAGCCTGATCTAGATTTTAAGATCAAGGAAGAGGTTCAATGCTTACTAATGGCAGGGTTCATCACACCGATATAGCACCCACTCTGGCTATCTAGCATTGTCCCAATGGGAAAGAAAGACGAAAACCAAATAAAGATCTATGTTGATTTCAAAGGTTTCAACAGAGCTTGTCCTAAAGATGAGCTCCCTCTGTCGTCCATCGATAGCCTGATAGATGCAACGGTTGGTCATGAGATGTATAGCTTCATGGATGGGTATGTAGGGTACAACCAGATCAAGATGGACCCCATGGATGCAGAGAAAATAGTGTTTAGAACCCTGTTGGGAAACTTCATATACATGGTGATGCCGTTTGGACTCAAGAACATGGGGATGACCTACCAGAGAACGATGATGGTCATTTTCCATGACTTCTTCCACAAATTTGTGGAATTCTATATGGATGATTTGGTCATAAAATCGAGGAAGGAGGAGTCCCATCTGAGAGATTTGAGGAAGGTGTTCTCCTGTTGCAGGAAGTATAAATTGAAGATGTATCCACTGATGTGTGTTTTTGGAGTGACAAGTGGGAAATTCCTAGGCTTTGTGGTTGATAGAAAAGGGGTGCAGATGGATCAGGAAAAACAGCGGGCGATCTTGGAAATGCCATGCCCAAGAATGGTGAAGGAGCTGAAGAGTTTCCTCAGCAAAGTCTCCTACCTTAGGAGATTTATGCTAGATTGGCCGAAATAACACACCCACTGATGCAGTTGTTGTGAAAGATTATCAAATTCAGGTGGGAGGAGATTCACCAGGAGTCTCTTGATGGACTAAAAAAGCTCCTCGTTTCACCACAGACCATGGTTCCCCTAAGGGCGGGAATACCGTTGCAACTATACCTCACGCCGACTACGAGGTCCGTAGGAGCTTTACTGGCACAAAAGGTTGACGGGCAAAAATGACGAGTCTATTACCTCAGCAGGATCATCCATGGACTAGAAGTAAGATATAGTAGAATGGAAAGGCATTGTTTAGCCTTAGTCTTTGTATCACAAAAACTTAGACATTACATGCTGTCTTTTACAATTCATATTGTAACTAGATGTGATCATATTAAGTATTTAATATCAAGAACTATATTGATTGGTAGAGCAGCTACGTGGTTCCTCGCGCATTCAAAAGCCAGGCGTACGCTGATCTGTTGGCTATTTTCCCCTCAGGAACATCTGAGCTACCCAAGGAAAGTGTTCCAAAATACGATTTGCAGGCCAATCACCTGGATGCAACGGAGGAGGAATGGACAATGTAGTTCGATGGGTCTTCAGCAGAAAAGAAAGGAGGAGTATGGGTTATTCTTTCAAAAGGAATGGAGGAGATTTTCCTTTCTTACAAGTTAGATTTCCCTTGTTCTAACAATAAGGCATAATATAAAGCATTGGTGTTGGGATTGCTAGAGGCACTTCGAAGGGGGATTCATTCACTTTGCATCAAAGGGGATTCAAATTTAGTGGTTCAGCAAGTGAATGGAGAGTACGCGTTGAATCACATGAGCCTGGCACCATACAGGACAATCATTCAGAGACTCCTCTATCAGTTCCATCGGACCAAGATCAAGAGATAGCCTAAAATGATGAATCATCACCTAGACGCATATGCCACCATTTCCCAGAAGATGGTCATGAGGAATGATACAACTATCGTCATGATCCAATGAAGAACAACTCTTTCGATGGTACAATCATTTCTACTAATGGAAGAGGACGCAGACTGGAGGGAAGAAATCAAAAGGAAATTGGAATCTGGGGAAGGGGCAATGGGGATGAAAGAATTGGACCAATACTTCACGAATCAGGGGAACCTTTACTTCAGAAATGCAGGAGGATGGATATCTAGGTGCATCGGCCCCGAAGAAGTAGAGCGAAGATTAAAGAAAATACACGAAGAGCACTTTAAAATAACTGAGATACCCCTCTACCGAAGAATGTAAAGGGAGAGGTATTTTTGGCCAAAAATGAAACTGGATGCGATAGGGCTACAACGAAAGTGCGACAAATGCCAATTGTTCTTGGAGGCAACAGAATGTCATTTTGTGAAGGCTTAGGATGACTAGAGACAACCCTATATTGACTTCATTAAAGATGGAGTTATCCCGACAGAAAAAATTAATGAGATGGGACTCCGGTGAATGGCCCCGAGATTCTACGTTCAGGAGGGGCAACTTTATCAAAGCGGGTACTTCAACAGGACTTTGTGTTGTATCATGAAGGAAGAAATAACTGAGGTCCTCAAATAGGCGTACGATCCAGCTCACATAGGAGGGGCTAAATTATATGACCATTTGATGACTTTGGGATACTATTGGCCAATGATGGAGAAAGATTCTTCTGAATTTGTTCGGAGGTGCAAGGCTTTCCAACTTTATGGAAATATGATTCATGCCCCATCGGTGGACCTACACTGCCTGGAAATTCCCTATCCTTTTCACACTTGGGCATTCTACCTGGTAGGGGAAATACACCCTTCTTCGAGGGGAAGATATGGATACTAGTAGCAACAGAGTGCTTCACAAAGTGGGATGAAGAGATACCACTAAGAAGGGCAACAGCGGGGGTAGTGATCAACTTCATCAGAGAACACATCATTTGCCATTTTGGGATCCCAAAAGTTATCCTTTCAGACAATGGAACCCCTTTCGGCAATTCAGAAGTAACGATGCTCACAAACAAGTACTCCATTGTCCATCATACTTCGACGATGGCATATCCAAAGGGAAACGGTCAAGCCGATGCAACTAACAAAACTTAAGTTAATATCTTGGCTAAAATAATGGAGGCTTTCCCAGGATCATGGGATGACAAGATAGAAGCCGTATTGTGGACCTATCGAACAACTAAGAGGAATCCCATAGGGTATACACCGTTCTCTCTTGTCTATGGGGCCGAGATGATTCTCTTAGTGGAGTTAGAAGTCCCCTCTGCTTGATATTCTTTATGAAGTAGCATGCTCCCCCAAAATAGACATGTGCAGTTGAAATCGTTGGACGAATACAAAGATAATGAGATGCAACACTTTTAAATGTATACGAAGCAACTCTCTAGGGCCTATGATAACTTAGTGAGACTAAGGAAGTTCGTGGAAGGAAACCTCGAATTAAGAGCAGTAGTGAAACATATCAGGGGGATTCCTCTACAAAAGTTTACAGCGAATTGGGAAGGACCTTTCATTGTGAAGGAAGCTCGTGACTTGGGTTATTGCCTAATCTCTAAGATGGAAGAATACAAACCATTCAAAATCAATAATAAATGGTTGAAAGTCTATCATGTGTAGGCAGTTATGTTTCTCCACTGATGTATTTGGCTTTTGTTATGAATACACAAGTTCTTTATATGATGAGTATGCAAGATCTTTTTATTATTATAACTTAAGTTGAGATGAAAGAATTACAAAACTTCACACTTCACAATCTATGTAAACAGTTGTACCACAAAGAAATGGCATAAGAAAATAAATATCTTTTTCCTTTCATAAACTTTGGGGCATTACAAAATTGGGAGTTATTGCCCAAGAATTACATAAGAAGAAAAGAAAAAAATATATATATACAAGTTCATTGGCCTAAGAGGAACCACAGATCTGGAGAAGACAAAAAATCTCATAGGAGGCCCGAAGAAGCTGCTTGGCAAGACTGTTGAGCATTGACAGAGACCTCTAACCTTATTTGCGCATACGTAAGATTGATTAGGAGTTTCTCTCATTTCAGCTTCGCCAGACGCAGAGCTTCTTCGATGTCCTCCACCTCCTTGTAAATGGCTCCAAGAAGAGGTTCTAGCTCGGCCAACATAGCATCCTCAGCCCACTAGTCCCCCTGATGCTTCCGCAAGAGTTCCCTCTAGCTGTCCTCTCATTGGCTCTTTAGGGTCTTTAAATGTGGGATAAGCTAGTCAAAATGAAGCCCGTCACGACCCAACTCCCTTAGATAATCCAGAAACTAGTTAAGGATGGGTCTGGTAACGTTCGAGGTTGTGTTGTTGATAATCTCAGCAATGACGGTAGCCATGACTTGAAGCCTGTAACCCATAACGGAGATGTTTGAACGCAAGCAATCCACCGTGAATGTCTCAGGATGATTATTTAAAAGTTATTTAATGACCAGACGATGGTTGGCAGGCATGCGGAGCTAGGTTGGGAAGAAGAAGCTCACAGCCAGATTTGCTCTCTATAATAGCACCGATCGTGAAACCTTGATCATTATGGCTAGATTCTTCTGAAGCGACAGGTTCCCGATGGGGCGAGGAAATGGGTGAAGGAACTGGTGGAGTAACCTCCTGAGCAACCTGAAATAGTTAAAGGAAATAAAGAGTTGATGAAAAAAATACCTTAATAATTGCTTTCATTATTAAGTCACCGATATAGGTGGAGTTTATGAAAAAATCTTAACAAGTGTTTTCATTATTAAGTCACCGATATAGGTGGAGTTTATGAAAAAATATTCAAAAGTATTTTCATTGTTAATTCACCGATATAGGTGGAGTTTATGAAAAAATCTTAACAGGTGTTTTCATTGTTAAATCATCGATATAGGTGGAGTTTATAAAAAAATCTTAACAAGTGTTTTCATTGTTAAGTCACTGATATAGGTGGAGTTTATGAAAAAATCTTAACAAGTGTTTTCATTGTTAAGTTACCGATATAGGTGGAGTTTATAAAAAAATCTTAACATGTGTTTTCGTTATTAAGTCACCGATATAAGTGGACTTTATGAAAAAAGCTTAACAAGTGATTTCGTTGTTAAGTCACCGATATAGGTGGAGTTTGTGGAAAAATCTTAACAAGTGATTCCATTGTTAAGTCACCAATATAGGCGGAGTTTTTGGGAAAATTATAACAAGCATTTTCGTTAAGTCACCGATATAGGTGGAGATTATGAAAAATAACCTTAACAAGTGTTTTCATTGTTAAGTCACAACATAGGTGAAGTTCGAGAAACTAAGAAATGCATAGAGAAATTTGTGAAGTACCTCAGCAATAGTAGAAGTGAGAATGGGAGTCACTACGGGGGCCATAATGGTAGAAACCATTAGGGGCGGGCTCACTGCCTCAGTAGCCTCAACAGGGCCCTTGGCTGAAGAAATCTCAACGGTAGGCAAACCTCCCTCGCCAATATAAGGGACTAAGGCCAACACGGGCGTATCATCATTAGAAGAAGATGTTGGACCTTAAAGAGATGCCCCAACACCGGTGGGTCTAGAAGAGCTAACGGGAGGAGCATCAGCATCAACCTTGGCCTTAGAAAAGAAAGGGCCACTAAGTGCAAAGGGTGGAGAGAGACTTCGAGAAAGCTACATCAACAAAGATAAGTGTGAAAATTACAAATTAGTACTCAAAAAGAGAGAAATACTTTTAAACGTTACTTACCCCGGTTATCGCACCAAAGAGGGGAATTGCGGTCAAAGGTCTCTTCAGTGCAGTGGGAAGGAGAAGCTTAGCTATAAGAGACACCACTCCCACCTTAAATAGCCCAACATATCAGAATGATAAACAAAGCGACCCTATAGTCCTGTATGGACCCTATAGTCCGTTATATCAGAGGTGGGGAGCTATCGGAGTCTAAGTCCGAAAAGAGGAAATTGATTTACAAAGCGACCAAGTTCACCCTCATAGGGGACATTTTGTACAAGAAGGGGTTCTTGCTTCCCATCCTCAGATGCATCCATCCATCTTAGGTGGAGTATATTTTAAAATATGTGCATAAAGGGTCATATTCCAACCACATTAGGGGGATCATTGGCTAAGAGAATCATTAACCGTTGTTATTAGTGGCCGACGTTAGTTAAATACACAGTTGCGTATGTCAAAAAGTGTGATAAGTGACCAAGGTTCTCCAGCATACCCCATGAACCTCATCAGCCTCTTACCTCCATTACATCTCTGTGACCATTTGCGATTTGGGGGATCGATCTGGTTGGACCCTTACTGATTGGGCATAAATATTGTATATTCACTCCCCTAATTTTAGTACATTTGTGAACCTGAGTGATGCAATCGATATGGATTTAACTCACACTTATGCAACTAACCTTCATTGGCAAGTATTTCATGTTTCGTGTTTCTCCTATGTGTTTTACAGGTTAATTATGCAAGCGATGCAAAAGAGAAATTAAAATAATAAAAGAAAGGCTAGGAAGGCAAGTTCAAGGGAATTTTGGTAATTATACAACTGGATCCCAGAGGAGGAGTCAACTGAAAAGTTGAAAAACTCTGAACAACGAGAACCATGGAAGAAACGATATCAAAATCCGAGCTACGGTTGAAGAGTTATGATCAATTGAAGTTGAGGAAAAATCTAAGAAGAAAAGAAGAAAACATGAGAAAAATTCTAAGTGTCGAAAAGAGGAAAAAGGCACCCAAAACCAGAGAAAATTCCCGAAGCCCAGGTCGAACTGGTTCGGGGTATCTGCGAACCGTTTCGGGGCATTGATCCAAAGAGTTCCGTTTGGTTACAACTCATTCTAAAACGTATTTGTACGAAGCTAATGACTTAGGAAAGGGGATTCATGATAGTTTTTCATAGTTTTTTATGGAGAGAAAGGCAGAAGATCACCTAGGAACATAGTTGAATTATTTTCTTCAAGATTGATTCATTTCGGGTTTGTTTTCAAGTTTTAATCCAAGTTTAATTTTTCTTATTATTGTTCTTGCATGGTTATTTTTCTTACTTGATTAAAACAATTTCTGGGTTCATAACGCTTATTCGCATGTTTCAATATAGTTTCATCATGATTTCTTTCACATGCAATGTAATTATTTCATGCATCGGTCAGTTTAATATGTCCGACTAGATTTAAAAGGGTCGGGATGCATGAACTCAACCTGATGTGTTAGTTGCATGTGTATAAAATGAATCCTCTGAATTTAATGATTTATTACGACCGTATTGTGTAGCAACACAACCATCGGGTAACCGTGATGCTTTAGAATGAAATACGAGTGTCGCTACCGTGCGTTACCTCTTTACTCGTCCTCTGATTTCGTATAGTGCGGGCTTGAACCTCATATACGTAATGCTTGGGAGTACTAAAGTCTGGGTCTAATCAATCACTTAGATTTATGATATTTTTTATGTCTGCAGTACACTAGGGTTAAGGGATTGTATTCCCGTCCTGTTTTCTTCATTATATAGTTCAAGTTTTAAGTCAATCATTATCAGTAATTTAGGTGATTTAGAATAGTTGCATTCCATTCATACTTTGGTGCATCAAAAAAATATTTTCAAAATTGCATTTAGCTATAGTCAATTCCCAAAATAGAATATCTTTTCCTTTTTTTTAGAGTCAGAGTTAGGTTTTCTTCGTCTGTCCAACGTCATTACAACTCTGTTGTCCTATTTCCCTTAGGATCGATACTCGACTTATCGAATTATTACTTGAGCGACAGGCTTGCACTTGAGCATAGAGAGTACGCACTTCTGAGACACATTCTTAGTCGCGTCAAGTTTTTGGCGCCCTTGCCGGGGAATTAGGTAGAGTTAGGATTAGATCGAGTCAATCTAAATCTTTGACCAAAAATTCCAAAAATCCAAAAACATAAAAAAAAAAAAAGAACAAAAATATTCCTCATCATCTCTCACAAACTTGTTAATGCAAAATTCTGAATTCACTCTAACTCCCCATAATACTCCAACCCACATTCATGAAAACTCGATTCTTGAGTACAACCCTGAGCCCTCACACTCCTAACGCTCCACAATTATGGGTTCCACCTCCCATACCATCACACTCAATCACAAATAACACTCTGTTTTCCCTCTTAGGACACACATCAGAGCACGCTCAAAGTATACTAAGTGAGGACACAGAGTCTTTGAGTGAGAGAAATATGTCACAACACGGTAGTGCAGCCTCCGATGAGGAAGAGGCCTCGTATCGCCCTTTGAGAGTAATCTTATATCCCGAGCGCATTGTCACTCCAGGATGCATTTTACTCCCGTATAATGCAGGGCAATTTCTCTTTAGGAATAGGATGATCCAGATACTTCCCACTTACCATGGAATGGATTCAGAAAATCCATATGCCCACAATATGGAATTTGAGGAGGCGTGCGAGACTCTCAGCGATCAAACTTTCACAAAAGATGTGCTTCGCCTTAAACTCTTCCCATTCTCGCTAAAGGATAAACTAAGTCCTCGCTCTGCTCTTTCCTCCACATCGAACGAACTCTATCAAGGCTCAAATTCAAACACTCCGATAATTAGAAAATGAGTCATTCGATTGATGCTACGAGCGTTTCAATGAGTTAATTACTTCGTGCCCCCATCATGGATTTGATAAACTGTAAATTATTTCCTTCATCCATAATGGGCTGAACATTAATTCTAAGCAAATCGTTGAAACCATGTGCGATGGTCCATTTGTCGAATTAGAAGCCAATGACGCTGAGATTCACGTGAGGTATGTTGCCGAGACTACCTTATCCTGGGATACATCTGACCCTAATGCTCAAAATCGAAATCGCCATGTGATAACCACTCCATCGGCATCCGACCTATTTCGCGTAGAAAACAATTCTATGACGGACTATCGACTCAATGTACTTGAGAAAGGAATGTGAGACCTACTTGAAGTATGTGGAAGAGGATAACTGGATCCATCCCAAACCCCGTCGAGAAGGTGTGTGCGATTTGTGAGGCAGGTCATTCAACTGAGGAATGCCCGACCATACCTGCGTACAGAGTTATGCTTCAAGAACAAGTAAGTGGTATAGGAGCATTCAAGGGTAATTTCGGTGCACCGCAAGGGAATTATTACAACCCTTCATGAAAAACCATCCTAGTTTTAGATATGGGCAACAACATGCTGCGATGAATCCTAATTCACATGTTGCCCCTCCTCCACCACCGTACTTTCAACAAGCTCCACACATGCAAGGACATGTGTAAGCACCACCACCTCAAGGAGCATATATCACTCCACCGCGGAGAAATATCGAGGATACGATGAGCCACTTTATCAATACCGAGAATGAAACTAATGCCAAATATGATCACATGATCAGTGACATAAATGCAAATATTTCAAAGATACAAACATCGTTGAGTGTCCAAGAGAAGGACAAGTTTCCTACCCAGGGCCAAAGACCTCCCCAAGGTCAAACTAGTGTTACCTCCACTTATACAGAACATCAGGAGCAATGTTAAGCTATGACCACTCTTTTTAGTGGGAGAGTTGTTGATTTATCACCTCCCCCACACGACACAACCAAAGATAAGGAGATTTCGCCCAGCATGAAAGAGGCCGAAGATGTCCACTTGAATGAGAGTTATAAAGAAGACACTAGTGAGCCCGAGGTAGTAGTGAAACCCCCCACCGTGGCACCATTTCCTCAAAGGCTGGCTCCTTCCCACAAAGTAAACCCCCGTGATGAAGTTCTGACGTGCTTAAGCAAGTAAAGTTAAATTTACCTTTCCTCGATGCCATTAAGAAAATTCCAGCTTATGCGAAAGTCATCAAAGACTTGTTAATAGTGAAGAGGAAGATGAAGGTAAAGAAAAATGTCTTTCTAGCACAGAACGTGAGCTCCATCCTACTTAATGATCTCCCGCCAAAATTCAAACATCCCGGTGCACCTACCATTTCCTGCATCATCGGAGAAAATAAAATTGAAAAAGCCTTACTTGACTTGGAAGCAAGTGTCAATATCCTCCCTTACGCAATCTATAGGCAACTTGATCTGGGCGACCTCAAACCCACAAAGATCACTCTCCAGTTAGCAGATCAAATCGTGAAGATCCCAAGAGGTATAGTTGAGGATGTGATCATTCAAGTCGACACTTTCTACTTTCCGGTACATTTTGTCATTTGGGACACAGAACCCTCTTTGGCCTCAATCAATCATGTTCCCATCATTCTTGGGCGCCCATTCTTAGCTACAGATAATGCAATTATCAATACTCGAAATGAGAAAATGCAACTCACCTTTAGGAACATGACCTTAGAGACTAACATCTTCCATATAGCCCAACATACGGGGGAAGAAGATGATCTTCACGCGGTGAGCTTCATCGACGAGATCATAGAGGAGTATTTTGAGAAAAATTATTATGGTAATGCCCTAGGGTCATTCCTAGTGTCGAGCCACGAGAGTGAGGGAACATATACTGAATTTGAGAGGGAATTTGAGGAGTTGAGAGAGTTACTTGATGAGAGAGCGTCGAAAGAGGACACAAGAGATGTAAGTTAGGTTTCTCGATTCGAGGAGTTACCGCCAAAGGAGGCACGCATGGTTCCCTCCAGAGATAAATTTTTGACCCTCGAATTGAAGAAACTAACCTCCTATATTAAATATGCATACCTAAGAGAGGACGAGACATTTCCTATTGTTGTCTCCTCTAGCCTAGACGAAGAGCAGGAGGTTAAACTGTTAAAGATTTTAAGGAAGAACCAAGGTGCATTCGGTTGGCGTATTGTTGATTTGAAGGAGATAAGTCCTTTGATTTACACCCACAAGATTCACCTCGAGGAGCATATCAAGCCCTCGATAGAAATGAAAAGAAGGCTAAACCCCAATATAAAAGAAGTGGTGAGGACCGAAATAATTAAGTTATTAGATGCCGGAATTATCTACCCAATCTCGGATAGCAAGTGGGTGAGCCCTATCCAAGTTATCCCGAAGAAGTCCGGCATGACAGTGATTGATAATGATAAGGGAGAGCTAGTTTCCCAACATACAACCACCGGGTTCCGCATTTGCATTGATTATCAAAAACTCAATGCTGGGACTAGGAAAGACCATTTCCCCTTGCCATTTATTGATCAAATTCTTGAGAGAGTAGCGGGGAACCCTTACTATTGCTTACTTGATGGTTATTCTGGATATAACCAAATTGGGGTAGATTTACTTGACCAAGAGAAAATGACCTTCACTTGTCCCATTAGTACGTTTGCCTACAAACGTATACCATTCGGCTGGTGTAATGCACCCTCGACCTTTCAAAGGAGCATGTTGAGTCTATTTAGCGACATGGTTGAGAGAGGACTTGAAGTGTTCATGGATGATTTTAGCATTTTTGGCACATCTTTCGATCTGTGACTGGCAAAGCTGGAAAAAGTACTTGCCCGGTGTGTGGAGAAGAACTTAGTGCTAAATTGGGAGAAATTCCATTTTATGGTCACTGAGGTAATAGTTCTTGTCCACATAGTTTCATCCAGGGGGATAGAAGTTAATAGAGCTAAGATAGATGTCATAGCCAATATACCCCCACCAAAATCGCTCAAAGACGTGCGCTCCTTCTTGGGCCACACAGAGTTTTATCGAAGGTTCATTAAGGACTTCAGCGCCATCTCTAGACCCTTAAGAAACCTACTCATGAAGGACACCCCATTTAAATGGACTGAAGCACGCCATAGCGCTTTTGAAAAACTAAAAATTATGTTTGTGTCCGCTCCCATCATATAAATTTCGGATTGGTCCTTACCATTTGAACTCATGTGTGATGCTAGGGATTATGCGATAGGGGCTGTTTTGGGCCAAAGAAAAGACAAACAGGCTCATGTCATCTACTACGCTAGTCGGACTCTTATTGGACCATAACTCAATTACTCCACTATAGAGAAGGAGTTTCTAGCAGTAGTCTTTACTCTTCACAAATTTTGGTCCTACCTTACCGGTTCTCCCATCACTTACTTCACCGACCACGCAGTATTGAAATACCTACTTTTGATGAAAGACGCAAAGTCGCGCCTCATAAGGTGGATCCTACTCCTACAAGAGTTTAATCTCTCTATTAAAGATATGAAAGGAGTAGAAAACGTCGTTGTCGACCATTTATCACGGCTTTCGTCTGACGTACCTAGTGATCCTATACCTAGAAATCAATACTTTCAGGAAGAGAAACTCTTTGCCAGCTCTTCTTTGCCCTAGTTTGTGGATATAGTGAACTATCTTATCATGGGAGCCGTCCCTCCTAATTGGATACCGCAAGATAAGAATAGGTTTATTACTTGGTCACGCATGTTTTTCTATGACGATCCTTTCCTATTTAAATACTATGTCGACCAAATAATTCGACGTTGTGTACCGGATGACGAGAACCCCAAAGTCATCCAATTCCGTCATTCGGAAGCTTGTGGAGGTCACTTTTCAACGAAAAAGACGGTCGCTAAGATTCTTCAATGCGGCCTTTATTGGCCCACAATATTCTGGGATATGATCAATTGTTGCAAATCTTGCGATAGGTGTTAAAGGATGGGAGCGATTACCTGATGAGACATGATGCCATTAACCCCGATACTCATTATAGAGATCTTTGACTGCTGGGGTATTGACTTCATGGACCCGTTTCCCCCATCTTTGGGTTTCCTATACATCCTTGTCCCAGTAGACTATGTTTCTAAATGGGTGGAATCTATAACTACAAAGACCAATGAAAGCAAAGTCATGATTATGTTCCTACAGGAACACATACTTTCCCGCTTCGGTGCTTCGAAAGCGATAATCAGTGATAATGGCATGCACTTTTTGCAACAGGCCATTCACGAAGCTCATGAGAAAGTATGGCATCATTCGCAATGTTGGAACGACCTATCACCCACAAACGAATGGGCAGGCCGAACTAGTGAGTCGGGAGATCAAGAAAATTCTCGAGAAGACCGTCAATCCCACCAAGAAATATTAGTTACTTTGATTAAATGATTCACTATGGGCCTATCATACCGCATACAAAAGTCCGCTCGACATGTCCCCATTTTGCTTTGTGTATGGAAAACCTTGCCATCTTCCCACGGAATTAGAGCACAAGGCGTATTGGGCGATTAAGAAGTAGAATTATGATATGCATAAAGTCGGTGAAGCTCGCAAGCTTCAATTACATTAGTTAGAAGAGATACGCAATGATGCGTATGAGAACGCAAAAATTTCCAAAGAAAGGATGAAACTCGCTCAGGATAACATCATTTAACGCAAAGAGTTTCTTCCTGGATAAAAAGTTCTTCTCTACAACTCTCGACTTCATATATTTCCGGGCAAGATGTTGTCACGATGGTCTGGCCCGTTCGTTGTAAAGAATGTATTCCCTCACGGAGCTGTGGAAATAGATGCTTTAAAAGGTGGAAATACATTTAAAGTAAATGGACAATGCCTAAAGCCATATTTAGAGACGTGTACGGAAGAAGTCGACACCGTTTGGTTGTCAGACCCCGTTTACGGGGTCGAGTGAGCTTAAAATGAAAGGTCGCCGCACCCCCGATGCGTATGGGGTGAATTCTTGTGTACAATAGTGGTTTGTGAATTAGGTTACTTTTGAGTCCGGAGCACGGTTCACGAGAGAGAGAGAGAGTTAGAACACTTTTTAAGAGAGTTTTCACGTATTTTGGGGGCTTGGTCGAGGCAATTTTAGGTCACCCGAGGGTTTATAACATTTTTAGGGGAGAAAACGAACGAGAGGAGATAGGAGAGAACACTTTGTTTTTGAGACGAGAGAGAATCCAACCTTTCTGTCCAGCACCCTCCCCCGAACCCCAAGGTGAACCGGTTCGGGGTACCTAGCAGATTCCCTCCCCCCCCCCCCCCCCCATTTTCCAAATTCACTATTTTCCCTCCTCTCTTCCCTCAATTCAATTCCCTACTATTTTTCCCCTCCAAAACCTTCCCCCCTTCCACTATCAATCCCAATTCCTTCCCTTCTTCCTCTCCCTCCAAACCCATTGCCATTTCCAACCAAAAATTCATCCCCAACACATATAAATTCACCCCCACCCCTCATCCATTTCTCACACTATAATTCACTATCCCCCTCCTCCATACCATATCATTCTTCTCTACCTATCTCGCTCTCTCTCTCTCTCTCTCACCATGTCGCGTCCCCGCCAAGCCAATTTCCTCCCTAAGAAATATGATGACACCACTGTCCTTGATGACGAGGGTAAGGGGGTGTTTCTAAGCATACAAGAACGCCATTGAGCCGAGAAATACTTCTCGTCCACGCGCCCTATCCACATCTAGTATTTTGTTAATTGCGAGCAACTGCCCGGCGACGTCACCGTCCTATTCGACCGCCGGAGGTGGTGCTCATTCCTCTCTCCTACAAGCAACAACGTATTTGAAGCTGAAATCTACCAATTTTATGCGACACTCATTCATAAATCCTCCACACTTCATGAGGCCTGCCTTGACGGTATCCAAATTCCATTTTTGGCCACCATCATCGCGTGCAAAATGCGTGCCAAAGGGGTTGTCCTCCCCGTGCCTTTTCGATATCGCACAAATGGTGCCCTCCGCACCAAAGAAGAATGCATTTCTCGAATGGCACCCGGTGTGGAATGGGTGCGGGATTCTTTTCCCATAGGAAGTCTATCGGATATGGTGCGATTCACTCACCTAATTTCTTGTGGAGCAATCCACCAAACCACCAACGACTCGGTGGTCCGACTCCGTCACGCCAACTTCCTCTACCACTTTCTCGACCATGAAAGCACAGTATATCTGGCCCAACTCCTCTACGCGGACATCATCAATGCCTCCTATGACGAGTGGGGCAAAGTCACGCTCCCTTATGTTCGCCTCATTACGGAACTTTTGATGGAAGCCGAAGTGGACGACCCGGGGCAGCAAATTTGACTCCCCCGTCCCATTGGAAGAACCTCCACCACTCGGAGTGAACGCCAAATGCGAGTGGCTCACCCCAACCGTACCATTCTCAATGAGGGTGCGAGAGAAGGAGAACATGATGCCCCGATGATGGAAGTGGATGAGGAAGAAGAGGAGTATGAGGAACAAGAGGATGATTCGAATTTTGAGCCCCCAGGTGAAAATTTAATAGGCGACTTTCGGTGGTTGAATCCCGCCTCAACGGGTTCATCACCCAATATAATCAAGATCAATTTTCCTATCAAAGGTATCAAGTGTCTTATCGGAGGGACACAAGTATGATGCGCCGGCTCCAAGTCCATCTTTATGAGCTCAATTTGGGTTGACCCCCTCCAGCTTTTTTCTATGATCCATACTATCCCAACGCACCCGGACACTCAAATCAGCCTCCCCAATGAAGCCCGTGTTTGTTTTTGATGTGTTTGATGTGTGTTTGTAATGGTGGTTATTTACATCGCTTATTTGCTTTCTCTACCCTCTCTATTGTAACACATGTTTCTCCGTTGCTATAATACAATTTTGCCTTTCTGTTTTAATTTGTTTGTTTTATTTTTTCGCACTTTTCATTCACTTTGAGTTAGATTTTAGTCATTTTTGCTTCAGGACAATGCAAAAGTCTATGTTGGGGGAGGGGGGGGGGGGTCACATGTGCATTTTTCTAAAACTTTACAATTTTAAAAAATGCATAGAAATTTCAAAAAAAAATTGAATTTTTTTTTGAAAAATCTAAAAATATTTTCCTTCAAAATAAATAAAAATTGGAATTCAAAATTTTCAAAAATATCATTTAAAATCGATTTAAAGTCTCAAATTGTAAAAACATAATACACAAAGTCGAAATTGACCAAAGATGGGAAATTGTGTGAAAATTGACGACTTAACGAATAAGTGTGGAGATTAACAACCCCAGTGAGATTCGAGCCTTTCATTTTTGTGAAATTTATAAATCAATCCGAGTCAATTGTTAACTTAAAGTTCTTTTCAGCGGTCTAATAAGTCGTCGAGGATCTCAAGTCTTTCACTTTGATCGATTTTGAGAAAAGTGTGTGATATTGCCTTGAAAAATGTGCCGATAAAATCTCTAAATTAAATTCATCTCAAAAAGCATATGAGAACGCAATTAGTATTTTGGACAATGAAGTAGGCCGTCGTTTGTTACCCAAAAAAATTGTCCATAAAAAGTTGTGAAAAATCATCCCTTTTGTAACCAATTTTGAGCCAAATAAAAGTTTTCCTTTCATTTGACAACCCGAAAAACCCGGAATTGTGAAAAATGAAAAAAGTCAGAATTTAAGTCCAAAAAGTGCAACAAAAAGGGGTAAGAAAAAGAATAGAAATGCTCAACAAAATTAGGAAGAAAATAAAAGCGTGAAAAATAGAAAAAAAATGAAAAAGGAGAAAAAAATGAGCAAAAGCCCGGAAAAGAAAAGCACTCATTGACCTCTTAAGAATAGTTTCCAATTCCAAAATTTTCAACCCCTTTTCCTTGTACCCATTACACCTTAAAACCCGAAAAAGTCCTAACCGAGTCCAAATTGCGAAATTGGTTACCGCGTGGAGAGTTAAAACACAAAAAGATAATAAAAGAGACTACATGGCGTGAAACAGAGATGATGTTTACGGTTTCCCTATGACCGTATTCCGATGAAGAGATCTTTTCACCCAAAAAATTTCGTCTTTCAATTTATGTACGGGACTTTGCGTCCATTATATTTACTCTTTTTATCACCCATACCGAGAAAATATCCACAATCCGAGTGATTTGTTTATGAGTGAATCCGTGATAAACTGAATCAAAATGAATTTTTGGAAAAGCAACGTAGTGATCAATCGATGGAAGTTACCGGTTCGATTTTTGGCTTCGCACACATGCACTATGATTTGAGACTCTTGAACATGATTTGATGATGACTATTTTCGGGAAAATTTTGAGTTATACAATTTTTACGTGTTTTGATTTTTCTTTGAGTCAATAACGAATTTTGTGGGTATATTCAGGGTAACCAAGGGGTTTAACGGCTTGTTGCATACGCTAAATGCATTCTCTTGCCGCAAAAAAGGTATTCTATCCCAATAAAGTGTTTATAAGAGTTGTAACATTTTTCTTTTTCTTTTTCTTTTACATCGCTCGGGGCGCACAAAGTTCTAAGTTAGGGGGATTTGATTGGGCATAAATATTGTATATTTATTCCCCTAATTTCCGTACATTTGTGAACCCGAGTGATGCAATGGATATGGATTTAATTCACATTTATGCTACTAACCTTTGTTGGCAAGTATTTCTTGTTTCGTGTTTCTCTTATGCGTTTTACAGGGTAATTATGCATGGGATGCAAACGAGAAATCGAAATAATTAAAGAAAGACTAGGAAGGCAAGTTCAAGGGAATTTTTGTAATTCTTAAACCAGATCCTGGAGGAGGAGTCAACTATAAAGTTGAAAAGATCAAAACAACGAGAAACGTGAGAGGAATGGCATCCAAATCTGAGTTACAGTTGAAGAGTTATGATCAATTGAAGTTGATGAAAAATCCAAGAAGAAAACATGAGAAAAATTCTAAGTGTTGAAAAGAGGAAAAGGCACCCAAAACCAGCGAAAATTCCCGGACCCCAGGTCGAACCGATTCGAGGTTGAACCGGTTCGGGATACATGCGAACCGATTCGGGGCATTGGTCCAAAGAGCTCCATTTGGTTACAACTCATTCTAAAATGTATTTATAAGAACCTAATGACTTAGGAAAGGGGGTTCTTGATAGCTTTCATAGTTTTTTATAGAGATAAAGGTAGAAGATCACCTAGGAACATAGTTTGAATTATTTGTTTCAAGATTGATTCATTATGGGTTTGTTTTCAAGTTTTAATCCAAGTTTCATTCTTCTTATTATTTTTCTTACATGGTTATTTCTCTTACTTAATTCAAACAATTTCTGGGTTCATAACACTTATTTTCATGTTTCAATATAGTTTCATCATGATTTCTTTCACATGCAACGTAATTATTTCCTGCATCAGTGAGTTTAACATGTCCGACTAGATTTAAAAGGGTCGGGATGCATGAAATTAACCTGATGTGTTAGTTGCATGTGTATAAAATTAAACCTCTTTATTTAATGATTTATTGTGACTGTATTGTGTAGCAATACAACCATTGTAGATCCTTGGATCTCGTTTGTTTTTGGGTAATCGGGATGCTTTAGAATGCAATGTGAGTGACGTTATCGCGCGTTACCTCTTTACTCATCCTCTAATTTCATATGGTGCGGGCTTGAACCTCATATACATAATGCTTGGGAGTACTAAAGTTTTGGTCTAATCAATCACTTTAATTTACAATTTGTTTTATGTCTGCAATACACTAGGGTTGAGGGATTGTATTCCCGTCCTATTTTCTTCATCATATAGTTCAAGTTTCAGTTCAATCATTATCAGTAATTTAGGTAATTTAGAACAGTTTCATTCCCTTTATACTTTGGTGAATTAAATAAATATTTTCAAAATTGCATTTAGTTGTAGTCAATTCCCAAAACAGATCATCTTTTCCTTTTTATTTAGAGTCAGAGTTATGTTTCCTTCGGCTGTCCAACGTCATTACAACTCTGTTGTCCTATTTCCCTTAGGATCGATACTCGACTTATCGAATTATTACTTGAGCGACAGGCTTGCCCTTGAGCCTAGAGTGTATGCACTTCTGAGACACATTCTTAGTCATGTCACTTACCAAGAGCTATGAATAACTATCGCTATTGATCATGGTGATCAAGTATTTTTCAAAATGGGTAGGGGATGAGCCGATGATTACAATCACAGAGAAGAAGACCTTCCAGTTGTTTGGAAAATATCATCTACAAGTATGGCCTACCCATTATACTGATTTCTGATAATGGAACACTATTCAAGAATGTCTCTATAGAGAAGTATTATGAATGATTTGTCATCAAGAAGTTCTTTCTCCTCCTGGACGACCTCAGGCCAATGGGAAGACAGAAGTAACAAATGGAATGATCCTCGATGGAATCAAAAAGATATTGGAGGATTCCAAAGGAATGTGGATTAAATAAGTTAATGTTATCCTTTGGGCCTACAGGACAATGGAGAGGACTCCTACTAGGGAAACTCCATTCATATCGGTTTATGGTTTAAAGGCAGTAGTGTCAAAAAAAGTGGGTCTCCCTACCCACGGGGTTAAGACCTATGACCCAAAATAGAACATTGTTCAACGGAGACTAGATTTAAACCTTATGGAAGAAAGAAGAGAAGATGTTGAGGTTAGGCAAGCTGCCTACCAGCAAAGGACAATGAAGGTCTTCAATAAGAGAGTCAAGGCACGCCCACTGAAGGTAAGAGACCTAGTGTTGAAGAAGACATGGAAGAAACCTAACAAGCTTCATCCAAATTGGTATGGTCCATACAGAGTGGTTGAAGAGGTAGTACTAGGGACATATATATTGGAGAATATGGAAGGGGACACATTCTCCAACCCATGGAATGCCGACCAGCTCAAAAATTATTACTAGTAAGATCTTTGTTTCACTTGTTTCTTTTCCTTTGGTCATAATATATGTATATAAGGTTTAGATGATCAATGAAATATGAACCAAATTTAATAGAAATATAAAGTGTTCTCCCATAGTTTGTATATTCATTTAAATGTTTGTTTCTTGTACGTGTGAACTCATTTTGAGCTATAGAACATCATTCGTAGTGAAATATCCTTAAATTTCTCTCGGTGACATGACAGTCCAGATGGGGCTGACCTTGTACATGGACTGTCAATAACATCAAATAGCATTTATTATTAAACATTATTAACTTGCTGGAAATACTCTCTCGGCTGAGATAATAATGTATGGATAAGACAACGCTCACACATACACTCTTAAAACGACGAGAAGGTACTCACGCTGAAAAACTATAATTTAATGGATGCAAATTTAAAAATCACTTAGTTATGGTTAACTTATTAAACATCATTAACCTGGTGGAAAAACTCTCTCGGTTGAGACAATGGTGTATGAGCCAGACGACACTCACCCATATACTCTTAAAGAGATGAGAATGTTAGTTTGTTACCAATGATACCTTAGACGCCTTAATGATATCAATGATCTAATGAAAATACAAGAGAAATAAGAGACAACACATGGATTTTTCATTAAACAAAGTTCATGGTTATAAAAGTACAAGGTCATGAAAGGTCGATTGGCGTTACAAAAAAGAAAAAAATACAAAGCTACACAAGATTAAAGTTGAAGGATGACATCATCACCAATCGAGGTCGACTTATCACCACTTGCCCGTGTCTCCCCATCAAACCCAGCATTTGTGATCTTGGCCCCATCATCATCAAGACCTAGGTCAGCCTTGTTCTCATTAGTCTCAGTGACTTCTAGGGGGTTGGCCTTCTCAGTGACTTCTAGAAGGTCGGAGGGACTCTAAACGCCGGGCAAGGCAGCCTAAAGAGGTGTATCAATAATGTCAAGGCCAATAAAATCATCTAGGGATAGTCTCCCAACCTCGGCATGTTTAATTACAGCCCATCAGCCGATTGTGTTGATGCCTCTCTCCAAATAGTCAAAAGCATAGCCTCTAAATTCCTCAGAATCCTTTACCTCGGCCACAACTTATGCTTTGGCCTTGTCTAAGGTAGCCTCAATAGTAGCATCAATCTCGACCTGTTTATTATCGGCCAAGGTCTTCAAAGCTTTTGTATGGTTGGCCTTCAGGATTAAGATTTTGTTTGTGGCCTAATGCAAGGCCGTCTTTGCAATCTGTAGCCCGTTCCTCGGGTTATTCTCTATAGTAAAAGCCTCCTTCCCTTTTTGAATTAAGGGAAGCTTCTTGATAATCCAATCTCCCATACGATGAGGAGAGATTTTGCCCTGTATAAAAGTGGGTAAATGAGTCAGTATGAGACATGAGTAAGGAAGAGACTACACTTCTAAAAAGTGTTTAAAAAATACCTGAACAACCCTCTGAAGGGAAAACTCAATCAACAACGAGATATCCAGTGACTGAAGGAAATGTTTGTCGGCATAATATACAAGAGAGACGATACCATCTATGGTTTGTCTTCCATGGACGATGATGCTCTCGTTAGTAATTTTTAGCTGCGACAGCATATGTGCCAGTGTGTCTTCGGACGAGATTGGGATTCCTTGTGTAGAATGATTTTTCTTTGGGGGACGAGTGGTTATTTCATCATCGGCTCGACTCTTCCCTTTCTTCCCAGCATCATCAGTTGGGTTGGGGATGCTTGCAGAAGATTTTTTTCTGAACAGCAGGGGGCTCAGTCCTTTGGCCACGTTTGTTGGCAAGCTTGCTCAAATTGGTGTCCACCACGTTCTGAAGCTCGTCTGAAATGATTTCGAGATGATCTATAAATGATAAACCTCAAAGACTAGTTATGGGTAAATATGAAGTACAAGACTACATTTAGCAAAGTAGATTAAGTATATAGCTCAGCAAGGGTGCAAGACCCTAGACCTATCTGATGTAAATAACACAAAGTCATTAGAAGTTTAAACTTCACAAGATGACCTTTATCTCCATGTGTACGAAGATTTTCAACCTTTTTAAAGGCCTCAGGGTTCAAACCCCAGATCGAGTTTGGCTGATGCAGAGACTTTTCCCCCACTTTAGAGGGGTCCGAGGCTCAGAGGTCCCACTGTCTTGATTTGGGCCAATCTCCCAAGCCCCTGAGATAAAAATAAGTAATGGGGTTTATAGTTGTGTTTTAAGTTTCGGGTAATCAGTAAAATCTTCTTCTCGGACTTCCTGGATACAAGGTGGTAGTAACCAGGTTAAGTCTTTGGGGATAAAAGGGTGTAACAAGCAATAAATATGTTAACTGGCAGGTTGGTTTAATATGGATTGTCTTCCAAAGGACGATGAAGCCCAAGATAACTCTCCAGGCATTCGAAGAAATCTAAGAAGGTGCGAGTTTTAGATGAGCTATAATGAATTGGATTGTAGGGTGAATGGTCAAGCGAAAGTCGAGATTAAACAATTCCTTATAGACACAGACTTCGCCCTCTCAACCATGGAAATCTCTCCCTTCCTTAAGAGGCTTTCTCATAGAAATGGAAGAATCTATGCCATATCGTTTCCCCCAGCAAAAGATCAATTTTTGACATAGTACTCTCGTATTCCTCAGCAACAGACGTATCAACATCACTCTCCTCACTATAGTTTTTTATGGCCTCAACCTGAGGATTATTTGGGTCACCACAAGGGAACCTCTATAAAAATTCAGACTCAGTTGCAGTCGAGAGAGGAATTGTGTCTACAAGAGGAGGAATTTCCACATTAGGCTCTAGTATCAAAATAGAGTCAGAGCGAATTGAATCCTAGTCTCTATGGGAGGATGAGATACGGGAAGAAACCTCATCCATATTAGACCCCTCAGCTTGGGATGCAGAGTAGGCCATGGCCTCCTCATATGAATCTACACTATCGTCCGCTTGAGATGTGGACATAGGTTTTTTTGGATAAGAGGACGACACAGATATGGGATCACTTAGCTCAGTGATTGGGGCCTCACAAGGCTTAGAAACCTCGAGGTATACGACAGACAAAGGGGGTGGATATATTGGACGAAGGGGAAATGCCTCGACTTTATGACTCGGCTTCTTCAGCCTATACTCTCCCAATACATTCCAAGAACTTCTCTGTGAGGCTGGAAAATTACTTGTCCAACTTATACAGGTGTCTTAACATCAAAGGACGAGGGTCAACATGGGTGAAAATTTTGAAAAAAGAGAAAACAGCTTGTTGAAAAATTGGAAAAAAGAGCAAACAGTTTATAATCAAAATTGAAAATTGTTTTATCTTTTTTCCAAACAGCCGTCTTCTCCAGCGAACCTCATGCAAGAACTTCATGAACACAAACTTGAGGCTCGTCAGAGAAGACGGCTGGGGCTCATCAAAAAATGATTGGAAAAAATGAAACTTTCCCAAACGCTGCCTACCACTTAAAACGCATCCCAAAAGGTGCTAAAATGGTTCCTAGAGTGCTCTCAACCTCGTCGAAAAACTAGAAAACTCACCGAAAAATGAAGCACGTCTATCTAGCAGATTGTAATGGAAAGAAGTATAAGAAAAGAAGGTGGAGATGATACCTGGAAGATTTTAACATTGGAGAAAGAGAATGAAAGGGGTAAAATTACATGAAATGCAAGAGGTTAGAGAGAGAGAGAAACTGACGGGAGCGGGCTTTAAGTGTAAAGAGGAGAGAGAAAAGTTTGGGGGCTTAATTAGTAAGAAAATGATTAGTCACATTTCCCAAAGTATATCATCATTTGAGGTGCGAAGTCCAAAGTGCTCAGCAATCAAGTCAGACTTAGAATAGACGCTACCCAACCAGAACTTTGACATGTGTCACTCTATTACACATCCATATGTATTCATCCAATGCTACTAGAAATGTCTCATCAAAGGCCAAGTAAAACTCATATCCCCTAGCCACCTCTTCACATACTGATTGAGGGTTAGGGGTGATTGATATGACCAAATATAACATCGTCCCAAGACAAGACCTATTAACTGCCAACATTCGAGCTTCAAGAAGGAACTTATAGGTCATTTCCAAGACTCATCCAGAACCAAGGTCGGCCTCGTACAAATAACCTTATCCATATAATAGGCCGAGACTTCAGGAAAAGTATTACAACAATAGGGACATCTATCGTCTTAATGTCTAGTTGACATTAAGAGATTGCATGCTTAATCCACCTCGTTCAAAGCTCCTCAATCGAGACCACACTTGCTAGTTTTGCGTGTAAGGTCAAGCACTACATCAATAGCCTCGTACTCGCCCAGGCCTAGATATCTACAGACAACACCATACTGGAGGAGTAGTAGAAGGTACCAAGGTGTCGTGTCCTATGTGAGAAATTCAGTTAGAACTAAGGTTATTCCCCGCACATGAAGGAAGATTTCATCATTATTGTATGCTTGTGCCTGGATAGCTGGCATCATCTTAGCAGATCCCTTCATCAGCACACGCCTTCAGCATTCCTGAGGGGTACATTACAACCCTTAATCCCTATAAATACATCTCATCTTCATCTTTAAAAGGGATCGCTTAATGAAAACCCTAGCTAAACTCTGATCATTTGTATCCAGAAGAGAGATAATGTTTGAGTGTTGTAACGTTGGCCATTAGAGACACATTTACTAGTGGATTTCACTCACACATAGACAATGGACGTATGCTCCGGTCGAACCACTTAAATTCATGTGTTTATCTTCTTCACCTCATCTCTTTCTCTACTGTTGCACTATTTATTTGCTACCATTATTGTATACCTGTGTTGATCTTCTTATCTCTATGACCTGGTGGTACTATTTTTGGTATCATAAATCGTAATGGATGTTAGATTTTTGGTTTGATGATGTGTCAGATTTACACATTAATGTCCAAAAATGGGAGATGATTGTGGTAGTGGAAATGGAGAATGTGGGTTCTCTGGTAGCAGTGTTAGGGTGAAGGGTTGGTTCGCTTTGTCCTACTTATGTTGGCCTCCCTTTAGGGGCCAAATTTAAATCGACGTCAACTTGGGATTCGGTTGTCGAGATGGATAGATGTAGACTTAAAGGTCGTAAAAAAATCAAGCTTTTTAAAGGGGGAGGCTTACTTTAATCAAAAGAATTTAAACGAGTAGTCCTACTTAATTTATGTCGGTTCTCCCTTTGTCGGGCTCCATGCGTAAGTTGATGAGGAAGACGATAAATGACAACTTATGAATGGGTAATGAGTATAATTTTGAATATCTATTAGTGAGATGGGAAGATGATTATAAGATATTTAAGGAGGGGATTCAGGTGTGAGGAGTTTAGAACACTTTAACAAAGCCTTTCTAGTAAAGTGTCTGTAGAGAGTTAATAGAGAGGAAAATATTTTGCAAAGAAGAGTAGTGGTGGCTCAAAATGGGCATTCTCATCATTAATGGGGCCCTATGGGGGTCGTTTAGATCACGAGGTGTTGTTGCAAAGGTACATAGTGTAGGGTTGGGAGGAATTCTCTCGGCTCACGAGCCTTTAGTTACGGAGTGAGAAAAGAGTCTGATTTTGAAGGGACAGACGTCGGAATAATGCCACTTTAAATAATGTTTTGTGAGGAAGTTTTATGTCTGTAGGAGAAAGAGGGTTTAATAGAGTATCATAGGACAAGTGTTGGGTACCGTGTGATTCGAAATCTGAATATAAGAAAAGGGTCTTTGCCACTGGGATTTAGAGTAAGCGAAGGCATTTTTTGATTGGCTAGGATTAGTGTCTATTTCGACATGAGGGGTGGACACTTTCATATGGGTTCACTTGAACGATGATCTATTCACAGTTAAGAACTACAATATGGTGTTTAAGGGTCATGGGAGTGTTTCTTTCACATGGAAGGACGTGTGAAAGTCAAATTCTCCTCTTAAGGTTAACACCGACGTTAGATAGGCTATATTAATGATATAAGGACTACAAAAGAGGGGGATAAGGATGGATAGTATATGTTGGTTATGTAAAGAGGGAGGGGAATCAACTAATCATTTTCTTCTTTTTGTTGGGTAACAAGGGGTTTGTGGGCAATCTTCTTATCTTTAAGACATGTGTAATGGGTCATGTCTCAAACTGCCTGTATACGGGTTTCGCCCCTCAATCAGATTCATTATATTAAATCATTTACTTATAAAAATGTCGAAAAGTTTGAAATTTCTCATTGATAAACTTTTTATTGACATATTTCAAAAAAGTAGGAAAATTATAATAAAATCATAGTAGTTCATTAGAGTAGTGTTAAATTTTGCATGAGAAATTTAGCAGTGATACGGTTAATTCAGAATCGATACATTTCAAATAGTTTGATTAAGTTCCAATAGTTCACTATGGTAATGTTAGATTTGTCACAAATACATTTCAAATAATCAAATGATTATTGATGCATTTTAAAAATATTTAACTTGCTTATCCTTCGTGATCTTTATTATTAGCTATGTCTTGAAGTTTCCAACTATGTATAATAATAATAATTCAAATAGAGTACAGTTTTATAGTAGTATTCGTGTTAAACACCAAAAAATAAAAAATATGGTGGTAAGAATTAAAATTTAAAAAGTTTGAAATTACATGTTCTCCATGGAACTCTACTATGAGATGACATCGTGGAGGTTCAAATTATATTTTTATCTGATAATTAAAAGTAGATTGGAGGAAGACCGCCAAGGGGGAGAAACCCACGTACAAGAAAGATACACAATCAGATAAAAAGACAAAGTAGGAGCCTATACAACGGAGCTCTAAGACTCTAAGCTATATTACATAACACGATTCAACTCTGCCAGGAACGTCAAAAAGGTGAGATTGGAAGTATTATGATTTACCTTATAGCAAACCAAAAGCGGGCTCAAGAATAAGTAGCAAATATTAGGAGGGTCAACTTCCTTCCCCTCAAAGAACCTTGAATTCTTCTCCTTCCAAATCATCCAAAAGATTTAATGATGGACCTGCCTACAAATATCCTTATTACCCTTCCATCCCTGCGAGGGATGCCACGAATCTAACATATCCCTCATAGTAAAAGGGCACTACCCCTGCATTCTGGTTGAGGGAAAAGAATACCTCCCACATACCTCTCGTCACTCAATAGTGCAGAAGAAGATGATTGGTTGTTTCCTATGTCTTTTTACATATCCAACACCGGCTAACCATCGGCCTTCTCCTATTCTGTAGGCTCTCGGTCGTCAAAATCGCTTGTGTGGTCACCTCCTAAACAAAGAACACGACTTTTCACATAGCGTGTGTTGGGGGCGTGGGTTCACCTTTGAGATTTCTCTCCACGAAAACATGATATCCATATTCCTGTTTCCTCTCAAAACTGAATTAAATTCTCGTATCGTGAAAACACCCATTTTTCCCGACCCCCAGCTCGACTCATCCTCCCTCCTGATGAGGTGGGCGCCTCACCCAACAAATTGAATAAGTTATACGCCTCCTCTAATTCCCAAACCCATAATCTTTTTTGAAATTTAGGATTCCACACTACTCAAACTCCAACCCTCGATATGTGTTAAGCAACAATCCCTTCATTTTCCCCTCTATAACATTTCGACCCGTATTTATGGGTTAATAAAGGATCAACCTGGCCCGGTTCACACATTAATGGTGAAGTGTAATGCAACACATAAATAAGGTTTCTAATCCTGTTTTATTATTATTATTTAACGTTACACTTATTAGGATGCGATTCCAATTTTCTTCAAACAACATGATGTGACGTAGGGGAGTGCCCCCAATGCCATTTGAACAGAGATTTTAATGTAAATACAAATTAAGTAATTACATGTACAACGCTCTCAAAATATGGGATAACATGCAACCTGCCGTTACAAAAGAAGGGAGTTAGCTGAATGCTTAATATGAACTTTTACAAATGTAGTATAAAAATGAATGACAAAAAAGACTACTCATACGCTATGACCACATGCATGTTAAATTACGTGTATATATATATATATATATATATATATATATATATATATATATATATATATATATATATATATATTTAAATATATATATTTTTAAAATACATGTCCCAATGTATTCAACTATTTAATTTCAAAAACGGTTTTTGATACCGTTTGATCTCCTTGTCTATAGAAAATAATCGTCTTGTGTCTTTATACTTAAAACTAGCATATTCTTGCCATTAACTCATAATGTCTCATAATTTATGATTGTTGAAAAAACATTTTACATACTTTCAAAATGTATATTAGTCAATGTTCATTAACTCACACCGAAGTTGCTTAATCATTACTTGAGACTTTATTTCAACACACACCCATATCGTGTTAGAAAATATTCATTAACACTAAAACCCTTATATAACATGCACACTTGTGTTATTATGGGTTTAAACCTCATTAGGTAGCTTAATTACCCATTAAGTCACCTTGCTTAACAATTTATCTTTTCTTACGGAGATTTGTCATCATTCTCAAATTACTTATCCATGTCACATTAATTAGGACCTTAAACATTTATACAAGTCAGGTTATTTCCATCTTATAACCCATTTCTTATCATGTTCTAATTAATACCTTTATCTTTTCTCTAATGTCCATGGACTTTAGAGGCTCCACATTGTGTAGTGGGTTCAGGTTCTTTCACCATTAGGGACGTCATGCCATACTTAGTTATTTCTCGGCATCATCCGAGTGTTCATTTATCTTTTTAATGTGTTCAACATTATTCCAATGTTATTATTAATCCACATTTACGAGATGAAGCCAAAAAGTCCAGACTTCACCGTTCGTTTTCCTTTATACACCTGGGAAAATCATTTTATTCTATTTTTAGGTCCTTGTATTACACCACGTTGATTTATTCACCAAAAATCATTTTCTTTTAAAGGACATACGTTATTTTCCAATGCATCAGTGTGAAAAGCCACATTTATGTTTTTACTTCATAAAAATATTTCACTTTACACAAATTACCAATTTACCCCCATTTTCGTCAAAACTTGCAAATTGATTGTCTTTCAAGTGTTATTTACAAAATACCCTTTTTAAATTCCCAACTCAACACTTAGGCATTTTTTGTCATTTAAACACTTGTCCAACTTCTTACTTTGTCAAATTTTATTTTTAGAAAATTAACCCCTTCTAAATATATAAAATCATGCATTTTACATATTAAAGTCTTATATGTCATGTTTTGGGTCTCATACTTGAAATATGGGTTTTCACAACTTAGTACCCATTTTCACCAGCATTCAAGCATTTGAGATATTTACTTTTTACACTTTTCTTTACACACTTTATTTGTGACTTTTTGCATTTCCACGTCTACTCGGCCATTTATTTCAAGTTTAGCCTTCTTTATTATCACTATTTGCATTTACACCCGAAAGTTTTGATGAAAATCTTAGTTCGATATATTTACACTTTTTACCCAAAAGTTAAGTATTACAAACTTACATTGAAATTTTTTTTAAGAAATTCCATTTCGGAAGTTTATTTTAATTAATTAACATGAAAACTACTATATTTATTTAATAAAAATAACATATTCAAACCCAATAAGCCATTTATCATGAAAAATCAATTTTCAACTTAAAAACATGAGTTTGACATATTTTAAACCAATAAAAGTTTGATACAATATTCAGATTTTTTCAATAAACTTTAACCTCACTTAAAACCCAGTTTAATCTTGATTTTTAGTATAAAAATTTGGAGATATTAATAACTAAGCATGGATGGACACTACCGCACATTTAAGACCATAAATATGAAATGAATCATGCTAATATTATCATCAACTTAAACTATTTAAGAGTATGATTATTTCTCCATTTTCATGCTGAAAATTTAATCCAAACAAACCCCCTTCATGCTCCAATCATCTTCTTCTTTCTCAAACACCATGGAAGACCCATTTTAGCTCCTAAAAACCCTCTTAGACACTCCAATAAGTTCTCCAAACCTTTGATGGGAGTTTAATAGAGTTTGGAGGTCTATTTGATGGTGTTTAAATGGTGGAATGTGGTGTATTAATGCTATGAAGTAGGGACTATATTATGGTTGCAAAAACCTAAGAGGAAGAGGAATGACAATCAGAAAATGCCCAAGGTTTGCACACCCTAGCTTTCCGTCCTCCTCTCTCTCTCTCTCTCTCTCTCTCTCTCTCTCTCTCTCACATAAACTATAAGAGCCATTTTTGAAGCCTTCGCCCAATAATCAGTAAATTGAGGGTCCAGAAGGGTGTAAGACTTCACCCAAGGTCTAAAAGTTTGAATTGGAAAAAGACCCTACATAACCACCCATTTAACACCTCAAAACTTGAAAGTTTTTTTTTTAGGGGGGGGGGCAGCTTAAAAAAAAAAATTCTTTACATGACATTTTTCTACGTATTTTTAAGATCTCGTACATAGGGTCATTTTATTTATTTTTACCTTCCAATAATCCTAAACAATTCGCGCATAGTTGGATATTCGTAGCGTCGCGTCGCGTACCGTAAAAAAGTGAGAAATTAAAAAAATATATATATTTCCTTTACATGTTATTTTTCCTTATATTTCCTATTTTTGTCTCTCTCCAATTGTTCTATAGAAATACCACAAGCTTGCATCTTGCGTAGTGTGTGCCGATAAAAATTCATGTAATATTGGTCTAAACAATATTTTCCAAAGATGTCAAAGAAGGAAAAGTTTCACGAAATCAAATTTTACATATTTGGTTGATTTTCAGATTTTTCTGAGCACTTTCATATTTTGACAAAAAATAATATTTTTATTTATTTTTGACTTTTGACCCCATTGTATTTTTTATGTATTTTTTGGACCCTATAAAGTGATCATTTGTATATTTGGGACAGCGATGCATCCTATAAATTCGAGCAAAGTTACATATCTTGTGCATCGAGTACCGCCAAAATTACTGCATTATTATCCATGATCGTATCACAATCATTCCTATATATATATATATATATATTACTTTTAACAACAATTTCTCTTACAATGAAAAAAAATTATGACAAAATGGGCACTTTTAGCAACTAAATTTAAATATAACATAATATGAACTATTTGCCACGAAATATAAACATTTGTTGTTAAATCCTAAAAACTTTATTAGTCGCCACTATTCCCGCCCAATTAATTTGTCGGTCATTTATTTGCCAACAAAAGTATATAGTTGTCAATAAAAAAATTCATTGTCAGGTATTATATTATTTAACTATAAACTATTTCGTACCTAAAAAATGAATTCATCTATCAACAACTTAATTTTTGTCGTAGAAAACACAATTACATAGAATAACAAGCCCACTATAGCACGATTATCATCTATTGAACCCCCCCACCCACCAACCCCAACGCAAGAAAAAAAATTGCTCTCTACCCTCGCGCACTCTGCTCGCACCCTGACCCCCTTCTCCTTCCTCCCCTACAACAGCAACCCAATAGCGCAATAAAAGGTAAAGTTATGTCTTCTTTTTTTCGTTTTTCCTTTTCAATTCAATATTCAATAGCTTAAATTACTGCAACCATGGTTTAAGAAGGTTGGCTCTATATAAACCCAATATTTTAATTTACAACCCCTGTTTTCTTAAGGCCCTATTAATGGGTTTAAAATGATTATCACACCTAACAAAAGGTTTTATTAAATCGAAAGAAAACATTGTACATATATGAAAGCCCAATTTCAACAACAGTTAACCCAATTTTCTTTCCCATAGCCTTTGAAAATCAAAGAGGCCAGAATGAAGATAAAATAGTGAACTGAGTTTGATTCATCGATTGGCTTTTATAGTTTTAAAATGTTAGCAATTTTATGCCTGTGCTTATGACAAGACATTTACAATTCACTGGCACTGTATGATTAAATGGTATTAATAGATTAGGATAAATGGTATTTTCTCAACTTTCTATCATTTAACTTTATATTGTTAACATATATTATATCAAAAAAATGTATTTGTTGTACTCACATCCAATAAACAAATTATTTATGTATATACTAATTTATTTTGTGCTTAACTTATTAATACTTATTAATTATATAAAATTAGTTGGAATATGCATCTATATGTGTTATTTGTCTTTATCATGACTAGTCAATACGTGCTTATGTTTATTTTTTTGCACATTATGGGTACTAAACTTATGTAATATATCTTATGTCGTGAGTCATGTGAATAAAGGCTAGATGCACAAATAGATCGATTTTGTGAGAAATATGTGATGGGAGTTAGATCATTCATTCGATTCGCAAAGTAGCATTTGGGACAAAGTAACGAAATCAGATGTCCTTGTTGCAATTGATTGAATTTAGATGTTAGAAATATTGATGACGTAGAGGACCACTTGTTTTTAAATGGTTTTTGTAAAACATACACTCGATGGATATATTATGGGGAGCATTCTGAACACATAGTGTATCGTAGTACATACAAGAATGTAAATAACATTTTTGATGTAAATGATGATGTTGATGAAGGAATGATAGACACTGAAGCAAATGATGGTGACTAAATGCACGATATGTTTGAAGACATGCATATGGGGACCTTCATGAATACAATATGTTTTATGTAACATGATTTTGCTAATGCACTTGTACAATATTGTTAAAAGCTTAAAATTTTTATTTACATCGAATAAATTACTAGTCACTCACATCATAGCTTGTTCATTCGATTGTAGATCATTTAGCATGGTATCGGGGTATTCTAGGCGTCGGAGATCAACTAGATTATCTACAATTTCTATAACAACCGTAAGAGATACAATATGCTATTGTATAATATGTGCAACCTCCCATTGTACAAGCCATGAAATCGAACGATTCCACACATTCATCTCAAGAAACCAATTGTGACAAACCTATCATAGGATAGCCAAGGTAAAAAAATTAGTTCCAGTCTAATCAAATGTAGTGGAATTTTATAATGTATACACGATATATGATCATGTACACACTAGGGAGGATCCTCCAAATAGTTGACGATCTTCAACATATAATTTTGTTTACATATATAGAGGGAGAGGGAGAGGTTAAGGGAGGGGGAGAGGGAGAATTCGTTTAAATCACAATCATTGTTAACATCATAATTCAGAAAATACGAGTTAATACAGAGCCATCAACCAACCCAAATAGTTGTACATAAGAATGACAGATTTTACTATCATTATAATTTCATATCGAAGAAAGTAAGAAACTAACACACATATCCTCTCTCAAGTCATAATTCAATTATTTGTTTGAATTACCTCCCTTGAGATATTTACTAGAGATATATAAATACTAACAGTAGGGGCGTGCTTTGCTTTCCCTTGTAGAGTCTTAATTTCCATGACGTGGTTAAATCCCGTTGGAAGTTACTTATTTTCCTTTAAGGTCATGTGTTATAGTAAGTCAAGGGACTTGTGAGTTTCTTATACTTGAGCTTTTACAGGCTCTGGACCCCTTCCCATCAATAAGTGACATCCTTTGAACTTTCAACAACCTCAACTCAACTTGACAAAGCCTTTTCCTATCTATTTGGGGTTGGATACATGAATCCTATTTTTTCATTCCATTTTGGCCAACGTAATATCTTTGATTAAACGAAGTGATATCATGCATTTTTTTATAATATCCAACCAAGTCAATTTATGTTTAACTTTATCCCTTATGTTACTATCAATACTAACAAAATATCAGTTCCTTACGAGAGCATCCATTGGTCTATATTTGACGCGTCGAAACCATATAAGTCGATTTTCTCTCAATTTATCTTCTATAGGAGCTACTTTTACCATTTCACGAATTTTTTCATTTCTAATTTTATTCTTTCGAGTTTTACCAAAAATATATCTTGGCATTCGCATCTCCGCCACACTCATTTTGATCACATTTTTTCCTTATTTGCCCAACACTCTATCCCATATAACATAGAGGGTCTAATGGCCCTCCTATAAAACTTTTGTTTTAACTTTAAAGGTATACGCCTATCACATACTACGTCATTAACACTTCTCCACTTGACCAAGCCTACTCTAATCCTATGAGTAACATCATCATTTATATCACCATCTTTTTTAATTATCGAGCCTAAATAACAAAAATGATCATTTCTAGGTATTTATTGACCCCCTCCCCCCCCCCCCCCCAAATTTTATGACATCTCCATTTGTCCTCCTATTACTACTAAAATTGCACTCCGCATATTTTTTTTTTGTCATGCTTATTTAAATCCTCTTGTTTCTAGAGTTTCTCTCCATAATTTCATCCCATCATTAATATCCGTCTTAGTCTCATCCACCAAGATAATATCATCTTGAAATAGCATACACCATGGAACCTCATCTTGTATTTGTCTAGTTAACTCATACATAACAAGAGCAAAGAGATAACAAATTAATACTGAATATTCGTGTAGACCTAGAGTATTTGAAAATTCACTACTTTCTCCGGCTTATGTTCTTGCTGTAGTCATAACCCCATCATACATATCTTTGATCACATCAATAAATTTATGAGTCACTCATTTTTTATGTAGAACCCATCATATTATATCTCTGGGTATCCTATCATACGCCTTCTCTAAATATACTAAAGTCATATGAAGATCCCTATTTTTGTCCCTATACCTCTCCATTAATCTCCACAATAAATAGATTACGTCTATTGTTGACCTCCCAGGCATAAATCCAAATTGATTCTTAGATACTGTTGTTTTCAAACTCAATCTATGTCCAATCACTCTCTCCCAAAGTTTCATTGTATGACATACTAAATTAATACCATGATAATTTGAACAACATTATATATCCCTTTGTTTTTATAAATAGGTACTAAAACACTCTTTCTCCATTCATCGGGCATTATATTAGTCATTACAATTATATTAAATAATTTTGTCAGCCAAGATACTCCTTCCTCACCTAAGCACTTCCAAAGCTCAATATAATATAGAATAGACTAAGGGCATATTGATTTTGTGTTTACTGATTTCAGTTCTTTGTTAATAATGTCAAAAGGTTGTTCTTATATAAATTTAATTATTTCTAGGATTCTAGTTTTGAGGGTAAGTGTATGTGGCGGGGGGGGGGGGGGGGGGGGGGAGTGGGGGTATTTTTTTATATTTGAAAATCTAGTTTCAAGGAAAATTAAACGTATAATTTCGTCTTACGCATTGTAATTTCTTAGTAAACATGTCGAGAGGTGTAAATTTTGCAATATTTACTTTTTCATCTTGTTAAGATTGGAATCCACAAGAAATTCAATGGTTTTGCAAGTTGCATGTCCTCATTAAGGAAATTTTATTGGTTTCCTTTATTTGCTATGTATTTATATCTAGATGCCATAAGCATTCCTCCATATCCCTAGCATTTTCTGCTATGTGTTTTTGAAGAATCTTGTGAGTGGCCCGATATGTGTGTTTTAAACAAAACCATTTTTTCTTCGAAAAAGATCCAGCTTTTAATTATGCACCAACCAAGTTGTGAAATCCCAATTCTTACTTTAAACCAATTTTATCTTGATTAATCCTAAACATGCATCTAGTGATTAAAGAAAGTAAAGTAAAGTAAAGAGTACTCACAATGCCGGATGTACGAGGAAAAAACCCAAAACGGGAAAACAACCTCGGATGGACCAAGCCAGACAATCACTATGAACAATGGTTTTACAAAGACAGATTAGCCTTACACTAAGACTCGATCCCCATGGGTCTTGACGCTCCTTCTGATCTTCAACCATTCTTCAATAGTACCCATGTAGAAATTCCGTCTTCTACGATCTCTATCCACAACACACGCGTCCACGTATGTCTCGGTGTCCACCGATATGGCTTTGATACGTCTACAATGTCGAACACGATGTCCGTCGCTTCTTCACCACAAAACAACTTTGGTGCAGCAAGATCACGTAAACATATAAGAATGATAACT
The DNA here is from genome assembly GCA_949130495.1 of Sambucus nigra. Classification (NCBI taxonomy): domain Eukaryota; kingdom Viridiplantae; phylum Streptophyta; class Magnoliopsida; order Dipsacales; family Adoxaceae; genus Sambucus; species Sambucus nigra. The sequence continues at coordinate 215,294,168 of OX422222.1, read as the reverse complement.
CGGATCTTTTCAAACTTTAAGGATGTGTTTAAGACTTTTAAACCTTAGAAAACATGTGCAAACAAGGTTCTGGTTCGTAAAACTATTTTCCAGAAAGCACACCTACGAAATTATGATGCAAACGCTGTTTCAATAGGATTTAAACACCGCCTCGAAAAATGTGCCATTCGAACGACTTAAGCATGTCGTTCGTGCGACATTGTATCTCGTTCGAACGAGATCCAGTGTCGCTCGAGCGACCTTCCGAAAGTTTGACTTTCTTTGACTTTCAGATAAAAAAGTCTCTTAACAAAGAGATACAAATTAGTCAAACTCTATTTCGAGCTTATCATCATAAAATGGAGTTTAAACCATTAAAACACTATTAAAATATTTAAAATCATTTTTCTATATAAAAATTACATCCTTATCTTTTATAAAATAATTTCGAGCACCATTAATTATACGCATTCATACATGAGTGATCTCGGAATGAAATTAACTTTGAAGACGAGTAAACTTGCACCAAATAAACTTCGGCATGATTATTTCTTTGAAGCTTTGCCTCAACATCTTCAATTTATTCAATACGTCATAGACCAAGTGGGATCGTGGCAAAATAAAATTCTCCCTATGACATATTACAAACACAGTTTTGTTCACGGAATTAAGTCAAAACAATACAGGGACTCAATTGGAAATTTATGTCCTAACAAATCTCCCCCTTTGACTATTCCGAGACAAAACTAAAATAGTAAAATGCCTAACCGGTCCGTCAAGACGTATGACGCCTAAATCCCACCCATAAACCCAAAATCAAAGATACAGGACACGGATTAATATATGTAGCACCGGCAAGCATGAACTGTCTGAATGTGCTGTAGACTTGAAATCTCGAATCGCTGAAGCATACCTACACACATGAAACAGAAAAACAAATACCAAGTGAAGTATGGAGGAACAAATGAAACCAATTTATATATTCAATAAGAGCATATCATTTAAAAACATGTGAGCAATTATTTGATACCAATTTGTTACCAATTTGAAACAAATATAACTGCTCAACAAATCTCCCCCTACATCACATACCAAATCTCGCCCCCTTTTTGTCTCGAATAGACAATCTGGTGAAACGATAAACCAATATGAAATATTTAGCATGAGAATATGATACCCAATTGAATCAAGTTGATACCAATTTTTAAAAAAAATGAGAACCGCTAGATAAACATGAGAAAACTAGCTAAATAAGATCATGTAATGACAAAATAGTAGCTAGTAAACCAAGGAATCACACAAAGAGTATACCAATCAAATCAAGTGTGATAAACGGACTCATATATGCAAAGTACCAATTTGGAACATAAAAGAACCTGCATATAAACCAATTAATCCAAAAAAAATGCTTCCTGCAGTACCAAAAATATATCAAATTAAGCCAGAGGACTGCAAAACAATCAGAAGTCATTTTTCACCCTATCGTTCGAACGAGCCAGGTACTTCGCTCAAACGAGATGAGGAAGTCGCTCGAAAGAAGTACATAATTCGTTCGCGCGAGATGCAATGTCGTTAGAATGACTTCACGCGACCTGCCAAAATTTCCCAGTTTCCTAGAAATATTATAAAGTATTGCCCAGTGAAAAAATTTCCACAAAAAAAATCCAGGAAGGGACTGATAGAAGCAAAACAGTTCTAAAACAGTAAGCTTTTCGCACAAAACGCAAAAACTCATAAAAACTTAAAAAGCGAGTTACATGCAAACATAGTACCGATGTGCTCAAACATGGACATGGAATGAATGTGCGTGAAACTACAACAAATGAGTCACAATTACAACACATCGAAACGATCAAGAAGCTCTAATTGGTAGCGATAAATCATCAAACTTTATCATAGCCAAATGACAATTAAAGTGCGAGCTTAATGAACTAAACATACTACATGCACACAAATCCAGAATTTTGACGATTCTACAAACAATAGTGTCAAACTGCAATGTTTCAATGTTAGGATTAGATGTGCAAACCCGTTTTAATTTTCTCCAACCAAACACCCTCAATAAACATACTTTTTCAAGTTCTTTTGAGGTTTCTAGAATTCTCAACTTAGAGAAAATCTTATTGGCCCTTTTCATAGCATATTGCATTTTCTTTTGGGCTCTTTTAAACGATGGCTTTCACAACGAGTTAATTTTGAACTCTTGCAGCCCTTTCCCATGAATCACTCATCATTTTTACCAATTTTAAATCCTCACGGTAAACGGTATTACATGCACACTTCTCCTTAAGTCTACTTACGCATAGATGACAAGATTGATATAAGAACGCCTCACCAAATTCAAATATGCAACAGAAGTCAAACATACATATAAACTCGTGCATGTGTGCAATGTTGGCATATATACAAAGTCGAATCAAAATGCATATCAAATTTGAAACCACCCCATATAAACAATGGTTGATATCATTCTAAGTATCGATAATAATGAGCAAATGTCCTAGCCACATGGATAATGAAATGATGGGGGGGGGGGGGGGGGGGGGGGGATCCAAGCACAACAATAGGCCACATCAAAAATGTAAACTCAAAAACAAAAACCGAAAATCTTTTTGGCTTTTCAAACATATTTTGACTCAAAGAAAAATAAAACCTTTTTGGATTTTCAAAAGTTTTCTCAAAAATAAAATCTTTTTGTATTTTTCAAATAGGACTCAATCAAATGAAAACTATAATACAAAATGATACATATGTCATAAAACTAGTAATGAATATATCATGAAGCAAACTAGCATATGACAAACATAGAAACACTATCATCCTTTAGGTTTAGCATGGGAAGAATCAAGTGCACCCAAACTAGAATCATGAAGTTTAATTCCTAAAGCCACTAAATCCGATTTCCTAACCCAAGTAGGTGTAAAACGATGCATGTGGGTGTGGGGAACCGGGGAAACATTATTCCTAAACTTCCTAGGAGCTTGTCTAAGGTCGTAACAATAACGCCTAAGGTTACCTTTCCTACCACAAAATGTGCAAGTGTAGCAGTGCTGGGAATGATTACCTTTATGTGGACCTTTTCTAACCATCCTAGTGTTTCTCACACATGCGAGGGGAATAGGACCAACTCTCTCACCAAAACCTATACCTCCCCTATCTCCCTTAATTTGGACGGTGCCTAAGATCTTATCTAACTTATCCGACCTAGCCTCCAAATCAAAAATGACTCTAGACGAGTCTTTCAACCTTTCCTCCAGCTCAATAATCCTAGACTCGAGTAAACGCCTAGTCACCTCAAACTCTAAAATCTCCTTTTCCAAGGACTCCATCAAACCACGGAGATTGTCTCTCTCTTTCTCCACAAACTCTAATTTCTCCCTAAACTTCTTCTCTCGTGCCCTAAGATCCTCAATCAAACTATCATTATTTTCTATGGCACGCTCATTCAACTTATATTGCAATTTTGAGTTAGCCTTTTTCACCTTCACCATTTCGGCATACAACTCATTAAACGCATTTTGTAATTCTTTCACATCAATCTCCTCCTCGTCACTCTCTTCACCCTCACTAACATGTGATTCACTCAAAACCTCCTCGGAAGTGTCATTCACATGAGTTGTATCGTCGTCGCTGACATGACATGCCATAAACGCAACAAAGTTACGCTCAATGGGGGAACTCTCTCCCTCTTCCGGTTCACTATCACTTACGGTGGCATTATAGACAACGGGTTGCTTGCCCTCTTTCTAAAGTCTAGTGGGACACTCCTTAACTTTGTGACCGTACCCCTCACACCCAAAACACTTATCCGACTCATCTCTCTTAGGCATTTGAAACTTATCCTTAGAGGTGGGATCTACTTTGTTGTTCTTGAATTTTTCAAATTTCTTGGCATCTTTCGATTTCTTTTGAAACTTAATAAATTTTTTAAATTTTTTTGCCAACAAACAAACATCCTCAAAATCGGAATCGGAATCGGAATCCGAAACTTTAATTTCCTCCTTCCGGGTTTTCAAAGCAATACCCTTTTCTTTCTTAGGCACTTGCTTGGAGGTAATCATGTCGATTTCATAGGTTTGTAAGTCACCTACAATCTCTTCTAGTTTCGTTGACTCTAACCTACCCAAGGAGTTTAAAATGATCACTTTCGCATCAAACCTACTAGGCAATGACCTAAGGATTTTCTTAATGACACGGTTGTCGTGAATTTTCTCACCTAGGTTAAACGACGAGTTGACAATATTGGACAACCTAGCATAAAACTCATCAAAGGTCTCACTCTCTAACATCTTAATGGTCTTAAACTGTGTAGTGAGATTTTGAAGTTTTGACGCCCTAACCGTGCTAGTGCCCTCGTGAGTGAGTGCCAAAACATCCCAAGCCTATTTTGATGTTTCATAAGTCATAATTCTGTTATATTCTTCGTGTGTGACATGTGAAGCAATAACGTGCAGACCCTTAAAATTATATTGTGCAAGTCTTTGTTCAGTTTCGGTCCAAGATTCAACAGGCTTTAAACTAGTGACCTCACCTACATAGTTACAAGGGGTGTCCAACCTTTTTCAACTGCAAGCCAAACTCGCTCATCAATAGATTTTAAAGCACATCCCATTCTTATCTTCCAATAAGTGTGATTAGTGCCATCAAAAACAAGAGTTCGAGAAAATTCATTATATCCAGAATTCATCTATGAAAACACACGGGATCACAAAACAAATAAAAATGTTTTCTAGCTCTGATACCAATTTGAAGAATCTTGTGAGTGGCCCGATATGTGTGTTTTAAACAAAACCAATTTTTCTTCGAAAAAGATCCAACTTTTAATTATGCACCAACCAAGTTGTGAAATCCCAATTCTTACTTTAAACCAATTTTATCTTGATTAATCCTAAATATGCATCTAGTGATTAAAGCAAGTAAAGTAAAGTAAAGAGTACTCACAACGCCGGATGTACGAGGAAAAAACCCAAAATGGGAAAAAAACATCGGACGGCCCAAGCCAGACAATCACTATAAACAATGGTTTTACAAAGATAGATTAGCTTTACACTAAGACTTGATCCCCACGGGTCTTGACGCTCCTTCTGATCTTTAACCGTTCTTCAATAGTGCCCACGCAAAAATTATGTCTTCTACGATCTCTGTCCACAACACACGCATCCACGTATGTCTCGGTGTCCACCGATATGTCTTTGATACGTCTATGATGTCAAACACGATGTCCGTCGCTTCTTCACCGCAAAACCCTTTGTGTTCAATGTGTAGAACAAAACAACTTTGGTGCAGCAAGATCACATAAACATATAAGAATGATAACTCGGATCTTTTCAAACTTTAAGGATGTGTTTAAGACTTTTAAACCTTAGAAAACATGTGCAAACAAGGTTCTGGTTCGTAAAACTATTTTCCAGAAAGCACACCTACGAAATTATGATGCAAACACTGTTTCAATAGGATTTAAACACCGCCTTGAAAAATGTGTAATTCAAACGACTTAAGCATGTCGTTCGCGCGACATTGTATCTCGTTCGAACGAGATCCAGTGTTGCTCGAGCGACCTTTCGAAAGTTTGACTTTCTTTGACTTTCAGATAAAAACGTCTCTTAACAAAGAGATACAAATTAGTCAAACTCTATTTTGAGCTTATCATCATAAAACGAAGTTTAAACCATTAAAACACTTTTAAAACATTTAAAATCATTTTTCTATATAAATATTACATCCTTATCTTTTATAAAATAATTCCGAACACCATTAATTATAAGCATTCATACCTGAGTGATCTCGGAATGAAATTAACTTTGAAGACGAGTAAACTTGCACCAAATAACCATCGGCATGATTATTTCTTTGAAGCTTTTCCGCAACATCTTAAATTTATTCAATACGTCATAGACCAAGTGGGATCGTGACAAAATAAAATTCTCCCTATGACATATTACAAACACAGTTTTGTTCACGGAATTAAGTCAAAACAATACATGGACTCAATTAGAAATTTATGTCCTCACAATTTTTATTTACAGTATGGATCATAAATTTATCTGATGTAAAAAGAGTGAAAGACTTTACTCCACGCTTATTCACTATGACAAGACAAACCGAATGAAAATTGACAAAAACAAAAGGAGATTTCGGTTATGAAAAGTTGGTAGGAATTCCACTGGAGAGCGTATTTTTGGATAAATAAAAAAAATGTATCATCCTCAATTGTTTAATCTTTTGATCAATGACTCCAGTTAAGCAGTTTCTGGATTGTTTAAATTCAATTAGGAATATGAGAGTCATAATTTCCCTTGGAATTTGTCCTATCAGTTTAATTCTTAAAAGATCGATGGCTTGCTTACTGCCTTTCCATAACAACATCGCATGGTCAACGTAGGAATTCACCTCATCCAATTTATTATTTCTAAAAATATAATGATAGTTTATAGTTTACTTTTTTTGGTCTTATTGAACCAATGCGATAAATTTATTAGGCAGTTTGGTATGGTTCTACAAATATTATTAACAAAGAGGTCGAAGATTTGAATACATGAAAGATAACAAATCTGTTGGAGATTTTATAAAATAAGTGAGTAAGAGTTTTGGGTGTAAGATCTTAAAGAGCTTGTCCCACATTGGAAGTTTGTGGAAGAGGTGGGAAACTAACCCAAATATAAAAGGGGATAGTGTCCCACATTGGAAAATGTACAAAGCTAAGTGTCACCACTAAGCTATAAAAGGAGTGGGCAACCTTTGCGTCCCACATTGGAAAAATATTAAGAATTTGTTCACTTAATAAGTACAAATGGAAGATGAAGAGTTAATTCATCTAGAATTTAAGAGGTTATTCAAGAGACCTCAATACGGTGCGAAGCACCGTACGCACATGCACACGCACACGCACACGCACACGAACACGAACACACGAGCGCGCCCGTGCGGGCGTGCAGGTGCGGTTGCGGGTGCGGGGCAGTGGGCTGTAGATGTGCTAGTGGCTCACTTTAGACTTCGCATGTCGCGTGTCCACAGTGGTAGCGAGTTGTCGGGATTTATTTGGGTCGGATCACGATAGCTCGAGCGCGGTCACTTTTTGGTTGACCCGTGCAAAACCGATTCGGTATTAATTGTACCTGTTCGAAAATGACTTAAGACTGTTAATCCAACAGTCATGACTCTTGAAGACAAAGCTTTTCGTTATCTATAAATAAAGGCTGCCTAAAATGAAATTAGATTGATAACAAAAACCCAGTTTCAGATTTCCAAACCCTGCTATTAGTCTTTTATAATTTTCAGTAGATACAAATTCTCTTCTTCTATTTTGTGCACAGAAACAGAATAAGAACTTGATTGACTGTTCTTCGCTGCTGCATCCAAGGGTTGTCTTCAGACATACAATTTGCAGACAGTGCAATTGCTTCATTGTATCTTGAGTACGGATTTACTGATTCCCGTTTATATACCGAAGTTATTCGTGTGGGGCAAATACTGTATTTAGGAAAGTGACATCACGCCTTGAAGATTCATAAAGTTACATTGTTGTATTAAAGTTGACATTGTTGTGATACAATAAAGAATTATATTTCTGTATTTGCTACATAATTTCCAACAATCTAAATTCAGTAATTTCAGAAATGGCCGACTCTTCCAAATCACTTCGACAAATAACAGAAGGCTTTGTCAAGTTGGACCGTTTTGATGGTGGTAATTTTCTACGTTGGCAGAAAAAGGTTCATTTTCTTCTAACAACATTGAAGATTGTATATGTCTTGTCACAGCTGAAACCAAATGAAGATGAAAATGAAACCATGGAACATACTAGGCAACGCATAAAATGGGAGACCGATGATTACTTGTGTCGTGGTCACATTCTCAATGCACTTGCTGACAATTTGTTCGACTTGTACCAAAATGTTGGGACTGCAAAAACTTTGTGGGAAACATTGGAGACCAAATATCTTATGGAAGACGCTACAAGTAATAAGTTCCTTATCGGTTAGTTTTTAAGCTTTAAAATGCATGATAATAGGCATGTGCTAGAACAATTTCATGACATCCAATGCATCATAAATCATTACAAACTGAAAAAATTAAATATGGATGATAATGTAATTGTTGCTGCCATAATTGAAAAACTTCCTCCTTCTTTGAAAGATTATAAGAAAGAACTCAAACACAAAAAGGAGGATCTTTCACTTGAAGAATTAGAGACTCATTTAAGAATTGAACAAGAGTCTCGAATTCTAGATGTTAAAGAGGAACAAGAAAATTTTGTTTCTAAGGTCCATGTGGTGGAGGAAGGAAAGGAGCAAAAATATGGCAATCATGGAAAAAATAACAAGCGGAAGAATTTTTCAAATAATTCTAAAGCAAACAAAAAGAAGAAAGGAAATTATTTTCATTGCAACAAACCAGGTCATTTCAAGAAGGATTGTCGTGAGTTCAAGAAACTAAAGGAAAAAGGAGGGACATCAGACACAAAGCAAAAATTTACTGCTATGATATCCGAGGCTAATATGCTTGGAGAAGACAACTCTTGGTGGGTTGATTTTGGTGCCACAAGGCATGTTTGTAAGGACAAGAACTTGTTCTCTGCCTATGAAATAGTGGAAGGAGATGTTCTCTATATGGGAAGTTCATCTACTGCTGCGGTTAAAGGCAAAGGGACAGTGGATCTCGAATTCACTTCCGAAAAAATCCTTAGCCTCACCAATGTTTTTCATGTTCCTCATGTTAGGAAAAATTTAGTTTCTGGAAGTCTTCTTAACAAATTTGGCTTTAAGCTTGTATTTGAGTCAGGAAAATTTATTCTGACTAAGAATGGTACCTTTGTAGGCAAAGGATATTTGTATGAGGGCATGTTTAAGCTCAATATCAATGAAAAAGATTCTTCTGCTTATATCGTTGATTGTTTTTCGTTATGGCATAGTCGTTTAGGACATATTAATACAAAGAAAATGAATTTCATGGTTAATTTAAATTTAATTCCTAAATATGAGAATGATATGAATGAAAAGTGTAAAATATGCATGAAAACAAAAATAACAAGATTGCCTTTTCCAAAAATAGAAAAAAATACACATCTTTGTTGCAATTAGTACATAGTGATGTTTGTGATTTTCATGGAACACCTACTAGAGGTGGAAGTAAATATTTTGCTACATTTATCGATGAATTTTCAAAATATTGTTACGTATATCTTTTAAACTCTAAGGATGATGTGCTTAATAGATTTAATACATACAAAAATGAAGCTGAAAATCAATGTGATACTAAAATAAAATGTCTTCAATCTGATAGAGGTGGTGAATATCACTTTCCTCAATTTTGTGAAGATATGGGAATTATACATGAAGTTACTGCACCTTATACACCACAACAAAATGGAGTAGCAGAAAGAAAAAATAGAACACTAACTGAAATGGTTAACGCTATGCTTTCTTATTATGGTTTAAGTAAAGGGTTTTGGGGACAAGCACTTTTAACTGCGTGTCATATTCTGAATAGGATACATGTTAAAGATAATAAGAAAACTCCTTACGAATTATGGAAGAATAGAAAACCTAATTTAGGTTATCTTAAAGTTTGGGGTTGTAGAGATATTGTAAGACTACCTGAAACTAAGAGAAAGAAATTAGGAAGCAAAGGTGTTGAGTGTATTTTCGTAGGTTATGCACAACATAGTAAAGCTTATAGATTTTTGGTTAGTGAACCTAATGATTCTGTTGAGGTAAATACAATAATTGAATCGAGAGATGAAATTTTTTATGAACAAAGGTTTTCTTCTATTCCTAGAATTAATAATGAAAAAGAAGTTAGCACTCCTTCACAATTATCTGATACTCCACCAGTAGAACAAGAACAGATTAGAAAAAGTAAGAGACCTAGGAAAGAAAAAGCTTTGGTCCCGACTTTGTAGTCTATCTTGTTGAAGGAACTAGAGACACATCTTGTAATAAATATTCATTGACTCTTAGCGTTGAAACAGACCCACAAACTTATAGTGAGGCAATTAAGTCTATAGATTCAGCATTTTGGAAAGAAGCTATCAATGATGAAATGGATTCAATCTTGGGAAATAAAACTTGGAAGTTAGTAGATTTACCTCCTGGGTCTAAACCCATTAAGTGTAGATGGATTTTTAAAAAGAAAATGAAAATAGATGGACCAATTGATAAATTCAAGGCTAGATTGGTTGCTAAAGGTTTTACACAAAAAGAAGGAATTGATTATTTTGATACCTATGCACCTGTTGCTAGAACCTCCACTATTAGAATTTTAATTGCATTAGCATCTATATATAATTTTGAGATTCATCAAATGGATGTGAAAACTGCCTTTTTAAATGGTGACTTAGAAGAAGAAATTTACATGGAACAACCTGAAGGGTTTGTTATGCCTGGACAAGAAAATAAAGTATGTAAACTTATTAAGTCCGTATATGGCCTAAAACAAGCACCTAAACAATGGCACGAAAATTTTGATAAATCATTATTTCTTATGGTTTTAAAATTCATGAATCTGATAAGTGTGTTTATAGTAAATTTGCTAATGGTAAAGGTGTGATCATTTGTTTATATGATAAATCATTATTTCTTATGGTTTTAAAATTCATGAATCTGATAAGTGTGTTTATAGTAAATTTGCTAATGGTAAAGGTGTGATCATTTTTTTATATGTAGATGACATGTTAATTCTTGGTACTTATTTAGAAAGCATTAACAATACAAAGAGTTTTCTGTCTTCTAAATTTGATATGAAAGATATGGGTGTAGCTGGTGTCATATTAGGAATGAGAATAATAAGGAAAGATAAAAATATAATTCTCACTCAATCTCATTATGTTGAGAAAATTTTAAAGAAATTTAATCAGTTTGATTGCACACCTGTTAGTACACCTTTTGAACCACAGCTAAAGATGATCCCTAATAATGGTAGAGTTGTTTCACAATTGGAATATGCAAGATTAATTGGTAGTTTAATGTATGCCATGACATGTACTCGACCTCATATTGCTTATGCTGTTGATAAATTAAGTAGATATACTAGTAATCCAAGTTTAGTGCATTGGCATGCTGTCAATAGAATATTAAAATATTTGAAAGGAACTATGGACTCTGGTATATACTATAGTGGATATCTTTCAGTATTAGAAGTTTTTTTTTATTCCAGTTGGATAACTGAGAGGGAGGATCATTCCTCAACAAGTGGATGGATTTTCACTCTTGGTGGAGGACACATTTCTTGGGGATCAAAGAAACAAACTTGTATAGATGATTCTACTATGGCAGCTGAGTTTGTAGCATTAGCTGCAATTAGTAAAGAGGCAGAATGGTTAAGGAATTTATTAATTGAAATTCCAGTTTGGCCAAAACCAATGCCTCCAATGTCTATACATTATGATGGTGAGTCTACACTTTCCAGAGCTTATAGTAAAGTGTACAATGGAAAATCTAGACATATTGACCTGAGACATAGTTATGTCAGACAAATGATTACAGATAGTGTAATCACAGTGGATTATGTAAAATCAAGTCAAAATTTAGCTGATTATTTTACAAAAGGTCTTGCAAGAGGACTGGTGTGTAAGACATCAATAAGGATGGGACTAAGGCCCATTAATAATAATCACTCTTAATGGAAACTCAACTAGAAACTTGATATATTTAAGTCTCAAGTTCAATGATTAAAGTACATCATACGACGTGATTGTAAGCACTATAAAATTTAACATCCCAAGGATAAGTGCTTAGAACATGTAATGAATAATAAAAGAGGATGAGTTTAACCTTAATAGATTTATGGTGTTTTAAGTTACATGGACACCTATGATAATCTACCTATATGAGTGTGGAAGTGGTTCCTCTTCCTATGAGAACTGAGCTTGACTCTAAAGCACTCATGAAATCAAGGTACAAACACAAGGCCTAATACATGTGTCGGCTTATATGGATAATCAGTGACTAAAAGATTTATGTGTGAAGAGAAATCCAGCTGATCAATATGGATTGATAGTTCAAAGACAAGTCTATTATACTTTCATGGTTAGCTTTGACGAACATTCACAGGGTATTGGTTCAAGTCGTAAGACACCAACGCTTTACACAGTCTTACAGACAATCAAAGATTTACAAAACTTGTTTTGAAAATGGTGGAGGAATGTTGGAGATTTTATAAAATAAGTGAGTAAGAGTTTTGGGTGCAAGAGCTTAAAGAGCTTTTCCCACATTGGAAGTGTGTGGAAGAGGTGTGAAGCTAACCCAAATATAAAAGGGGATAGTGTCCCACATTGGAAAATGTACAAAGCTAAGTGTCACCACTAAGCTATAAAAGGAGTGGGCAACCTTTGAGTTCCACATTGGAAAAATATTAAGAATTTGTGCACTTCATAAGTAAAAATGGAAGATGAAGAGTTAATTCATCTAGCATTTAAGAGGCTATTCAAGAGACCTCAATACGGTGCGAAGCACCGTACGCACACGCGCGCGAGCGGGTGCGGGTACGGGTGCGGGGTAGTGGGCTGTAGAGGCGCTAGTGGTGCACTTTTCACATCGCACGCCGCATGTCCGCAGTGGTAGCGGGTTACCGAGATTCGTCCTGGTCAGATTGCTGTAGCTCGGGCACGGTCACTTTTTGGTTGACCCGTGCAAAACCGATTCGGTATTAATTATACATGTTCAGAAATGACTTAAGAATGTTAATCCAATAATCATGACACTTGAAGATAAATCTTTTCATTATCTATAAATAAAGGATGCATAAAACGAAATTAGATTGATAACAAAAACCCAGTTTCAGATTTCCAAACCCTGCTATTACTCTCTTACAATTTTAAGGAGATACAAATTCTCTTATTCTGTTTTGTGCAGAGAAACAGAATAAGAACTTGATTGACTGTTCTTCACTGCTGCATCCATGGGCTGTCTTGAGACATACAATTTCCAGACAGTGCAATTGCTTCATTGTATCTTGAGTACAGATTTGTTGATTCCCGTTTGTATACCGAAGTTATTCATGTGGGGCAAATACTGTATTTAGGAAAGTGACATCACTCCTTGAAGATTCATAAAGTTACATTGTTGTATTAAAGTTAACATTGTTGTGATAGAATAAAGAGTTCTATTTCTATATTTGCTACATAATTTCCAACAATCTCTAAGGGAATACTTCCATTGAATGTGTTGGAGCGTAGGCTAAGCATGATTTGAATATATGGTATTGTTCTTGATAATTTGCTCTCCCCTAGATCAATTATTAACAACCTCGTACAATTCTTCAATGACAAAGGCAATTCCCTTGTGAAGATGTTATTTGATTCGTTACTTATGAATCAACTAGTTTAAGTCAGAGACCGGGGAGCTAGGGTGATTTTATAGTCACACGATATATGTCTTTAGCATGTTGAAATTGAAGGAGATTTGATAACAAGTGATCTCGATTATGTGGTCAACTAAATATATCATAGTGATAGTAATTATTACTTAATGTGTCATGCCACCTATATAAATGCATAATATTCATTATGTTTAACTTATTAAGGATAAAAATTCTCAAGTATATTTCACTAATCAGAGCAAGCACTAGAAGGGCTCCTGTTCAAGATATGACACATTACACAAACTAGCTTTGAATAAGGGTGGGTAGTGAACATTCCGAGAAACTACAGATTTATGATAGATTTTGGTTTATGGAAACTGATAGTAGGCATGGACAATACTTCTCAAAGAGTTTCTTGAAAATGATTTTGTTTCATGTGTTATATCAAGCATTTCCTCTCAATAACTCCCTTATACTCAAGGTGTTCAATTATATGCTGGAGTGGGAACAGTAGTCATAATGATTCCTCTTACTGTATCTGGATTGCTATTTGTATTGTTGGAAAGGAAGTTTTAAGGTATTTCATTATCAGACAGGTAGAAGATATGTCCAAAAACCATTTAAGGACTGCAGCTGAAATTCCTGTCAGAATCAATATTACATTTAATCATAGAATTAAAACTAAGAGATATGCTACTTCGCTTTAAGCTTTATGTATTTTTTTATATGTGTATTAGCTTATTATTCGGTTCATAGTTCTACTCATAGCTCTAAGTGTTCTCATACTTAACTGACATCTACTTAATTAGGTATCCAAACTAGGTGTCAACACTCTCTTGCACATAAGTCCAAGTGATCTAAGTATGGTATAGAACCCCCTCCTCCCAACACACACACACACCCACAAAAAATATATTATGAAACCAAAAAAGCTCTTTCTTGTCAGTTCTGATCAATCGCTCAATATTTATGTTGTTAATATGATTAATTAAGATATATTTATTATTTCCACATGTTTTTATAATATTGTCTCTATATTATTTATTAAATGTTTGTTATCCATAACCTCTACCAAAGGAACAAAAAAAAGTTTGGGGAACTACCAAATATAAAGGATTTTGAAGGATCATAAAAGAAATGGGAAACAAAATGCGAATAGAAATTTCAAAGGAGAAAGGAAGGCCTCTTAATAGTGACAAGTCTACCAAACATTCTACTGAGGTTGGGATTATATCTCGAAATCTTATCTTGCTACCAATGAAATGGAAAAAACATAGTGAGCATGATAAGAATGATGCCTTTGATTGACTTAACGTAAGTTATAATTTATTAAGGAGTCTATTTTCTATTAATTTTTACATTTATTCTTTTTATTATGATTAATTACCAGAGTATATTTTCAAGAGAGATTTGAAATTCACTTGGATGAGTGTGGAAAGAAAAATTATGAAGATTTGATGAAAGGGGGTGGAGTAGTGCTTGACGAAGTAAACTTCGTGAACATTATTTGCAATATGGATCACCGGAGGAGGTACGAGCAAATATTCCTTTTGGTATCGCCGAGGCAAATTGGCACGAGCTGTGTGATTTATATTTTGATCCTAAATATTAGGTTATTATTACAATTTTTATTTATGTCATATGTAAATTGTTATATTCGATATAATGATTTTATAATATATTGTAGCGACGATGCGAAAGAAATAATAATAATAAAGTCAAGAAAATTGTGAAGAACAATGGGTTCAAACCATTTGTAGTTGTTCGTCATGAACCGACAATATATAATTATTTTTATATTCGAATTTTCTATAGTAAATATGCTTACAAATTATATACTTTGTTTTTTATTTTGACAGAGAGGCGGGGATGGCAATGATGAACTCAATAGGATTGAGTTTTATAAAGTGACCTATTGTAAATATGAGAAATTGACATCTCCTAAAGTCAAAGAAATCTATGTAAGTAACATTGTGATTTATCTTATGTTGTACTCGATCGAATTAAGTGTCTAGGATTATTGGAGGTCGAGATTAATGATGTTGACTTATATTTGTGGTTTTGGAGGTCCGATTTAAGTATAATTGATTATTGTTGCGTTATATGTAATTTTTTTAATGGATTGAACAAATTGGTTTTCATGTAAAAATAAAGTAAACTCAATTGAAATTTTTTAAAATATAAAATATTTTATTGGAGATTGAGATTAATTATTTTGGCTTATAGTAATCAATTAAGTATTTTGGCTTATATTTGTTGTTTTGAAGATTGAGATTGAGTATAATTGATTACTATTATCTCATTTGTGATTTTTGAATGGATTAAACAGGGTCGTTTTCTTATAAAAATAAAATTAACTCTACCGAATTTTTTTAAAACAAAAAAAAAAATTAAATATGAGTATTTTTAGATACTAATTTTATATTTATTTTACTTAAGAGGAGACGAAAAACCTTGAGTTTGACTATGTATCTAAGGAGTGTCCGTTAATGATCCCAGATGAGATAAGTAATCGTGTGCTCGGGGCGATATCGGGGTATGTTAATGGTCTAGGGCATGGTCCGAAACAAACTAATTATAAGACAACTTTGCAACAAAAAAATACATAATTGGAAGAAGCTATTAAGGAATTTGTTAGATCTCAATAAGAGTTAATGGAGAGTCTAAAAGCTCAAGAGGTGGAGTCTTCATCTCATCGTGAGGAGTCGATGAAGCAACGAGAGGAGGCGTCTTCTTAACGAGCTCTCATAGATACCACTTTGAGAGGGTTGCAATACACATCTTTAGGTCAATGGTATGTCACTCGAGATATATTTTTCTATTCAAGTACTAAATATTGAAGGTGCAAGTTTTTTTAATTGTTCTTATTTATTAAACTTAACTTATAATTTTTTGTGATGAATTGCAGATTTTAACGAACGAAGACTCTTGTTGGCGATATGCTTTTCTATGATAAGTTGTGATGCGAATCGAAGTGAAAATTTGGGAGAATGTTGACATCGACCATGATATTTTGTTATTAGAGATTATGGCATGATTTTTGGTGAACTTTTGTTACTTCACATTACAACATGCTTTTCAGTAGAATTTTATGGCACAAAGATAACGCCTTAATTTTTTTAATGACACTTTGTGTTATAAATATGCGTACTTTGGAATATGATTTTAAATTCTAATTGTCATTTCATTAGTATGTGAATGGACTTTCCAAATTTCAAAAAGTATAATTGCTAATACTAATTATTAATCATTTCAGAAGTGACTCTTTGATAACTGCTATATTAGTCGAAATAATATGGGCGAAATGATAATAATTTTAGCATTAGCCGTAATTTTTATTTGTTGACAAATGTGCTAAAAACATTCTATTTGCTAAGATTTTTATCTACAGTAAAAAAGTGTAAATATATTCAGCCACGATTTTTTAAGAATGTGTGCATACATTTAGCTATAAAATATGACTATCTCCAAATAAATATATTATTAAATTGCAACAATAAGAATTGTTGTGAAAGGTACACATTAGACAATGACTTTTTTTCCGTTGTCAATGAGTTAACAATTGCCACGAAACTCATTTTTGTTCTCATATACCTTTAGACCTGTAGCTTTTGTCACGACCATGTAATGAAAAAAATATCGTTGCCAATTGTCTTTTACAACGAAATTTTAACATTTGGCCAAGATTTATTTTGCAACAAATTGTAGAGTTTCTTTTAGCTTAACCAACATACTTACTAGGACTATTAGAACTTAAATACGCATCCATGAAAACCATGTGACATGTGAATTTTTCTCCTTAATTACTCTTCGTAATGCATCATTTTTCTTGTTATTTAGTGTAATTCACTTATATATTTTTTTCTCACACTTTCATTTGAATAAAATGTTTTTATTATCCTTAAATACTTATTCTTCTATGACGGGGTATTACACCCTCCGATGTTGAACATCCTGGCGAGCAATTCTATTATGGTACAACTATTGCCCCACTTATCCTTCCGAAATCTAATCTTGCTACCACTCCTTAGAATAAACTTCAAATCATGGGAATAATCTTCCCACCCCTTCAAAATAAGTTTCCACAACCCTAACCTATGGGAAAAGATCCCCAAACACAATCCCCAACCCAAACTTTTACCCTCTCAACTTCCACAACTCTCCTACACATCCTATTCTTTTCACGAAGGAATCTACAAAGCCACTTACCTTATGATGCTTTGTTGAAGCAATACAAGTTCTTCACTCCCCCTCCTTAATTGTCTTGCATGCCTCCTCCCACCCCATGAGACTGTATTTAAGGCTCTCTTCACACCCTCTCCATAGAAAGTCTCTCATCATCTTCTCCAATAACATTCGTATAGAGAACGAAAGAGGTAAGATGGAAAGGAAATAGGTCGGCATGATAGACAACATAATTTTTATCAAACTTAACCTCCTTCCATAAGATGAATAACAATTCTTCCAGCCTGTCAATCTCCTCTTCGCCCTTTAGATAATCGGGTCCCATATTGTTTTACTCTTGAATTAGGCTCCTAACAGCTGTGACCCCCGCTTAATTAAATATTGAGTGATCAGTCCTTTATTAAAATTAAAACAAAATATTCGGTGGTTCATTCTTTGCATCACTGTAGAAAACATTTAATATTATTAACCACCTAATAAATAATTAAGCTAGTGTCAAAATATTTTCCCATTTAATTATGCCTAATTAATCTATTAATAAATTTTCATTCTTTAAGACATCATTTACTCACATTCCACATGAATATAATAAATACTGGACATGAATTAACTACTGAAACAAAAAAGACTGGATAAAACATTCGAGTTGCAAGTGTCAAACCAACAAACCATAAAATCCTCAAGTGCAATGGAAATAAAATGCTAAAGTAAACTGAGTACAATCTCTACTAAACGACTGAGAATGGGAAAAAACCAGCCCAAAATGGATATCTAAAAAGGAACAGAAGGAACTGATAGAGGCGTCTAAGTGCAAAGACGTGCAACGCCCATAACTGCTGCAGCTCGCTAAACAATCCACGCGTCTAAGTCTGGTAACCCTGTGGCTGGGCACCTGATAAATAATATATATATATTATATATTATAAGGAGCAAAAGTTTTGACATTATTTCGTAAAGAGATAACACAAGTAGAGGCTAGGACTGAATCATCAAAACCATTCATTACTAGATGAAAGGTTGTATTTTCACTCACACACTAATAGAATGTACTATAGTACACCCCAAATTTATGTCACCTTTAATTTGAAATTCTACCCACTTTTGTCATAACCATCCATCACTCACGTCTCACATCTCTCTCTCAAATCCCAACACTCATATTGATCCTCAATCTTCATCTCGGCTCCAAAAGGTAGAATGGTAAGAGCACACTTCATCTCGTCTCTAAAAGGCTGAACGGTAAGCACACACACTCTCTCTATCTTAGAGTTTTTCTCAATTTTTATACTCTCTCTTTTTTTTGTTCGACTTTTGGATTTTTTTGGAGATTTTTACCAATTTTTCCTGCAGCCAGTTGCCAGATCTGATGTTTGGTCTTTTGTAGGTCTCCGATGCTCCAGAAATTCATCCCATTGGACAAGAACCGTTGGAATACATGCATGGTGTTATCTTTTGAATATTGGGTGAGATCTTTCCTTCTTCATTCCATTTTTTCTCCTAATTTAGGGTTTTACATTTTGATGAAAGATAAGACCTAATTTAAGGTATTACTTTTTGAATATTTGCTTTGTTTAGAGTTGCAGATCTAATTTGATTTTTTTTTTGTATAGTTTATGGATTTCTGACGAATTCGGTGTTTAGTTAGCCATTTTGTGTCAAAGTTTGATTTTGCAGGTACTAACTTGGGTTTTTTCGAATTTGGTGTTTAAATTGCAGGTACTAACATGCGTTTTTATTTTGGTGTTGGAATTGCAGGTACTAACATGCATTTTTACGAATTTGTTAGGTGAAATTTCATAATTTTATTTATTTTTTGGCTTGGTTTATCAGATTGTGTAGACGTTTCTCATTAGGGCTATGACCCAAATGGTGCCCAAGTAATTGTCAAACAATGCAGAGGTATCAATATAATTGTGTTATATGGATTATTATTTTGATTGCATATCTATTTTTATAATATTCAGTATTCTGGTGTGAGAATATAAATTGGAACTATTGTTCAATTCTTTTACTTTTTAAAAATAAATATTTCTTAGGTTTAATATAGGGGTGAAAGTTACTTCTATGCATAATAGTATGTTTTGGGCATCCTCTTACTTCTATGAATAATAGTATGGTATTATAGCTTAAGTTTAGTGTTAATTTTTATTTTGCCAGTGTGAATTTTTCATTTTGCGAGTGTTATTTGCAAAAGTGTATAAAAAGGTATTACATTGTGGAGGCTAGTATGTTGTTTGGGATTTTTCTAATTTAATATTTATCTTCCTGAAATGAAAGGGTTTCTCCATTCTCTATTACATTCTCCCTCTAAATCAGTAGATATACTTAGTTTCTCCCTTCTTTTCTCATTCATGGTTTCTACTATTTTGCGGGTTATTCCAAAGAAATGAAAGGGTTTTCCCATACTCTATTCATTAACCCTTATTTTCTAATTGAAATATTGTATTTGTTATCGAAAATACTTCTTCCTGAAATGAATGATCCATGTAACTATTGTTAGAATTAGTGTTTCATACCGTATGCAGTTATATTGTCTCTAATTTTAGTTATTTGCCTTTTACATTTCAAATGAGACGAGTTTGTATAACACAATCTAACTTTTAATTTGAATGATCCATGTAACTATGCTCTGTTTATTCCTTTCTAAATCTTACATAATTAGTGAATATTTTCTAAATTTAGTGTATCATTTGCTTTATATTTACTATTATGCCCTGTTTGAATTGTTTTGGCATTATGCTCTGTACTGAATGCATGATAGTTAATTAAATTAGTTTTTGATAATGTCCTGTCCGACCATACTCTCTCACATGTTAGTTGAAGATCAATTTAAATAATCTTTAGGTTCCCTAGCACTAAATAGTTGTGTAGGAAATTTAAAGACAATTGTTCGATACGCAACTCAGTGATCATTAATTACTAAGGAATATAATCGGATCCCGCTTCCATTATTATGCACTACCTTTGTCCTTTTTTGTATCTTCTATTGATTTTGTGAAATTTATTATTTTTTTTTTCTTTTCTATAGGATGGATGAAGGGAAGCAGCCACTCTAAAAAATGGAGTTGCATTTCGTGCCAGATTGTGAGCATAATGGGTGAGATTTTTTTACTATTGTTAAAATTAACTACTACCAATCACACAAACACGTTATGTTATTAGTAATGAGAACAATGGTTCTCTTTATAACATTAGCATTCTTATAAGCATTCTAGATAATTTTAAAGAGAACAATGGTTGTCTTTTAAGCATTTTTATAACAGTACCATCCTTATAAGGAGAACAATGGTTCTCTTTCTAACAGTAGTATTTTAAGCATTCTTATAACAGTACCATTCTTATAAAAAGAACAATGGTTCTCTTTCTAATAATACCATTTTTTTAACTGGTGTTCAGTGCATTTACTAATAATTATGTAGAAAACAAATTAAAGTTGTAGTATTGTATTCAATACCATTATTTTATTGTGGACAATGGGGACAAATTAACGGTACCATGATATTAACAGTACAATGGATACAAATTAACAGTACCATCCTTTTATTTCCATGATATTATTATATTCAGTTCCATGATATTATTGTGAACACCATATTTGTAGGGGATCAGTGAATTGCATATTCCAAATGGACGATTAAAGTTGAAACTAAACATTTACCTTTTGTATTTCTTTGTTCTTTCTACTATTAAACAGATATGAGAAGATAATGTGGTATTACATATCTTTCTCCTGATCACAATTACATATTTTTCCCATACTCATCTCTTTCCCCTGCTCACTATTACAGCTTAAATGGTAACGGTTTAAAATTCTATGTTTTTCTAACTTGGGTTCTCGCTATTACATCGCTGCATATAAGTTTTTTCTATCCTTTTCTCAATGATACCTCGAGTTCAATAGACACCATTCTACTTTACAAAATAAAAATGAAGAAACAAGAAATCATGGATTATACTGTCATATAACAATTGGATATTCAGGGCATAGTGCTAATTTTGTCATAGTGCCTCAGGCTTCGGCTAATTTTGTTTAAGATTTCATTATATATGGTTCTTTATAATTTAATTACATTTGGATATTCAGGTCATACG